>JASEVX010000002.1:72076521-72174021 GCA_031761405.1 Serripes groenlandicus
ATGACCCCACATTTTCTATGGATTATTTTAAAGGTAAGAAGTATCTCTTTTCAATGATATATGGTGTTCCACCTGGGAAATGCTTAGAAAGTGTGACAAACGAGGGTTGAAGCTGGTTGATTTACATGTAAACAAAGAAGGAATTTATTTGGTGTATTGTGACCTAAAGCACTTCCGGGTCAAATTATGAAAGGTCACTTTTGTATCGTCTGCAGTAATGGATACCTTCTGGGATACAGTACGAGACAGACTACACTCACAATGCCTAGCAAATGTAGAAACTGGTTGCCTGGAGTGGACAGGGGGCTCATGTGGGCATTCAGCTATTAGGTACGGCAGAATGCGTGTTAAATTTCCACATGAGCCCCAATCAAAGATGTTTTATGTGCACAGGTTGGCTAAAATGCTTCAGTTGAGGGCCATATTGGGTTCGGACCAATCCATTAGCCACCTGTGCAATAACTCTTTATGCTGTTTTTCTGGACATTTGAGTGTTGAGCCGTTGTTGATTAATTGTCAGAGAAAGACATGCCACTCTCAGGGTAGATGTTTGGGAGGTCATTTTAACCATGAAAATATCTACCCTGACTGTGTCATACTGACCTAGATGAAAGGTAAACAAATATGAAGTGTTCTTATGTATAGCACTATCTTTTGACCTATTGATAAATAAATATGACCAAACATGGTTATTAAACAGTCATATACTACAAATATAGCTTTAAAATGTGGAAAATGTGGGGTTGGTTGGTAATTGTTTCAGTATGAGCATGCATGACATTGAATCTTTGTTCAATATTTTCACACACACAATAATACACAGTGAAATAATACAGTCAATCAATCAATGCATTATTTATACATAGCTATGGTCACTGAGATGGGCTAAGCCCTGAGTATTCAACTTTGGGTCAGTCATTCCCTTCCTGTAGTGCACCTTTTCGTGTAAATTATATTTTCGCAAACGTCCCGCATACCTACATGTTTTATGTTTAGATCTGTATTGTTTACTTTTGGACAAGTTAATAGATCTTTGTGTACTAACCAGCTGCTTCACTACAGAAGAACCCCTGGTTATATTTGCATGAAGGTTACTGCATTGTGTGAGGACAGAATTAGCAAAGCCTTTGTTCAACTTATGAATTTGGCCATGAATGCGACCCCGAAAATTACGCGCGAATGTGGTCGCTTTGGGGACCACCGCTTGATAGGACCTGTTTACGGCCTCACATTTTTGGGTCGTTGTTAAAAACCTAGTTTTCCCCAAGTTCTCAGTACCTAAGAATAAATTAATGCACCTTGTCAGTATTTCTTCATCAAGTTTCGATATTCTAAGTCTCACGTTTTGTGGCAGGAAGTATTTTACTTGAGACTTATGACCGGTACAAACGAAACTTTGCTTAGCACATGTAGAACCGCAGTAACCTTTAAAACATAAGACTATTGTTTCAATGATTTTTGGCATTTTTAATGTTATTTTACACATATCACCATTGTAATATCTATGTGCAGATATCAGCTCACCCAAACACCTTGCTTTTACTGAGAGAGCAAACCTATTTTTCAAGTTTGACTTGTTACATGGAAACATTGTCTTAGTGAATGGGGCTTTATAAACCTGTCTCTTCATAGAATTAGCAAGATGTCTCAAGTCTTTTAAGCTAATAACAGTGTTCTCCTGACATTTATTTACACCTTTATGACCTTTACTGTCACCGTCACCAGTAAAATGCGTTATTTTTAAATCTTGAGATATTTGGCGCGCAGCCTTTTCATTCCATTGGTCTTCCTGCCCAATCGGTGTTTCGCCCGTTATGTTTGCCGAGCAATAGCCTGCATGATTAGGGCAGGACACTTTTTCCCCTTTGTTTCGCAACCGTGATGCCCTTACACATAATTTACTTGCTATGTGAACCCCAATTATTTTCTTTTCAAGAGTATTGTTCTCGCATAGAGTGGTTGTAGCCATAGTACCGGCTTGAAACGGTGTCGATTCGCTATTGAAAAGAGGGTTATTGTAACATGTATCTCCCTCTATCCTCACTGACTTAGGGTCTTTCTGACCAATAGTTTTATTATCAGCCTTTAGAGTTTGCCTTATGTCCTTAATACTCTCATTATTCAATTTGATAAATGCCTCTGCCACAGAATTTGCAGTTTTTTGCATACCCGATATAGTTGGTGCAATTATGTTAGTGCAGTTTAGTATGCGTGTTGCACAATGGTTACTGATTGGTGTTGAGAATAGACCTATTTGAAAGCCAACATTGGCTTTTGCTGTTTGTCTACCTCTTCTCTTATGGATCCTTTCAACCTCTTCATATAAATTATAGTATATACCAATATATGTACATTTTTCACATTTAAGCCGTTCGCGCCAGACTAGACCCCACTTTTGGGAACTGGCACTGTCAAAAACCAGAATACCATTACAATTTATGTTCAACTGTGCATGTATCTTTATTTCAGAGTTAAACATCAGTTGCACCTTAGCTGGACAGTACAGTTTATTTGTGTATGAGTTGGGGTGATATGTATTGTTGCGGGCAACACCAAACTCATCGATAATACCAGCCACTTTCCCAGATGGCCGCAAGGGACGTACATTTGTTTCCGAACCATCAACATCAAGAAAGGTGAATATACCCAAATGTCTATTTACACGTGCCTCAAAGGCATCTTGAGTACATCTCACATACTTTGTTTGTACCTTTTCTACACTAAAACCATGTTTTTGTCCCCTATTTACACCTGGCACACCTTTTTGAAAGCCAATTGACTTGCAGTGCCTTTTACGGGCCATCTTTAACTTAATTTCCCCGTCAATTACAATACAAAAGCAATAGAACACAACTAATATAATAAAAATGTGTTAGGAAGTTATTTTATTGGAACCTACTTCCTAATACAGCCCTCTTCAACCCCAGCTAGTCCCTTACTAATGGGTTAATATTTATGACATATACATGCCACAAATGTGCTAAATTTCACACATCAATGCAGTCACCAGTAAAGGTGTCAAAAAACCTTAATAATGCACCTGGCTGGCCAGTATTGGTATTAAATTGTTTGAAATATATATATGCTTGTTTCTTAATAAAATGTTTGTAGAAAAACATCAAAAAGCATTTAGAACAGGATTTTGCTGGAAAAAATCCTAGCAAATTTTACATTTTTCTCCCTTAAAATGGATGTTTTCAAGCTATTTAGACTTCTCTGTTAGTGTTGTATGGCCCAAATCATGCCTAAATATGAAGTTTGTTCATGTCTTTAAACAATGGACACAGTTTAAACTTAATATATAACGCGTTTCTTATTTTTTTCGTCTAAGACCTATATGATGCGCGATATCCCAAAACTGGCCAGACTCAAGCCGCAAAACCAAGGTTTCTGCCGGTATAGGAAAATTGAAATTTCTTTGAAAATAATTGCCTAACTGTCCTAACTTTGGCTTTTTTGCTTTCAATATAGATAACACTTTGAAAACAATGGCAAGAAACTCCTCCTCAGAGGCAAAAATTTTGTCTTATAGGTCAAATTACGCTAAATACATCCGCGGGCACACGAAAACTGACCTAAGTACTTAAAATATGTGACACGGACGATAATGATCATGTTACAACTTTTCTCTAGAGGTTTTACAAGATGCTTAGAGGGCTTGGCGTGAAACGGTTGTAACTATAATTGGTATATTTTTTACCAAGGTTAATCATCTTGCCATGAAGTCTTTATAAGCGTTAAATAATTTTTCTTGGTAAACAATGGGAATTGAGGTACTATTGCTCGATCTGAGCAATGGCACCTACATTTGCATTGTTTACAAAGCAGTCAAGATTGCCCCTAAACAAGGTTTTCAAAATAGGTCTTTAGATACAACCGTTTCACGCCAAGCCTTCGACGAGTTTGTATATTATTACATTGCTTTCCACAGGAGCAAGTGGTTTGGGTATCAATGGGCGTGCATCACAACCCACACACTGAAGATTTCCTAATTTCGCCGACGGTTGGCCTTAACCTTGATTTCTACCTGCTACCCAATAACTATTTTCACCATGATCCGTCCATGGGCTCGTCGGATCTGGTTCAATTCGTCCCTGATAAGAAGTACGGTCTCAATCGAGGTGTGGACATTGATCGAGATTCGAAATTATATTGACTGGGTCCATATCAGACGAATATTCAATCTTATTTTGTATCTACGATAATGGTGTTCTAACTTCTCGGGGATTCGTAGATATTTCATTATGTGTTAGATAATATTTTTATAATTCACTGGATGTAACCCTTGAATCTGACCGTGCATACTGTAACGCAGTATTGGAAGGTAGCAAAGAGGGTATGGTTCAATGCTACGTACCGGGAACGGTTTCTGGGTTAATAACAGTTCAATACATTCATAACGTATAATGCAAAAATGATGAAAAAATCATTATTCCTTGGTTTCGATTTTTGTATTGATTTCGTCCGTGAGTCCAATTACACTAAAGGTCAAATTACGCTAAATACATCCGCGGGCCCCTTTGATCTACAGCCAAGTAGTGCGTAAACAAAACTTTGTTTGCCTAGAAATGGTTGTACATCTGGCCCAGACTGCATTGGATATGTGACAATGGGTGTAAATTCTTTGTAAATATGTGGAGGATGAACTGGAACTGTTTGATTTGATCATTTTAGGTATTTTGACCTTGTGTGAAAGTGAAAGTAGAGTATGGGTAAATCCATTTTAAGCCTAGCTGGATTGTGGTAAAAAGGACGGTCCCTATCTTCACAGAGCGAGTTCTTTCTTGCATAATACATGACCCCACATTTTCTATGGATTATTTTAAAGGTAAGAAGTATCTCTTTTCAATGATATATGGTGTTCCACCTGGGAAATGCTTAGAAAGTGTGACAAACGAGGGTTGAAGCTGGTTGATTTACATGTAAACAAAGAAGGAATTTATTTGGTGTATTGTGACCTAAAGCACTTCCGGGTCAAATTATGAAAGGTCACTTTTGTATCGTCTGCAGTAATGGATACCTTCTGGGATACAGTACGAGACAGACTACACTCACAATGCCTAGCAAATGTAGAAACTGGTTGCCTGGAGTGGACAGGGGGCTCATGTGGGCATTCAGCTATTAGGTACGGCAGAATGCGTGTTAAATTTCCACATGAGCCCCAATCAAAGATGTTTTATGTGCACAGGTTGGCTAAAATGCTTCAGTTGAGGGCCATATTGGGTTCGGACCAATCCATTAGCCACCTGTGCAATAACTCTTTATGCTGTTTTTCTGGACATTTGAGTGTTGAGCCGTTGTTGATTAATTGTCAGAGAAAGACATGCCACTCTCAGGGTAGATGTTTGGGAGGTCATTTTAACCATGAAAATATCTACCCTGACTGTGTCATACTGACCTAGATGAAAGGTAAACAAATATGAAGTGTTCTTATGTATAGCACTATCTTTTGACCTATTGATAAATAAATATGACCAAACATGGTTATTAAACAGTCATATACTACAAATATAGCTTTAAAATGTGGAAAATGTGGGGTTGGTTGGTTGGTAATTGTTTCAGTATGAGCATGCATGACATTGAATCTTTGTTCAATATTTTCACACACACAATAATACACAGTGAAATAATACAGTCAATCAATCAATGCATTATTTATACATAGCTATGGTCACTGAGATGGGCTAAGCCCTGAGTATTCAACTTTGGGTCAGTCATTCCCTTCCTGTAGTGCACCTTTTCGTGTAAATTATATTTTCGCAAACGTCCCGCATACCTACATGTTTTATGTTTAGATCTGTATTGTTTACTTTTGGACAAGTTAATAGATCTTTGTGTACTAACCAGCTGCTTCACTACAGAAGAACCCCTGGTTATATTTGCATGAAGGTTACTGCATTGTGTGAGGACAGAATTAGCAAAGCCTTTGTTCAACTTATGAATTTGGCCATGAATGCGACCCCGAAAATTACGCGCGAATGTGGTCGCTTTGGGGACCACCGCTTGATAGGACCTGTTTACGGCCTCACATTTTTGGGTCGTTGTTAAAAACCTAGTTTTCCCCAAGTTCTCAGTACCTAAGAATAAATTAATGCACCTTGTCAGTATTTCTTCATCAAGTTTCGATATTCTAAGTCTCACGTTTTGTGGCAGGAAGTATTTTACTTGAGACTTATGACCGGTACAAACGAAACTTTGCTTAGCACATGTAGAACCGCAGTAACCTTTAAAACATAAGACTATTGTTTCAATGATTTTTGGCATTTTTAATGTTATTTTACACATATCACCATTGTAATATCTATGTGCAGATATCAGCTCACCCAAACACCTTGCTTTTACTGAGAGAGCAAACCTATTTTTCAAGTTTGACTTGTTACATGGAAACATTGTCTTAGTGAATGGGGCTTTATAAACCTGTCTCTTCATAGAATTAGCAAGATGTCTCAAGTCTTTTAAGCTAATAACAGTGTTCTCCTGACATTTATTTACACCTTTATGACCTTTACTGTCACCGTCACCAGTAAAATGCGTTATTTTTAAATCTTGAGATATTTGGCGCGCAGCCTTTTCATTCCATTGGTCTTCCTGCCCAATCGGTGTTTCGCCCGTTATGTTTGCCGAGCAATAGCCTGCATGATTAGGGCAGGACACTTTTTCCCCTTTGTTTCGCAACCGTGATGCCCTTACACATAATTTACTTGCTATGTGAACCCCAATTATTTTCTTTTCAAGAGTATTGTTCTCGCATAGAGTGGTTGTAGCCATAGTACCGGCTTGAAACGGTGTCGATTCGCTATTGAAAAGAGGGTTATTGTAACATGTATCTCCCTCTATCCTCACTGACTTAGGGTCTTTCTGACCAATAGTTTTATTATCAGCCTTTAGAGTTTGCCTTATGTCCTTAATACTCTCATTATTCAATTTGATAAATGCCTCTGCCACAGAATTTGCAGTTTTTTGCATACCCGATATAGTTGGTGCAATTATGTTAGTGCAGTTTAGTATGCGTGTTGCACAATGGTTACTGATTGGTGTTGAGAATAGACCTATTTGAAAGCCAACATTGGCTTTTGCTGTTTGTCTACCTCTTCTCTTATGGATCCTTTCAACCTCTTCATATAAATTATAGTATATACCAATATATGTACATTTTTCACATTTAAGCCGTTCGCGCCAGACTAGACCCCACTTTTGGGAACTGGCACTGTCAAAAACCAGAATACCATTACAATTTATGTTCAACTGTGCATGTATCTTTATTTCAGAGTTAAACATCAGTTGCACCTTAGCTGGACAGTACAGTTTATTTGTGTATGAGTTGGGGTGATATGTATTGTTGCGGGCAACACCAAACTCATCGATAATACCAGCCACTTTCCCAGATGGCCGCAAGGGACGTACATTTGTTTCCGAACCATCAACATCAAGAAAGGTGAATATACCCAAATGTCTATTTACACGTGCCTCAAAGGCATCTTGAGTACATCTCACATACTTTGTTTGTACCTTTTCTACACTAAAACCATGTTTTTGTCCCCTATTTACACCTGGCACACCTTTTTGAAAGCCAATTGACTTGCAGTGCCTTTTACGGGCCATCTTTAACTTAATTTCCCCGTCAATTACAATACAAAAGCAATAGAACACAACTAATATAATAAAAATGTGTTAGGAAGTTATTTTATTGGAACCTACTTCCTAATACAGCCCTCTTCAACCCCAGCTAGTCCCTTACTAATGGGTTAATATTTATGACATATACATGCCACAAATGTGCTAAATTTCACACATCAATGCAGTCACCAGTAAAGGTGTCAAAAAACCTTAATAATGCACCTGGCTGGCCAGTATTGGTATTAAATTGTTTGAAATATATATATGCTTGTTTCTTAATAAAATGTTTGTAGAAAAACATCAAAAAGCATTTAGAACAGGATTTTGCTGGAAAAAATCCTAGCAAATTTTACATTTTTCTCCCTTAAAATGGATGTTTTCAAGCTATTTAGACTTCTCTGTTAGTGTTGTATGGCCCAAATCATGCCTAAATATGAAGTTTGTTCATGTCTTTAAACAATGGACACAGTTTAAACTTAATATATAACGCGTTTCTTATTTTTTTCGTCTAAGACCTATATGATGCGCGATATCCCAAAACTGGCCAGACTCAAGCCGCAAAACCAAGGTTTCTGCCGGTATAGGAAAATTGAAATTTCTTTGAAAATAATTGCCTAACTGTCCTAACTTTGGCTTTTTTGCTTTCAATATAGATAACACTTTGAAAACAATGGCAAGAAACTCCTCCTCAGAGGCAAAAATTTTGTCTTATAGGTCAAATTACGCTAAATACATCCGCGGGCACACGAAAACTGACCTAAGTACTTAAAATATGTGACACGGACGATAATGATCATGTTACAACTTTTCTCTAGAGGTTTTACAAGATGCTTAGAGGGCTTGGCGTGAAACGGTTGTAACTATAATTGGTATATTTTTTACCAAGGTTAATCATCTTGCCATGAAGTCTTTATAAGCGTTAAATAATTTTTCTTGGTAAACAATGGGAATTGAGGTACTATTGCTCGATCTGAGCAATGGCACCTACATTTGCATTGTTTACAAAGCAGTCAAGATTGCCCCTAAACAAGGTTTTCAAAATAGGTCTTTAGATACAACCGTTTCACGCCAAGCCTTCGACGAGTTTGTATATTATTACATTGCTTTCCACAGGAGCAAGTGGTTTGGGTATCAATGGGCGTGCATCACAACCCACACACTGAAGATTTCCTAATTTCGCCGACGGTTGGCCTTAACCTTGATTTCTACCTGCTACCCAATAACTATTTTCACCATGATCCGTCCATGGGCTCGTCGGATCTGGTTCAATTCGTCCCTGATAAGAAGTACGGTCTCAATCGAGGTGTGGACATTGATCGAGATTCGAAATTATATTGACTGGGTCCATATCAGACGAATATTCAATCTTATTTTGTATCTACGATAATGGTGTTCTAACTTCTCGGGGATTCGTAGATATTTCATTATGTGTTAGATAATATTTTTATAATTCACTGGATGTAACCCTTGAATCTGACCGTGCATACTGTAACGCAGTATTGGAAGGTAGCAAAGAGGGTATGGTTCAATGCTACGTACCGGGAACGGTTTCTGGGTTAATAACAGTGCAATACATTCATAACGTATAATGCAAAAATGATGAAAAAATCATTATTCCTTGGTTTCGATTTTTGTATTGATTTCGTCCGTGAGTCCAATTACACTAAAGGTCAAATTACGCTAAATACATCCGCGGGCCCCTTTGATCTACAGCCAAGTAGTGCGTAAACAAAACTTTGTTTGCCTAGAAATGGTTGTACATCTGGCCCAGACTGCATTGGATATGTGACAATGGGTGTAAATTCTTTGTAAATATGTGGAGGATGAACTGGAACTGTTTGATTTGATCATTTTAGGTATTTTGACCTTGTGTGAAAGTGAAAGTAGAGTATGGGTAAATCCATTTTAAGCCTAGCTGGATTGTGGTAAAAAGGACGGTCCCTATCTTCACAGAGCGAGTTCTTTCTTGCATAATACATGACCCCACATTTTCTATGGATTATTTTAAAGGTAAGAAGTATCTCTTTTCAATGATATATGGTGTTCCACCTGGGAAATGCTTAGAAAGTGTGACAAACGAGGGTTGAAGCTGGTTGATTTACATGTAAACAAAGAAGGAATTTATTTGGTGTATTGTGACCTAAAGCACTTCCGGGTCAAATTATGAAAGGTCACTTTTGTATCGTCTGCAGTAATGGATACCTTCTGGGATACAGTACGAGACAGACTACACTCACAATGCCTAGCAAATGTAGAAACTGGTTGCCTGGAGTGGACAGGGGGCTCATGTGGGCATTCAGCTATTAGGTACGGCAGAATGCGTGTTAAATTTCCACATGAGCCCCAATCAAAGATGTTTTATGTGCACAGGTTGGCTAAAATGCTTCAGTTGAGGGCCATATTGGGTTCGGACCAATCCATTAGCCACCTGTGCAATAACTCTTTATGCTGTTTTTCTGGACATTTGAGTGTTGAGCCGTTGTTGATTAATTGTCAGAGAAAGACATGCCACTCTCAGGGTAGATGTTTGGGAGGTCATTTTAACCATGAAAATATCTACCCTGACTGTGTCATACTGACCTAGATGAAAGGTAAACAAATATGAAGTGTTCTTATGTATAGCACTATCTTTTGACCTATTGATAAATAAATATGACCAAACATGGTTATTAAACAGTCATATACTACAAATATAGCTTTAAAATGTGGAAAATGTGGGGTTGGTTGGTAATTGTTTCAGTATGAGCATGCATGACATTGAATCTTTGTTCAATATTTTCACACACACAATAATACACAGTGAAATAATACAGTCAATCAATCAATGCATTATTTATACATAGCTATGGTCACTGAGATGGGCTAAGCCCTGAGTATTCAACTTTGGGTCAGTCATTCCCTTCCTGTAGTGCACCTTTTCGTGTAAATTATATTTTCGCAAACGTCCCGCATACCTACATGTTTTATGTTTAGATCTGTATTGTTTACTTTTGGACAAGTTAATAGATCTTTGTGTACTAACCAGCTGCTTCACTACAGAAGAACCCCTGGTTATATTTGCATGAAGGTTACTGCATTGTGTGAGGACAGAATTAGCAAAGCCTTTGTTCAACTTATGAATTTGGCCATGAATGCGACCCCGAAAATTACGCGCGAATGTGGTCGCTTTGGGGACCACCGCTTGATAGGACCTGTTTACGGCCTCACATTTTTGGGTCGTTGTTAAAAACCTAGTTTTCCCCAAGTTCTCAGTACCTAAGAATAAATTAATGCACCTTGTCAGTATTTCTTCATCAAGTTTCGATATTCTAAGTCTCACGTTTTGTGGCAGGAAGTATTTTACTTGAGACTTATGACCGGTACAAACGAAACTTTGCTTAGCACATGTAGAACCGCAGTAACCTTTAAAACATAAGACTATTGTTTCAATGATTTTTGGCATTTTTAATGTTATTTTACACATATCACCATTGTAATATCTATGTGCAGATATCAGCTCACCCAAACACCTTGCTTTTACTGAGAGAGCAAACCTATTTTTCAAGTTTGACTTGTTACATGGAAACATTGTCTTAGTGAATGGGGCTTTATAAACCTGTCTCTTCATAGAATTAGCAAGATGTCTCAAGTCTTTTAAGCTAATAACAGTGTTCTCCTGACATTTATTTACACCTTTATGACCTTTACTGTCACCGTCACCAGTAAAATGCGTTATTTTTAAATCTTGAGATATTTGGCGCGCAGCCTTTTCATTCCATTGGTCTTCCTGCCCAATCGGTGTTTCGCCCGTTATGTTTGCCGAGCAATAGCCTGCATGATTAGGGCAGGACACTTTTTCCCCTTTGTTTCGCAACCGTGATGCCCTTACACATAATTTACTTGCTATGTGAACCCCAATTATTTTCTTTTCAAGAGTATTGTTCTCGCATAGAGTGGTTGTAGCCATAGTACCGGCTTGAAACGGTGTCGATTCGCTATTGAAAAGAGGGTTATTGTAACATGTATCTCCCTCTATCCTCACTGACTTAGGGTCTTTCTGACCAATAGTTTTATTATCAGCCTTTAGAGTTTGCCTTATGTCCTTAATACTCTCATTATTCAATTTGATAAATGCCTCTGCCACAGAATTTGCAGTTTTTTGCATACCCGATATAGTTGGTGCAATTATGTTAGTGCAGTTTAGTATGCGTGTTGCACAATGGTTACTGATTGGTGTTGAGAATAGACCTATTTGAAAGCCAACATTGGCTTTTGCTGTTTGTCTACCTCTTCTCTTATGGATCCTTTCAACCTCTTCATATAAATTATAGTATATACCAATATATGTACATTTTTCACATTTAAGCCGTTCGCGCCAGACTAGACCCCACTTTTGGGAACTGGCACTGTCAAAAACCAGAATACCATTACAATTTATGTTCAACTGTGCATGTATCTTTATTTCAGAGTTAAACATCAGTTGCACCTTAGCTGGACAGTACAGTTTATTTGTGTATGAGTTGGGGTGATATGTATTGTTGCGGGCAACACCAAACTCATCGATAATACCAGCCACTTTCCCAGATGGCCGCAAGGGACGTACATTTGTTTCCGAACCATCAACATCAAGAAAGGTGAATATACCCAAATGTCTATTTACACGTGCCTCAAAGGCATCTTGAGTACATCTCACATACTTTGTTTGTACCTTTTCTACACTAAAACCATGTTTTTGTCCCCTATTTACACCTGGCACACCTTTTTGAAAGCCAATTGACTTGCAGTGCCTTTTACGGGCCATCTTTAACTTAATTTCCCCGTCAATTACAATACAAAAGCAATAGAACACAACTAATATAATAAAAATGTGTTAGGAAGTTATTTTATTGGAACCTACTTCCTAATACAGCCCTCTTCAACCCCAGCTAGTCCCTTACTAATGGGTTAATATTTATGACATATACATGCCACAAATGTGCTAAATTTCACACATCAATGCAGTCACCAGTAAAGGTGTCAAAAAACCTTAATAATGCACCTGGCTGGCCAGTATTGGTATTAAATTGTTTGAAATATATATATGCTTGTTTCTTAATAAAATGTTTGTAGAAAAACATCAAAAAGCATTTAGAACAGGATTTTGCTGGAAAAAATCCTAGCAAATTTTACATTTTTCTCCCTTAAAATGGATGTTTTCAAGCTATTTAGACTTCTCTGTTAGTGTTGTATGGCCCAAATCATGCCTAAATATGAAGTTTGTTCATGTCTTTAAACAATGGACACAGTTTAAACTTAATATATAACGCGTTTCTTATTTTTTTCGTCTAAGACCTATATGATGCGCGATATCCCAAAACTGGCCAGACTCAAGCCGCAAAACCAAGGTTTCTGCCGGTATAGGAAAATTGAAATTTCTTTGAAAATAATTGCCTAACTGTCCTAACTTTGGCTTTTTTGCTTTCAATATAGATAACACTTTGAAAACAATGGCAAGAAACTCCTCCTCAGAGGCAAAAATTTTGTCTTATAGGTCAAATTACGCTAAATACATCCGCGGGCACACGAAAACTGACCTAAGTACTTAAAATATGTGACACGGACGATAATGATCATGTTACAACTTTTCTCTAGAGGTTTTACAAGATGCTTAGAGGGCTTGGCGTGAAACGGTTGTAACTATAATTGGTATATTTTTTACCAAGGTTAATCATCTTGCCATGAAGTCTTTATAAGCGTTAAATAATTTTTCTTGGTAAACAATGGGAATTGAGGTACTATTGCTCGATCTGAGCAATGGCACCTACATTTGCATTGTTTACAAAGCAGTCAAGATTGCCCCTAAACAAGGTTTTCAAAATAGGTCTTTAGATACAACCGTTTCACGCCAAGCCTTCGACGAGTTTGTATATTATTACATTGCTTTCCACAGGAGCAAGTGGTTTGGGTATCAATGGGCGTGCATCACAACCCACACACTGAAGATTTCCTAATTTCGCCGACGGTTGGCCTTAACCTTGATTTCTACCTGCTACCCAATAACTATTTTCACCATGATCCGTCCATGGGCTCGTCGGATCTGGTTCAATTCGTCCCTGATAAGAAGTACGGTCTCAATCGAGGTGTGGACATTGATCGAGATTCGAAATTATATTGACTGGGTCCATATCAGACGAATATTCAATCTTATTTTGTATCTACGATAATGGTGTTCTAACTTCTCGGGGATTCGTAGATATTTCATTATGTGTTAGATAATATTTTTATAATTCACTGGATGTAACCCTTGAATCTGACCGTGCATACTGTAACGCAGTATTGGAAGGTAGCAAAGAGGGTATGGTTCAATGCTACGTACCGGGAACGGTTTCTGGGTTAATAACAGTTCAATACATTCATAACGTATAATGCAAAAATGATGAAAAAATCATTATTCCTTGGTTTCGATTTTTGTATTGATTTCGTCCGTGAGTCCAATTACACTAAAGGTCAAATTACGCTAAATACATCCGCGGGCCCCTTTGATCTACAGCCAAGTAGTGCGTAAACAAAACTTTGTTTGCCTAGAAATGGTTGTACATCTGGCCCAGACTGCATTGGATATGTGACAATGGGTGTAAATTCTTTGTAAATATGTGGAGGATGAACTGGAACTGTTTGATTTGATCATTTTAGGTATTTTGACCTTGTGTGAAAGTGAAAGTAGAGTATGGGTAAATCCATTTTAAGCCTAGCTGGATTGTGGTAAAAAGGACGGTCCCTATCTTCACAGAGCGAGTTCTTTCTTGCATAATACATGACCCCACATTTTCTATGGATTATTTTAAAGGTAAGAAGTATCTCTTTTCAATGATATATGGTGTTCCACCTGGGAAATGCTTAGAAAGTGTGACAAACGAGGGTTGAAGCTGGTTGATTTACATGTAAACAAAGAAGGAATTTATTTGGTGTATTGTGACCTAAATATAGTTTCCATATTTAAAATTACTAACTGTTCATACATTTTTGGATAGATACAATACACTTACATCTACGTCTCGGCCCGACATTACACCAATTGGCTCGTGCGCGTTTTTTACATACATCATAAAGCGGTCAGACCATTCTCTCATTCAATATCTGTAACTTGTGCGGCTGTTCTCAGAACTGCCCACTAGTTACTAGAACGCGTTCTGCCCTCGCACCATATATGTAATCTGTGTGGCTATTCCTTGAACTAGTTCAATAGTTCCGAGAAACGTGATGTATATGTATCTTATCATTCTAGAAAGCGTAATAGCTAAGTGCACGTGGGATTAATTACATGTATCATGGGGTCGTCTAAACATTGATGCTTATATCTACCCCCATTTTTTTTAAATATAAATATTTGAAATTAAACCTTTACTTTTTTTGTTTTTAAGTATCCGAATAATAATACGAAAAAACCCCATGAATGGGTTTTTTCGCTTATAGCTCGTTATGAGGTTTAACCTTAATAAGGGGAAATTTCCTATATTCAGTATGGAAAAAATTTGGGTGCAAAGATACAACGGCCCAGCTCATGAAATCCAAATGGAATTACATAGAACAAAGCAGGGAACCATGGCCGACATTTATTCATATCCGGCCGACGTCACATCCGTCCAAATCAAGCTGGTTCCCGAGATAATGGCAATAACTTTTTTATGTACAGTAAAGGCTGATAACCAGAACCTATCGGCTAGGATACCATTTATTTTAGGTAAGAATTTTTATCCCTCTCGTTTTCGTAACATATATTAACACAGACAATTTCATTCTGGCGTTCTTGTAGGTAAGATCTACCTATTATAAATTTGAATGTTTTGCATTCATTGACGGATGTTCCTGGCGATGGGATAACTGTCTGACCTAAAATGCTCTTCGTGGTAAATTTGTTGCACTAGATCAATAACAATGCTTCACAGACCTACTAAAGTCGTCAGTTCTTCTGACAAAACTCCTTTGGACGGAGATCGATGCAAAAATTGGTTGAACATACAACCTGTGACCCAAATGAGAGACATGTATTTATAACGAAACTAAACTAAACACTAAAACAATGTTCAGTTGTGTGACAGACAACAAATACAAGATGAAAGGTGGGATATTTTGCCATTAAACTGCAAAAAGTTTCTTTTAAATTCTCAATTCCTTTATTCTAGCTATCACTATTTGTGTTGTTTCGTTAGTGATGCGAAACTTCCACGCTTACTGTATGATGTAAGAAATAAATATGACCCTAAGTCCCTCTGCATAAATATCACAAAAATAGCACATACATAAGAAAGTAAATCTATTTTTAGAAGTGTTCTTCGAAGCTCTCGAGTGCAGATTGTTTACACATTTAATGACGTAATATCTTACGTGTCTACTGCATGGCATCCACTTCATGTTTTAGTGGTGAACACATTTGCAATATGGACGGAATATTTAAGAATAATGGCTAATCAGTTAAAACTAACAGCTTTTTAGGCTAAAAGAACCCAAGAAGAAACGTCCCCAGTGTATTCAAGAGACATATCGGGTGTCCAAAAAAGGAACTTGACTGGAGACACATATCCGTGGCCGAGACGGATTTATATAGGCATGCCTTGTGCTGTGTGCTCTGAACAAACATTTTAAAAATGTTTTTACAAGTGAAAAAATGATGTGATAATCAAAAATTAATCTTAACAAGGCAGATTGCATGTCAGGACGGTAGCCAGAAATCTCGACTCAAAGAATTGTCGACCCCATTATCGGTTTATATAGGTGTGAATGGATGGTTTAACACACAGGTGTCAAAAACAAAAGACTGATTATTGATACTTACTTACCTGTTGATTGATTATTTAAATGATCTTGATGTGTTCTAAATAGTTAATCTGCTGCAGACGACTTTGAAAACATTTGGTGAGAAAAGGAGAATATGTACATGACAGGTTGACTTCTGGCTAAGGTATTGTTATATTAATGAATAAGGAAGATTGTGAGAAAAAGAGGAAATGTCCTCTATCAAACAATACTTCAAATCTTAAGAATACTTTGAAAACAATGATATAGGATAATTTATAACAATGTTAAAACAAACATCATTATTACATTAATCATTATCTAAATGTAGTGATTATACAACAAAATAACCATCATCCATTCACACCTATATAAACTTGGGTCTAAATTGGGGTCGACTATTCTTAGGAAATTGGGGTCTGGAATTCTGGAAGCCGTCAGGACCACTGCGATGCTTTAAAAGAATCCACATCTTGCAAAACAGTTAAATCTTAAGAATTAGAAAATGCACAATGATTTTAATTCAAAAGCATTGTGAGAAGTATAATTGCATATTGTCAACAATTTGACCTTCTTTCACAATGCTTTCAAACATCATAATTATGCTGAAAGGTCAAATGTCATCTTCATAAGATAAACATAAATGTAAGTTACATCTGTATCATCAGTAATTATAATAATCATATGTCAATTAAAATGTTGATTTATCTTTGATTGTCAACAATATCTGTATAAACCCCTCAATGAAATGGCTACTTTTTCTGAACACAAGTGGGGAATTGACCCCCTTTCAAAAAATTATAGAAGCATCTTTGCCCAAATATACTCAAATGAAAAATGTATAAAAATACCAAAATACACAGGAATCCTCAAAGTCTACCTAATTCTTAAAAAAAATGCCCCAAATATTTGAGTCAGAATTCAGTGAAGATTGGGATTTTCCGCACAAATTGGGCGAGAGCTGGTTGTATCTCCAGAACATTGAGCGTGATTAAAATAAGATTAAAGCTTGTTTCACAAATCAATTGATGTAAAAAAGACAAGTTTAAAGTCACTGGTTTAAAGGAATAATCTAGATAAGACTGCACAGAGGTACAGACTGGTCTAAAACAAAACTGGTTGCAGAACCCAAAGCTTGGCTTTTTGACATAACTAATATACATGTATACTGTTTTCAATTCTGGTCTATTTTTTAAATATTAGCCTATTTAAAAGGAAAAAGGTATAAATAGTGTTTGTAATCTCATTCTTTAATTTATAATTTTATTTTATATAAAGCCACTTTTATTTGCAGTTATTGTCTGATGTCATTTATTATAACAGCAGTCAATCATATTCTGCATCAAGTTTTATTTTAAAACAGAATGGATTTAGAACATCCAATACAATCATGGAATAACAGTTCTGATGGCGATTACTGGAGAGGAAATTCATATAAGCAGTTAGTGATATACCCCTTGGTCATTGGTACCTGTCTATACAATGAAAATATCATGCATCTTTGACTGTGGGGTAATATTCTTTCCTGCATACACATCAAAACAGTAAATGGATTGAGATCAACCTGTACAATCATGGAATCACAGCTGTTATGGTGATAATGGGAGAGGAAGTTCATATAGGCAGTTAGTGATATACCCTTTGGTCATTGGTACCTGTCTATACAATGAAAATATCATGCATCTTTGACTGGGGTAATATTCTTTCCTGCATACACATCAAAACAGTAAATGGATTGAGATCAACCTGTACAATCATGGAATCACAGCCGTTATGGCGATAATGGGAGATTAGACGTTCATATAAGCAGTTAGTGATATACCCTTTGGTCATTGGTGCCTGTCAAAACAATGAAAATTGCATGCATCTTTGACTGTGGGATATAACTTCCTGCATCTACATCAAACAAGGGAATATATTGAGAGAAACCCATTTACAGATGGAATTACAGCTGTTATGACAGGACAGGAGAGGAACTTCAGCTGATTACATGTATTACTAATGGATTCATACAAGGTAATCTTTATTAATGGATAAGTTTATCAAAATCATATCAAGCTTGTTTTATCTAATTAAATGTAGTATATAAAGGAAGTCCTGTTTTTTTATTGCACAGTTTGTGTTTTTTATGATCAGGTTTTGTCTGATGTCCTTTGGTCACACGCCATCAACAATTGCCTTGTGAACAATCTACAGGCAACATTTTACAACATCCAATATGAATGAAAGTTTATCAGAAAATCAACTCCATCAAATCTTGGCCAAGTTATAGACTGGGTCCTGTGAGGTGAAAAACTAGGTTTCAATGTCAATTTGAAGGAACGTATTGAAAACACTCTGGATGCCTTATTTTAAACTTAAGCATGTTGAAATGTTTTCAGAATAACTGTTTTGATGATATCTAGGCTAAGTTTAAATATATTCTGTCATACACTAGGTCATGTTGGGTCATAAACTAAGTCACTCCACCAAATTGAAGGAAAATCTTGTTAGTCTAGAAACCACACTTTGCCTTGAGCAGCTTGAGGCTTTGTCAGAATGTTTGTCTTGACAATATCTAGACCTAGTAAGAATAAGGGTCATGGTGGGTCAAAAACTAGGTCACTAGACCAAAATGAAGTAACATTTTGTTAACACTCAGACATTTTGAATGCTGCATTTTTAGCTCACCAATGCATAAAGTGCAAGGTGAGCTTTTGTGATCGCTCACCGTCCGTCGTCGTCCGTCCGTTCACAGTTTCATACAAACGACTTCTCCTCCTACACCAATTCAAAATAATTCTACAGGAATGTTCCTTGGGTAGATCTCTTTCAAACATGTTCAAAGAATTCTATTCCATGCAGAACTTTGGCTGCCACGGCAACACAAAAGGGGGAAATTAACCAAAACTTAAAAAATCTTCTTGTCAGAAAGTAGAAGGGCCATGCCTTTGATATTTGGTATGTAGCATCATCTAGTGAACCTCTACCAAGATTGTTCAAAGTATAGCCCTTGGGTCAAAAATGACCCCTCCCCGAGGTCAATTGTTTAACATAGACTCATATAGGGGGAAAAAATTAAAAAACTTCTTGTCTGAAAGTGGAAGGCCCATGCCTTTGATATTTGGTATGTAGCATCATCTAGTGAACCTGTACCAAGATTGTTCAAATTATAGCCCTGGGGTCAAAAATGACCCCTCCCCGGGGGTCACTTGTTTTACATAGACCCATATAGGGGAAAAACTTTAAAAATCTTCTTGTCTAAAAGTAGAGGGCCCAAGCCTTTGTTTTGGGTACGTAGCATCATCTAGTGGACCTTTACCAAGATTGTTCAAATTATAGCCCTGGGGTCAAAATGACCCCTCCCCTGGGGTCTATTGTTTTACATAGACTCATATAGAGAAAAAAATCTTCTTGTCTAAAAGTAGAGGCCCCAGGCCTTTGATATTTGGTATGTGGCATCATCTAGTAGACCTCTACCAAGATTGTTCAAATTATAGCCCTGGGGTCACTTGTTTGACATAGATAGGGGAAAAACTTTAAAAATCTTGTTATCTCAAAGTAGAAGGCCCAGGCCTTTGATATTTGGTATGTAGCATCATCTAGTGGACCTCTACCTAGATTGTGCAAATTTTATCCCTGGGTTCAAAATTTACCCCTCCCCAGGGGTCACTTGTTTTACATATACTCATATAGGGAATAGACTTTAAAAATCTTGTCTAAAAGATATTTAGTATGTAGCATCATCTAGTGGACCTCTACCAAGATTGTTAAAAAAATGATGCCTCCCCGGGGGTCACTTGTTTTTCATGGACTCATATAGGGGAAAGAACACTGAAAACTTTTTAAGTTTGATTAAATCAGGTGAGCGATGTAGGACCATCATGGTCCTCTTGTTTATTTTAACATGTTGAAATTTTGTCAGAATTGGTGTTTTGGTGAAATCTAGACTTAAACATAGGTCATGTTGGATAAAAACAACAATGAGGTCCAAAGAAAAACATTTGAGAAAAATCTTGTAAACAGCTTGACCTCAAGGTTTGATTCAGCATCTTGAAACTTTGTCAGAATGTTCGCCTGATGATTATTGATATCTAGACCAAGTTCAAATATTGGTCAAGTCGGGTCAAACATAAGGTCACTAGACCAAATTAAAGGAAAATCTTGTTAACACTCTGACAGCTGTTCTTTTACTTAATGTTAACATGCTGAAACTTTGGCAGAATAGAAGTTTTGAACATTGCTTTTAACCCAGAAACTATGTCACTAAGCCTAATTGAAGGAAAACTTGTTTTCACTATTTATTTTTTTACCTTTCTGTATTGATTATGTTCATGTGATGAATTGAATGTTAAAATTGTTGAAGATTTGACTTTGCACTAAGAGATAAAGTAGGAATAGTGTACGACAGCTGTCTCAGTTCGTACAGCTTGAAACAGATTCCTTTATCATGTTAGTCATATACCTACAGGTTAGACCCATTATTGACGCTGTGCTCGTGATGAGGCTTTGCCTTTTTCATATTAGTTAACAGGTGTTCTTTTTTTTTTTTTTTTTTTTTTTTTTTTTTTTTCAATAACCCATGAAGCTTTCTGAAATGAAACTGGCCAAATCCATGGGGGCCGCCATTTTGGGTATGTATAAAATGAGCCGAGAAACACGGATTGAAAAAAAATTATTGTCGTCTTTTTAATATATTTTTTTAAATCGATAATTTGGGTATGTATAAAATGACATGAAAAAAAACACGGATTTTTTAAATTATTGTCGTCTTTTTAATAATTTTTTTTTTTAAATCGATATTTATTAAAGTGGTGTGTTTTGGGGGAATTAACATTAAAAATAAATGGAACTCTGTAAGAAATATGTTTTCCCGTTCGTCAAAAAAACGACAGCATTAGACTTCTACCCCTGAACCTAAATGTTGACTGTATCGTATCCAAAGAAGGACGTGACGTCATTTCCGTAACACTTCATCTTGGCGTAACGTCAATGGAGCGACGTCGTTTCCCGCAAAAAAGTGGTATCAACATGAAATACCCCAAATTCCTATACATGAGCTATTTATCAAACATTGTGGCAAAAGGATAACTTTCTCATAAGGAGCAATTGTTCTTTTAGCGACAATCTTTCCCTAAATCGTCTGTTGCAAAGGCCTCAGAAACCGTCTCTAATAGGGAAAGGGTTTAGCAGAAATGTGACCCCTTACATCATTTGTTCCAGTCATATTGACTGGTTGAAAAAGGCAGTTGCCAGGTGGCATCAGCAAAGAGCTGATCTTTTTGCTTCTTTACCATAATGCAGGTGATCGATTAAGGATCATCTTGGCCATCATGTTTTAACCTCGTGCATTATAAATGTATTACTTGATTTTCTGAAAGTCTTTACTTTATTATTTTCTGTTCGTAATAATAGACGACAGCAATACGAATTCCAAATATTTTTTGATAATGCACAAAACATGACATTAACATTATTATTGTCTAGTCAATTACTTATAAATCCTTTTTTATGGCCAAAGTATGCTCTTTAATACTTGTTTATAATTATCTTGTGTTTTTTCGTAAATAGGTAGCACCTATAGATATATTATTGGTGAAATAAATACCTACCAAACATGATACAAACATGAATGAACAATTATAATGATATTGAATGTGATTAATTCTTTATATGTCACAATTCAAATAAAAAAACAAATTCTTTACAATGAATTAAAAAAAAGATTACATGAAAAACAAAATACATGTATAAAAATTACGTACAAAACTTGTCTGTCACATTCGACCCAACTCTAAATATTTAAATTAGTTTCCAAAGGTAAATCAATTGTTTTGTTTTTATTCACAATGCGTCCAAATAGTGTATAAAATATTTCCTTCAATTAATCGTGCGGTATTTTTAACTTGTTGTTCTAAGAGAATTTTGTAAATTTAATTGAGCGCAACCTTTTCTTTTATCTAAATATCAAGTTCAATGTTGTCCGTTTTCTGGTCACAAAATCTGCAAAATAAATACGTTGTTATATTCATCTTGTGACAGAAACAAGGGACAACCTGTCTGCAGCAATATGTCATTTTAAAATAATTTCCGAAATTATGAAATGGAAAAGTTTCTGTTTTCAAATATTTTAGTCGACGCCCCTCGCTTCTTATAATTCGCTTAAATTTTGAATTACTTTTGAAAAATATAGAATTATAAAGGTTTATTATTTATTGATTAGGATGCAGTGTGGAATTTTCAATGAAAGATTGAAAAAAAAGTTACAACATAATCTTAATTTCCATGAAATAAATATAACCGTTTTATATCTTTAAACTATCTTTAATTTGTTTGTATATCAAATGAAGTAATTGCTCATCGAAAGAAGACATTTGAAACTATTGGGTTAAATATATTAAGAACAATAATGGAATTTCTCTCATCATTGTCAATAACAGAGGTATATGAAAGATTGAATCTTTTTTGAAAAATAGGAAACTGTCTTCACTATATTCATGATCATATTTATCTAATGGGGTAAAAAATGTTTTACCCCAGATAAGTCTTCATTTTCACTGTACAAGGTATTATCATAAGCAAACGATACTTGCAATTCCTTACTTGGTTGTTCAATTGGATGACCATTACATCTCGGGGATTCGTCAATATTTCATTATATCGAGAAAGATTTTCGCCGCCAAATTAAACATGTTTACAAACAAAACGAAAACTTCTGCGTCAAAAATAAATATACATTTCATTGAAATCAAGCTAGCACATTGCTGGAGAAAATGGACAAAATGTAAAACCTGTTGGAAAATGTGAAAAGTAGTCGAAGTGAACAATTTCTTCATTACCGATAATGATTTCTATTTTCTATTATGTCTCTAACCTTTTCCCGCTCATGCAAACTTATTTAAACGAACGTGTAGTAGACGATTGTGAAAAACAATAGTGACAAAAGACGAAATATTCATAATGATCTTAAGTTTCCTTATGCCAAATGTTTTTAATTCTATTCAATGAATATACTTTCATTTAAAGAGAGTTTACATATTTTTGTCCCCGATTTTGTTAACATATCTGCTGCAGATTTGTCTTATGTTGGAAAGGGTTAAACACAATGTTCCTTTTGTCTCGAGTTTTTGCCAATATATTTTTTATTTAGAAGACCCTAATAGCATATATATATATGTCATGGATATGGGTGATCATCCTTTGCTTTGCTATTCGTTACTTTAAATATGTTTGCGACCAAGATGTGCAGTATCAACCTGGTCTACAGTATTCGTTTCACATGCTATTACTCTAGGCAAGACTTCTTTACATGTATTTAGGTTATTATGCAAATTTCAGATGAGAAAGTGACTGGAAAAATCATGGAACAAGATGAAGTGTATTTATGGATATCAATTGTTTTAATTGAACATACGCTTTTGAGCTTTTACAGACCCATTTGATAGTGTGCATTATATCATGTACACGCATCTGACAGGTGCAGATAATTTCAAGAGACACATTAATATACAAGGGAGTCCTTTAACGTGTCTGAGTGTATAGCACCGATACACGTGAGCACATCTTTTCCAGAAAGGACAAGGCATTGACTTCTAATTGAGTGAAAGACACTGAACAGTACCTAAAGGTATTGTGTTTGTCTTTTTAGTTTTTCAAATGAAAATTCGGACGCCTGTGAGACGTTTTACAATATATCACGTATATCTAAAGGTAAAATAGTGAACAACAGGGTTACTGCTTTATAAGGAGCTTATCAGTCGAATGATTATTAATCACATGCATTAAAGCATCTGTTATACCGTCAATTTTAATTTGCCAGTTTTTTCTTTTCAACTAAGTCACGTTCTAAATCATCAATAGCATTTTTTACGATCAGTGCCTTTTCACTATTATCCCTCGTTAATTCAGAGGTACTTCGGACAATTTCAATAATGTCTAAAGGTATAAAGACTACCGATAAAACACTTGATGCTCCTTTTGCGAACTTTCCTAACTTAGTTAACATTCCTAATTTAGCTATCTTTCCTAAATAAGGTATCTTTTTGGCTACAGATACTCCCTGTTTTACTGTATCTGCAAATGTCAAGGCATAATCTAAAGAGATACCCAATAGGGACATGTAATCAACATGGGCCTGTAAAGCTCGAGCAGACTTTTCAAGATTGTTTGCTTCAATCGAATCATTATCTAATATTTGTTCAGTCTCGTCCATAAGTGTTTGTTCGCGAGAGCTAACATACATCTCTCCGCCAATTCCAGCAGCGCCACCGACCATCCCAACGCCAAGTGCAACTAAACTTAGACCTCCAGTCAATGGAACACTAACAACGCCCGCTACTGCTCCAGCAATAGCCACGCCTGCACCAGTGATTTTTGTTATATTTCCTGTCTTCCTACAACTGTTCAGCATTTCCACTTGATACTTAAGCAATTGTATCGTTCGTTCCCTCTTAGAAATGAAGGTGTTTAATACATCTGAAATAGTTCATTAAAACTGTTGAAGAGCGTCATTACTTTGGTATTATGCTGTTCTCACAATTCCATGATTACCAGCATAATGGTAACATTGAATATCGATGTACGGGAACGTTATTTACAAAATTGAACTCACATAAACATAATTATATTACACTGTGGACAACACCAATATGATATATCGTAATGATAATTCAACGTAGTTTAAGAGTGGTCATACGGCCATTGGCGATTTATAAATAATTTTACTTCATGGTTTAGGGAGCGCAATTAATGTTTAATGAATGCCATTTTTCACGAAAACGGCTCTGAATTTGAAAGAAACAGTGCAAGCGTTGTTTTACAACATAATTTGTTACATAATATAAGTTCTAAAAATATGAATGTTATTAGAAAATATACTGTGAACGATTTTAAACAAACGTTTTAGCGTCAAAATGACGTTATTACCTTAGCCCACGTTCACGGTACGTACAATATTCATAATCTGACTGAATCTTTAACTGAGAACCAAAGATTCAAATAGTTCTCATGTTTATAAGAGAAATATTGAATTTTATTAGAATCTGGTTTATTTTCTAAAAGTTTAAATTTGTGGCAAAACTATAACAAATGTCCTATTACTTTTGGATTAGATGAAATCATTGCTAAAGAGTTGATTGATTGTTTTGTGTGTGACGCCGCTTTCAACATGTTTCCAGTTATATTATGGCGTTTACTAGGTAAGTAACGACTGGTCCGTTTATTCAGACACCAGCCAGTCAGTCGTAATGCTAATCCTGCAACCCTGAGCGCCAGGGAGGGCAGCCATTACTACCATTTTTAAAATCTTTGGTATGACGTGGCCGGGGATCGGACACACAATCTCCCGAACCCGCGGCGGACGCTCTACCACTTCACCAACGATGCGGTATAGAAGAGTTATCTGATGAGCCGGACAGATGCAATGCCTTTGATGTTAAGTTTGTCGTCGTAAACAGGAGGGTCTTACCCGATCCGCTGATTAGCATAACATATAAATACAAAGGACACATAGTTTTTTGTGCGGTATATATGTCTTATACACTAGATATGTAAACCCATTGGTTAACGCCTTATTTGTGCTGTATATGTGTTGTATGTACTAGATATGTAATCCCATTGGTTATATGCCTTATTTGTGCGGTATATGTGTCTTAGGCACTAGATATGTAACGTCATTCGGTATGTCTGCCGTGACCGAGTGGTAAGTATCGAGGTTTTGGATATGGGTGGTCCAGGTTCGATGTCCACCCCGGTGGTTAGGGCATATTTCCTTGCTATTTACTGATTTGTATACGCAGGGGTCATTATTGGTGAACTGTTGCCATGATATAACTGAAATCATATTGAAAACGGCGTAAAACCCTAATAAAACAATCATGCTATACTTAGATGAAATAATACTTAGTCTTGCGCGACTTTATGCAAATGGTTGTATATTTATTCCTTACGATTTCAGGGAAACCATTGCGACTGTTGTACCGGTGTCAGGATAATTATACCGGTAGTAATTTATATTAATGAAATACGGTGAATATTGTTTCTGTGGGGATACGATATTATATTCAAACAATGGTACAAACCTTTAAAGGTAGATGTCAGTACTAGTAATCTATGCGTTTACAATATTGTATTTAAACAAGGGTACAAACCTTTAAAGGTAGATGTCAGTACTAGTAATCTATACGTTTACAATATTGTATTTAAACAAGGGTACAAACCTTTAAAGGTAGATGTTCAGAACAAGTAATATGTGGGGATACGATATTGTATTCAAACAATAATACACACCTTTAACGGCATCTCTCATTATTAGTAATATGTGGGTATATGGTAATGTATTTAAAGAAGATTACAACATTTAAAGGTAGATGTCAGTACTAGTAATATATTTGGATACAGTATTGTATTTAAGCAATTATTCAAACCTTTAAAGGCATCTGTCAGCCCAGTATAAGTAATATTGTATTGAAGCAATGATACAAGCCTTTAAAGTCATCTGCCAGCACAGTATAAGTAACATGTGGGGATGTAGTATTGTATTTAAACAAACGTACATATGTCAATACTAGTAATATATGGCGATACAATATTGTATTTAAACAATGATACACCTTTAAAGGCATCTGTCAGCACAGTATAAGTAATATGTGGGGATGTAGTAATGTATTTAAAGAAGGGTACAAACCTTTAAAGGTAGATTCAAATACTAGTAATCTATGGGGATGCAATATTGTATTTAAACAATGATACAAACCTTTAAAGGCATCTGTCAGCACAGTATAAGTAATATGTGGGGATGTAGTATTGTATTTAAAGAAGGGCACAAACCTTTAAAGGCATCTGCCAGTACTAGTATTTGTTGGGACGCTTCTTCTTCTTCTAGAATAAGTAGATAGGAAAACAAAACATTTGAGAGAAGACATTGCAAATATTTCATGGCGATTATCTTTTGGCTGAAATCCAGTATGAATGTGATACAACATCTGCTATAAGAAATCCCAAGTAGACAAACGGTTACAAGTAACCCTTTTGATTTATAAACAGGTGCCATTTACTGTCAGTATACACACTGTTTTGCCATATTGGTGCAGTCATATACAATCTCATTTAACTTAAAACCAATGGCATCAGTACATGATGAAAGGGTAAGATAGCATCACCCTGTACGCAGGAAATTTCGTAATGTGTTTGATGGTAGCATTAAACCGATGTGTATTCATTTGCAGTGCTAAGACCAAAAGTAAACCAACAGTATAGAATAAACAGATTGAATTGAGTTATACCTCGCAAAAAATTTAAACTTACATTTACCATGCATTTTGATTTTCGCCACTTTATCCAACAGTTCTTCCCTGTAGGTCTGTTCCCAACTATATTCGTGATATGTGTTGTTGGGAGCGGTTTTATCGAAGAATAAATGCTTGCAAGTTGCTTGTTTATATTGATCTATGAAGTTTCGGTTGGCAAAGATCAAATGTATCTGTATAGTCAGTCGGAACTGTACCATTTGCAACTGATTTAAACTCATTGATTCCGTCTATTGTTTAATTATCTCAATTTCGCCATTAGTTGTAAATGTACATGTTCAATCAGACGACTGCTCTGATCGTTAAAACCTCGTCAGTTGATCACACAATTTCCAACAGAAATATAATGTTCCTACTCTTAAAGTATCTGTTTAAAATGTACTAACATTATCGGTTATTTTTATTTGAAATAGAATTCTTACGTGTTTTTCTTGAACCTTTATGCATCGTTATCCTTTGGTCGATTAGTTAGTACAAACGCACTGAAAATTCTGATCTTGTACTTCACGCTATCTCAATAAACAGGTGCAATTCGTCTATATGCAAAACACAAATGATTATCTTGTACTTCACGCTATCTCAATAAACAGGTGCAATTCGTCTATATGCAAAACACAAATGATTATGACTGTAAATTGCTTTATTGATTGAAGAAAAAGAATCTGTGAATTATTAACTAACCGAAACCAAAATTGTTTGAACATCCATAAAATAATAGTTTTGTTTTTATATTCAATTGAAATAGACATCCAGAAAGAGCTTTTTTTCGCCCAGGAAATGTCCGTTATATGAACATAACAATCCATTATGCATATCATATTACAATATATGGTACCTCTATTGACATATGATTTTCTTAATTCCATTAGGAAGATGCTCAGCTAATCTGTACATGTCAGAAATTTCAAAAAGTCCGACTTTTCAATGCCTTCCCATTCAAATTCACTTATCCAAATTAGTCAAAACCATTTCCAAATCGGAGTTTGCCACTGTAAGGGATATACAATTGTTCCCTGATATTACTGAAATATCTTTAATTATGTTTGCAGATGGTATTGCATGTGTATCTGGTGCTGTTGTAGGCTTACACAGGCAGGTAAATATTCTTCATGACTTTTGCGAATAATAGCTAGAAGTGAATACGAAAAAAACAAAAACATAAATGGGTTTTTTCGCTCATAGGTAAAAGGTGTGAGATTATTTTTTCATTTTTTTTTCAATAACCCATGAAGCTTTCTGAAATGAAGCTGGCAAATTTCATGGCGGCCGCTATTTTGGATATTTATCACATGACGTTGCTTGTATACCATGTAATATACCCATTACGTATTTCTTTATATACAACGTGTGTAATATAACATGACCTAATACTAGTAAAATGACGTCACGTCATCGTTTTGACGTCATACGTTAGTCACTTTGGCGCCAAAACCCGTACATTTCATCTAGAAATATTGTAAACGTTAAGTACATTTTTATCGAAATACGCCTCATAAGTCACTTTATGTGATAGATATAATATCTCATGAGTGTTATTTATTATTCCTTTTAATAAACTAAGCTGAATATGACCTCGGGAACAATTATTTGTGGCATTGTTATACGATTTACTGACGAAATTAAAATAGCTTTGGAAAACGCGATTTTCTTTGTGTGTTTTCGTCATGTGATAAAAAAAAGAATCTGACATTCGTTGTCATTTCATAAAGTTTTATTAAACTCGTCCAAGAAATTTATTATTAAGCTCGCCAAAGGCTCGCTTAATAAAAAAAATCTTGAACTCGTTTAATAAAACTTTATATAAAATGACAACTCATGTCAGATCCTATATATATAAAACGACATTTAAGGTCATAAAAGTGCTGTGTTATTTTCGTGTGATCTAACTTTTGTACAAAAAAGTTAAATAATAAATGGAACTTTGAAATAAACGACCGCAATTCGACGTCAGAACATAAATTTTCTCCGTACAGTAGCCACAGAACGATGTGACGTCATTTCCGTAACACTTCATTTGGCGTTATGTCAAGTGGAGCGATGTCGTTTCCCGCCAAAAAAGTGGTTTAAACATTTTAAAAATACCTCAAATTCCTATGCATGAGCTATAGATTCACTCAAACAAAGTATAATTATTTATCAAATATTGTTGAAACAGGATAACTTTCACATATTGAGCAATTGTACCTTTGGCGACAATCTTTTCCTAAGTCGTCTGTTGCAAAGGAGTCAGAAACCGTCTCTATTAGGGAAAGTGTTAAGCAGAAAGGTGACCCCTTACATAATTTGTTCCACTTATATTGACTGGTTGAAAAAGGTAGTTGCCAGATGGCATCAGAAAACGGCTGTTACACATCTGCTTCTTTACCATAATATAGGTAATTGATTAAGGACCTTAAGCATCTTGGCCCTCATGTTTAAACCTCGTTCATTATAAATGTTCTTCATTGATTTTCTGAAATTCTTTACTTTATTATTTTCTATTTTATTAAAACGAATTCCGAACATGTTGTGATCATGCAAAAGAACATGACATTAACATTATTATCGTCTCGTCAATTACTTATAAATCATTTTTTATTGCCAAAGTATGCTCTTTAATTTTTGTTTACAATCATCTTACTGTTATTCGTAAATAGGTAGCACGTATAGATATTATAGACAAAACAAAAGTCATGGTTTTCAAGAATTATAGGCAATTATCAAGATATGAGACTTGGTCTTATGCAGATAGTAAAATTGATTTGTACAGGGTTTTGATTATGTTGGCATTCATTTCACATCTAGATTGTCTTTGTATACAATGGCTGAGCATATGGCAATTAAGTCGAAACGGGTTCTTTTGCATGTGTTAAGTTCTTTACAAAACTGTAGGTATGTATGTATGTATATTTTTCAAAATATTTTATTCAAAAATTATGCCAGTTATATTATATGGCTCAGAGTTATGGGCACTAAATAATAATGAATGTATTGTAAATATAAACAAAGAGGGAAAATGCGGACACGAACATTGCGGACGCTATTATATATTTGTAATAGATCATATTTAAAGATGAAAGACATTTATTTCCATGGTATTTTACACAATGAGGGATAGTTGGTCGTAACACTCATTATTAAAATCGTATTTAGCATTACATTTGAAGACCATTTGGTTGTTAATGATGATTTTCAATCGTTTAACTGGATTATAATGCATTTTTTAATCTTTTGATTATATTGTAAACTAATTGACAGTTTAATACTGCAATTGTCGTCCGTTGTGGGATCTTGTTCATTAACACATGTTCTCTTTATAATGATAGAAAAACATTTTTTTGGTCAATTAGCAGATTTGCAATCAATCTCTGGTTAGCTGCTTCAACGTAATTGCCATTAAAAAATAAAATTTTAATTGTTTTATTTGAACATTTCAATTGTATCCATTAACATTTCCCCCAATGTTCTATAATGTCCGCAGTTTCTTCTATGTTCTATATTGTCCGCAGTTTCCTCTATGTTCTATATTGTCCGCAGATTCCTTTCTATTCTATATTGTCCACATTTTCCTCTATATTATAATTATCTTTGTCATTTTTGTCTCATAACTAGTGATGCAAACGTCATTTGATACCTCTACAATCAACTCTTTCAAAATGTTGGGATTTGAAATAAATATAAAAGCATTGCATTGAATTTGTCACCTATGCTTGGTGAAACCCTATTAGAAAATGATAAGTTTGCTTGTATGATGTTTTACCGCCGCTTTTAACAATATTTCAGTTATATCACGCCGTAGAAAATGTAGATTAGAAAGGATTTTATTTCTGCTTTGATATTATAATTGGACTCTCAATATATGTCTCATTGTTAGGCAGAGACCTTCATTTGATTTTGAACATAACATAGCTTTATTCAAACTCTCGGTACATATATAGTTGTCAACATGAGATTATGATTGAGTTCAAAACAAAAAGTCAAATGAAAATTGTCACTTGATCACATATTTAATTTTGGTCAAAGTAGAATGTAGATGGATGTATTCACTTATCTATGGGTATTCTGCTTAGTTTAAACTTATTTATTTTACATCGATTGCGAAACAAGCCTTTGGCTTAGATTAATCACTCTCGATGTCTGCTTCCTGGAGACTTAACCAGTACTCGCGCCGTTTGTGTGGAAAAATCCCAAAGGCAGGACCCGCTCATCACGGGACTCGAACCAGGGACCTTTGATACGAGAGGCCGACGCTCTACCTCTGCACCACTGTCTTCCACACTGCTTATGAGGGACAGTGTATCCATAAATTAACGTGTTATTTGTTTCAATGATAGAAATATAATTTCAGCAAGTAAATGCTTTGAACATACCCTACATCTTAGATGTAGTCGGCCGAGTTGTTCCAAATACCATAAACCGGAAAATATATAATATTAGAGACCAGTTGGTATTTATGATATCATCGCAGTTAAGAAAATTGATTAAACAAATACTAAAAATATTGGAAATATTTATTAATTCTAAAAGAAATGTTATTAAGGATTTTTTCAATAAATTGTAACTGTAATTTTACCAAGGCATTCACATTTAGTTTATCGTAATAATAACTTCTCATGCTCAACTATGGCAGAGACATATAAATACATGTGTATTTATATGTCTCTGACTATGGTAAAACGTTCTAAGTAACATCATCTAGCCCGGTGCGTCATCGCCGCGCGCAATAATTAATCAAATGTTTCTCGGTGGAATAATTTTGAGAAATAACAGTTGAATGAACTTTTATTCCGATTTACTCACTGGTCCAAACAACAAATTTCATCAAGAAATAATTATAGTAGATACTATTAACATGCATACAGAGTGAGTATGCAAAACTCAGTGGAAAACTACATTGTTTCCGTAATATTGATGTGAAAGAAGGTATGCGGCATTGAAATGCGCCACTGGTATTACTGAACAATTGTCTGATAAAATTGTCTGCACTAAAATGCTTGACATAATAAGAATATATTTATATAAACTTTGATCGTGTTTCCTTTTTATTATAAATTTCGATAAAACACATCTATTACTTATACTCATTCTACTGGGTAAATTAAAATCATGACGAAAAGTTGTGTTTTCTAACCAATCAAAGTGTGTTTTACTTAGTTTAAAAATAAACTTCTCTTACATTTTCTTTCGCTGTATTCAACAGTTGTTTTCCTTAAGTGTCCCGGTCCCGGCTAAACGTAATATGACTTTCCTTGAATATGTCCTTTTTATAGTATCTCAGTCACGTGATAGAAAGAAAGTCATCTTAAAATCGTCTCACTTCAGGTAAAATGTTGTCTGATAGACTGATTTGTACTTAACCAATGATATCGTTTTAAGTTATATTCATTTACCGACGCTTTTCACATACTAGCAAATATCTTCTGCGTCAAATGCATCTGATTATGGGAAATGATTTAGAAGTCGGCCATTGTTAACCCTTTCCAACATACAACAAATCAGCAGCAGACGACTTTAAAATCATCTAGGAATAAATCATGGAAATCCATAAGTTGCTCATTATGAGCAAGTTCTCTTTGTGCCCTGTTTTCAAAAATCGGGTCAAACAGCGTCTACATAAGGGAAAGGGAGTAACAATATACGGAAATTAACTTTAGTAATAAGTATTTCATACCTCACCAGAAAATTAATTTAAATGTTCCATGTGTCCCAATCATTTGAATACCATGTGTATAATTTCCCACATCTTGAAAATATCAAAGCAAAACTATGGAATATCTTTAAAAATGTTCGAATATTAATTTTATAGTGTTGAAAACAGTATGACAAAGGGAGAAATTGCTCATCACGAACAATTTCTCCTTTTGTTGCAATGCTTTCAAAATCCGTCTGCTATAGATGACAAAATGCGCCTGCAGGTGGGGAAAGATTAATTCAACGTTTACTTACTGAAGGTCTGTTTTCGAGTGACGTAGCTTATTTTTGTATATTTCACATTTTTCAGGATTGTTTAAATTTTTTGAATGAGCACGAAATTAATAGCAGCTGCCTTTTTTAATTAGAAGGACACCAATAATCCAAGAATTTAGAAGATTGATTTTAATAGAGTGGCGAACAGTGTGGGAAGTGGAGAAATTGCTCGTTTTGAGTATTTTCTTTTTTTAACAATATTTCGAAAAGTCGTCTACTGTAGAGGCGTCTAAAATCGTATGTACCATGCAGAGTTAAACACATGCCTATGTTGGTTGAATCCTTAAGTGTGACTGACGGACAGAAACGTGTGTAGTGATATCTTGTTGTTGCCTGAAAGCGTGACGTACGAACGGACAAACAATAGTAAAGTTATTTCTTAGTGTAGCATTGCTTTATGTGCAGGCGAAAGCGTGACGGTCGGACACACAAAGGTGACGTGATATCTCCGTGTTGCCTTGCCTTATGGACAGTCGAAAGCCTGACTTACTGATGGACAAAGGTGAAGTGATATCTTATTTTTTTCTTTCTCTTAATGACAAACGAGAGTGTGACGGACGGACTGACAGGCAATAGCTGAGTGAACTATTGGTGTTGCCTTGCCTTATGGACAAACTAGAGTGTGACGAACGGACTGACAGGCAATAGTGTCTTGGTGTTGCCTTGCCTTATGGACAGTAGAAAGCGTGGCTTACTGACGGATAAAAGCGAAGTGATATCTTATTATTGCTTTGCCTTATGGACAAACGAGAGTGTGACGGACAGAATCACAATGGTTAAGTGATATATTGTTGTGCCTTGCCTGATGGATAGTCGAGAGCGTGACCTAAGGACGGATACAGGTGCTGTGATATATTATAAATATGTTGTCGTATGGACACACGAGAGAGTGACGGACCGACAGACACGCAATGGTTAAGGGATACATACAGTACAGCTCACGCGGAAAACGCATCGTCCGCGAGCCACCGCGGACAAATCTCAACGCGGACAAATATTTTGGTCCGCGAAGGTGGGTGGAATTCCACCCATCACCGCGATTTGTTTTTATGTCCATCGCGGACGCAACAAGATAACCCCAGGGGGTTGATAAAACCGATCATCGTGGAGTTGCGGTGGAACCATCGCGGAATCGCGGTGATATTTTTTTGAATAGATAAGCTTTTTCTCGCCGTTTTGCTGGGATTTTTTTTTTAATTTTTAATTTTTATTTCATTACAGTACTAATAAATGTTGTTGAAGAGGATAATGATTATAAATCAGTACTAACTATAAAGCAGCATATATGCGTAACAACTTAATTCATTAAAATTCGTCAATACAATTCCCCTAAACTTGATGTATTCTGTAAACGATACAACTACGTGATAATAAAACTGTTAATTCTGCCTGAAAGATGTGTAGCTTACTTTAAATCTCACTAATAAATTCCGTAATTCCATTGTCAATCACCACAATTACCAATGCATTGTTCATTCTTAATCGCCTATAAATTATTTCTTTAAAACCTGTTTCAAAGTCGGCTGAATAACAAAAACAAACTTTGCACACAAAGAAGTGTGAAGCGCCCATGTTAGTCCCGGATTTAATTAAACAACCAAAAACTAATTATCAGAATTGAAAGAGATTACGAAGTCTCATTAATTGGCATGTTTTACTCATAAAAATACTTGTAAATTAAGGTGACGCAAACAAATTAAAATGTGTTTCTCTCATCTATACATGTTTTCATACAAATTAAGCAATTATTTTCGGGGGAGGACACTTAAATCCATTACGCTATATAATCTGATTTGATGACGATTTACTCTTGTCTTCAACTTGCGTATGTCAATTGAAATTCAGTGTTCACATTTAAAAGGGATATTTTGTGCGCTAGTCAAGAAAATTCGTGTCAGGCGTATTGTTGTTTATGTGTTTGGATTAACACGCACGCTGATAAACCACTTCTACATATAAGCCTGTATTATTTTAAACTAATTGACGTTACTGAGCTTTACGACAAGTTGCTTCATAATAAAGTGTAATACATAACTACATGTAAAATAAATTCTACTCTGTTTCTACTCTGTATCAACACATTGCGTTAAAATGAAAATTTATCATTTTCAACAATATTACAATTGGATAATTTATTTATTAAGTTGATAAGAAAAGCTAAAAAATCAACAATCTGTCTTTATTAAGAGATTCAAGTACATGTACTGTATATACAAAATTCAAAAATATATATACAATGTACATGTACATGTATTGTAATTTAACAATATTTCTCTCTTACTAAAAAATGTGAGATAATCATATGTACGATAAACGTATATCCGATGTCCGCCATTTTCTATTACGAAACTTGACTTTATCGTAAACAAACACAATCTTCCACTGTTTTTCGAATAATTTGCTGAAATGGAATGAATTTTAGGAAGTTGTGTCATAAAATAATCGCAATTCGTCAATAAACGTGTACATGTACATAATCGGAAAAAAAAACTTTTTAATAAAAGTATAACATTTTTACAGGTAAATATTGCGGTGGAATCGCGGTGATTTCAAAATAGATAAGAATAGATAAGAAGCTCGAATCGACGACATGTCAATTGCGGGGATATAATTAGCCCGTAGGCGGTATTGCGGTGATCATATAGGTTGAATTGCGGTGATTATCCGCGATGAAAAATATTTGTCCATCGTGGGATCGCGGAAAACGCGTTTTCCGCGTGAGCTGTACTGTAAGTGTTGCGTTGCCTTATAGACAGTCGAGCGCGTGAAGTGCTGAAAACTAAACGCAGACGAAATGATATCTTACATACAATACATCTTAGCAGACAGTTTTGGAAACATCTTAGCTAAGATATGAAAAATCTCTTTAATAAAAGTATATTAATTAAAAGGGCTGGAAACAGTGTGGCAAAAAGAGTAATTGATTATTATTAGCATTTTTTCATTTTGTCACAATGTTTCCTTAAGTCGTCAGCTGCAGAAGCGGTAAATTGCGTCTGTATATTTAATCAGTAAGACTACCGCAGACGGATCAAACAGCGTCTACATGTGAAAAAGGGATTAACATTATACGGAAATTAACTAAAGTAGTTTATACCTCACCAGAAAATGTATTTAAACTTTCCATGTGTCCCAATCATATGCATACTAGTTGTACCATTTCCCACATCATGACTATAATAGCTGCAGCAGACGACAATGAAATATCAAAGCAAAACTGTTGAATATCTTTATAAATTATGGAATATTGTATATATAGTTTTGAAAACAGGAAAGACAAAGGGAGAAATTGCTCTTCATGTGCAATTTCCCCTTTTCTTGCAATGTTTTCAAAATCTGTCTGCAGGTGTTGAAAGGTTTATGCGAAGTTTACTTACTAAAGGTCGGTTTTCGAGTGACGTAGCGTGCTTAAGTATATTTCACAATTTTTAGGATTGTTTGAAATTTCTAGATTTTGAATGAGCATGAAATTAATAGCAGCTGCCTTGTTGAATTAGAAGGAAGATCCAAAAATCCAAGAATGTGTAAGAGTGATATTAATACAGTTGCGACCATTGTGGGAAGTGAAAAAAGTGTTCGTTTTGAGCATTTTCTTGTTTTGATAATATTTCGAATCGTCTGCAGAGGCATCTAAAATCGTATGTACCATGCAGAGTTAAACAAATGACTATGTAGGTTAAATCCGTAAGTGTGACGGACGGGCAGAACAATGTGTAGTGATATCTTATTAATGCGTTGTCTGATTGACAAACGAGAGTGTGACGGACGGGCAGACACGCAATTGTATAAGTGATACTAGTATATTAGTGTTGCCTTGCCTTATAGATAGTCGAGCGCGTGACGGACGGTCAACCAAACACAGACGAAGACTTAGTGATATCTTACATACACTATATCTTAAGCAGACATTTTGAAAACATCTTAGCTAAAATATGAAAAATCTCTTTTAATGACAGGCGCGTATCCAGGCCAATTCTTCGTCAGAAAAATTGAAAGATAAAAGGTTCAAATATGCAATAAAAAACTGAAGGCTGAGAAAGGTATGGGATATGAAGAATAAAGAATGAGTATCGGCCTGCCACCTCGTGCAGTTTGGTTAGAACCGTCTCGGTGGTGTAATGGTTATGATGTCCGCCTCGAGAGCGAGCGACCAGTGTTTAATCCCCAGTCGGGTCATACCAAAGACTTGAAACTGGTAGTAGTTATTTCTCTCCATGGGGCTATGTGTTGCGGACGGGTGACTTGGCGTAAGGATAAGCTTCAAATCAGCACTGATAATTTACACAGGAATCGCCGTAAAATAACCGAAATCTGTTTCATAGAAAGCGTTATATGTGACAGATAGATATACATGTTGAAATTGTTATTAAACTGCCGTCGTTAGTTACAGGTTTGATACACAAACATATCAGATATAGTTGCACATGCACGCTGTCAGAGCACTAGATGAGGAGCATTCTTCATGTTTTTAAATCAGTATCATTACTCCGAACCATTTGGTGCGCTTTCTCAAAAGACTTAAAAGGTCTGAACGAATATGGAGCGTCTTCCTACCATACACCTACTTAATATCGTCGAACTTTATCATCGGAACTAAGCGTGCATCCGTGAATAAGTGCATCCTGCACGATACATATTCTTTCATGTGATTAAACGTGTTGTTCATTTCCTGCAATGTTCGATTTAAAACCACATTAACCAACAGGGAAGATAACGATATGGCTAAACATAAACTTCCAGTCATTGTTTGCTCTATTTAGCCTGATATTCAATTAGCAGATCAGTGGACGAGAGTGTCCAGCCCCGGTGGCTCCATCGGTAGCGACACGGGCTGTCAATATAGGGTATATGAGTTAGAACTCAAGCTCATCCTAAATTCTTTCCGACGTTTGACAAAAGTCACTGTGACTCGAGTCATTCGTTTTCCAACAATGAGCTTATAGTCTATTTTGAAATAAACAGCCAGTTTCTTGGAAGGTATTGTGTGGGAAAGCCAGAAAACGCATGAGAAGGTGAACTGGCCGCCGTGATATGACTGCAAATGGTTGAAACGGCGTTAAAACCCTAATCAATCAATATGTCATAGGGCGAAAACATATCTGAAATCATGGATGATTAACTCAGCAGGATATAAACGACTTCCGACAGCTTATGTATGCAACATATAACTCTTAAAAACATTGTTGAAAAGGGAGAACTACCTCAACACAAGCTATTTCTCCTTTTACCTCAGTTACTGCACAAAAGCAGTATCTACTTTTCAATCTTTTCCACGGATGTTTACAATCCAGACGAATCAGTCAAACTGGAAGCAGACATCGAGCGAGTTAATAAAACATGAATCGATCTATAATTAAGCTTAACTAAATCTAGGCGAAATGTTTTAAACTCCGATTTCTAAATAACTTCAGTACGTGTATAAGTATAATTAGTTTTTTAAATAGTCTTAAAGTGAACGGATTCACTATTGTATTTGTGAACATTGCTAAATCAAAGGTGCCAGTCTCGTTGAAAATCTAAAAATAGCATTTGACTATATATTGATAAGGTACATTTCCTATTCTACGGACCGGGACATCACTGCGGCAACATTTGGTTTTTAATTATTCGACATTTTTGCTGTATTAATTTATGACAAAGCGCCTTATACATCCTTTCAAATGCGTACAAGAGAGAAAAAGAAATGATTTTATTATATTTTACAGTTCTACCCGATTTGGATGTTAAATGACCGATCGTAGAAAATAGCCGGAGATAACGATGTTCAGCGCGCCACTCCTGAATACAATATATAGTCAAATGCTATATTTAGATCGGTCAGTATGTGAATATGCAGGAGGTAGCTTAACCAACTATATCAATTATAACAAATATCCAGCCTATTGGTTGTTAAAACCAAGTGCCCACCACTTAAAAAAGATAATATGTATTCCATGTAATCACAAACAAATGTGGGATATATTCAGGTTATCCTATTAAACTAACCGAGAACTCGGATGTCTTCAAATTACTACTTTAAACTAGCACCTGTCCGAGCGTTCAGTGTGTAAGGGAAAATCTCAATACACCCCAGATCCCAGATCCGTCTTTGTTCCATGGAAAAAATATAGATCGTGTTAAAATCATGAATACATAAACATTCTTTTTTGTTTTTGTTAATTTATTTACAGGCGATGCAATAAATCTGCTTGTGGTTATTCCTAGTTTATGTTTTCTGTATGTGCTGAAAAGATGCAAGATGCAATGTTCGATTTAAAAAAAAGGGGGTACCGGGGTATCAGCCCGATGATACCACCCTCTTCCCCTAGCACATCTAACATTGTGGCAAAAGGAGAAATTGCTTATTGTTAGCTTTTTTTTCATTTTTATCGTCTGATGTTGGTTCAGATCAGCCTGTGTAGACGCACGGTTCGATTAGACAGTTCAAGTTCGAAACAGACACTCGTCGGACTGTACGCTAAATTGACAAGACGTTTCCAAGGATGATCCTGATCACCGAACGTATCGAACATCACGGTTATAGTTATAAGTTATAACAGGTGTTCTCATGCCTAGGCACACACAGTCTATTTCTACTTTAATATTGAACCGTGTCAGGCGACATGTTGCCTTATTGACACTCCGACGTGGATTCATTTAAGATTACTTTTGCGTACAGCAAGTGGGTACAGACTTCTAGTTTTCTGTCAAAAGATACATTCATTAACTCTTTCGCATAATCTAAAGCCAATGCAGCAAAATACTTTTGAAATATTTTTGACAAAAGGAGTAATTGCTCACTATTTGCCACAATGCTGTTAACTGTATTCTTAAAGCTGAACGTTTATAACAGGAATTTTTCAAAAAAAATCACCGCATGATTTCAAAGTCGTCAGCTTCAGTTTTGTTATATGTGGGAAAGGTTTAGTGTCTATATAGGATTTTGGACAAAAGTGAAGTAACTGGTAAGACTGTGAAGATCTGAGTCGATCTATGATTTGGGCATATTTTCTTTCTTTTGGTTCTAGCAATTGTCAAATATGCTAGATAAAAATGATTATGCCTTGGAACGATAAAGTACAAACACTCTGAAATAGTTAGGTAACGAAAATGTGCTACAACTGAACTGTTTTTGTTATTTTCATGTTGATATACCCATAATTTGAAGTGTGTATAAATGCACACTTTAAGCTTTGGTTTATATAATATAGTAAAATATTATTGTTTAATTCTGTCTTGTATCTCAAATAATCACGTTTAATGTAAGTAATGGACACATCAAACAAATAATACATACAAATATGGCAGTATGAGAACACACCAAAGTTTGTTCCCCACTAAAATGTCTTTGCAGTAACAATGTATACATTTAGAAGTGTTCTACCTATTGTGTACATGTCAAAGTTACAAGATTACCTCAATATAAAATAACTATTCCAAGTCAATGGTGGAAAGCATGAAGAATGCGAGTTTTATTTTGTGTTAAGAGGAGGGTAACTTTTGAAGGTAAGTAGATATAACCGTATTATTTTTCTGTGCTTTGTATAACAACTTTTATATGATTACCAAATACTTCTATGGATTTTTTTACAAGCAGTGACATCATTATTTGCATCGGATAATATGTGATTCAAAATTGCATTACGCTATTGTAAGAAAACAACACCGAGTACATCCTTGCAATAACAATCCTGAAAATAACAACACTTTTTGTAACTGCAAGAAACATAATTGTTACTTTAAAGACCTTTGGTCCTGTAAACGGGTTCAGTTTTTGAACAAACATGGTTATAAGCTTTTTGCTGTGACGTGATTGAACGATATTTATGATTTATCTATATGGATACTACATGTATGTATTACTTTTTTTAACTCAGATTTAATAACATAGGATAAATTTCATTTTTTGTTACATCAATGACAATATTTGTAACTTAAATGACTTTTATCAACTTAAATTGATAATGAAATACAGTCAGAATATTTAATATTGATTTACCTTTTCAACATTAATAAATGTCTCAAATGCAACATGTAAAAAGAATAAAAACAGGAAATCTTCTAAATTTCCTCTTCACCATATAGTCTGTTATGGCAAGAACATTTTGTTGTGACATAAAAGACATATGTAATGGCATTTCTCATCCATGTATATAGGTACAAACTGACCTTTACTAGCTATGTATATCATGATCAGTCTACACATTGGAGCGGCCTGATTAAAATCTTAAATTCTTGCTAATCAAGTTAGAATCTTCCACTAAAGTGAGTTGATTCCTTTAAAACTCAGCATATGCATATGTTGATCTGAACCTGCACTTTTCACAGATACAATGTGTACCTTTTACCCAGGTTCAAGTTTGATGTATAAAAACCGTTAATTAAAACCAGGAATGTATGTTAGTCCCTGTTATAACATGTAAACTCCGACACATCAAAGAATAAACGAAACAAGCATTTAGCTTTTAGATTTTACATAAATGGTATTCCAAACATACTAATTGCATCTTTGTAGAATAAACACGGCTCTGTCAAATCCTGAGGTCTAAAGAAAGTTCCGACAGCGGATTGATGAATACCAAGAAAAAGAAGGAAAGTCTTAAAGGACTCAAATTTCGAAATACATAAATAGTGAAAGAGAGCCAGAACAGAAAATGAGAATCTGATGAATGACAGATAGAATAAAAGTAACCTATCAGAAAAAAGGGCAAAGATGATCATAGATAAAGCAACAAATAAGCTAACACTGCCTATCAGCAGTAAAAAGAAACAATCAAAGATAATGTGCACAAGTTACTGGACTAGCCTTCAAATGCCTTCTGTCAGCAGTCAAAATAAACAGTAAAAGAGAATTTGCACAAGTAACTGAACCAGCTCTGTGTTTATTTTGTTCGGGGTTTTACGCTGCTTTCATTATTCTTTTCAACTATATCACTGTTTTTCAATGCCAAGATACCAGTACTACTGGTCCAATTACCCTGCCAAAAAAAGCTGTTGCTTATCGTACATTTTCAAATTTAAATCTGTGAGCACGAATTTAGTATGGGTATACTTTCATTTTTAAATCAAGACAATTGTAGTGTCTAATGTGACAGAAAATGTTACGGTGACTCTCTGCAGGAGTACACTCACGTTTGCTTTGGCTATTTGCTTGAAAGCAACACTCTCCTTGCCTCTTAAACCTTAACATTTTGCAAAAAAAGCTTCTTTAATTGTACTAAGAATGTGATTTTTAAATGTTATTCTCATTATGGTTAAGATAAACTTCTGTCATGTTCATGTATGTAAAATGTCCAGTTTGTAATTGACAATATTTTGAAAAAGCAATATAATATGTCCTTGCAGATATGATCTTTGAGCAAGAGTCAATTGAGTTGTTCTTTTATACTTTCTGTTCATATTTTGAAATGATTGAACTTTAAAGTATTTGGCTCCTAATCATAACACTTTAATTAAGCTACAATAGGAGTTTTAGAAATTCAAGCAAAACGCCCTCTGTGAGTTGTCCTTAACGTAACATGCTGTATTTCGGTTATAGTGTTAATGATTAAAAAGGTTAAACAAACTACTAACTCCTTTTATGAAATAAGTTTTAAGATGACTTTCGTAATCAAAAGCACTGGGAATGATTATCAAAGACACAATGAGGGTTATTAAGTTGGAGTCCAAAAATAATCCTTACTGTAACAAACGTGTACTTCATGTAACAGTCCAAACGAGATTGATGTTTGTTGTGTCTAGCCAATCTACATGAAATTACAGTCAATGCTTATAACTTTTATTTGTTATACTTTTTCAGTTCAGTATATGTATCATTGGTTGGATTGTTAATACAGAGATACATTATAAAACAAAGTGTATTTGTTATTGCAAGTATACCATAGTGTCTTTGCTGTTACATGTTCATGTCTTTGCAATAGCACACATGTCCTTTACATACTGGAGGTAAAGATGTTTGGAAAAACTGAAACACATCATTTCATACATAAATGAAACTAAATTTTGGAAAAATATATCAGTGTAGATTTGTATAGAAATTCACGAATTTCATTTTCATGGTAGTCTTCTACTTCTGCATCATTCAGAGTGTTTTTAAAAAGGGGTCTTTTCTAAAATCATGCAAATGTTGAAAAAAATACAAATATGATCATGTAACAAATAAATGTTTCTTGATATATCAATTCAGTCTACTCAAATATTACTGTTTATTTAAATTAATGCATAATCTTTGAAAATTAAGTGAGATAGCCACTTTTGACTTGAATACAAGTCAAGCATATGTTAAGGAATACGTTTTTACTCAACGATCTTTTTTTAAGACTGAGTATCTTACGCAGAAACATCATCTTTCTCTATTTAAATTCTTGACGGTAGACCATGAATGCCGACCATGGACTTACACATGTTTGATCTTGTTCTAGTTTGAATAACCCTGAATTGACTTAACAATAACATAGTTTACCTTATCTACTGTATCAGCTTGTGACATCTCATTCCATGTTTAAATTTTGTTAAAGACGACTATACTAGATTTGCTCGCATTAACTTCGAATTTCCACATTAGGGTATATCGGTAGACAATGTCTAATACGATTTGAAGCATAAGGAGTCATTGCAAAATGACAGGTTGTTACATCTAAGATTGAGACTGAGATTTAAACAATACTCTGAGTCTTCTAGTTGTTGCAATAGTTGATTCATATACATGCGATAACAAGAGGGCCATGATGGCCCTGGATCGCTCACCTGACTTATACAATGTGATTTGTCATGCCAACAAAACAGTCAACCACATTAACTCACTTAATGGTCAGGTAAACTAATACAAGAGGCCCAAGAGGGCCAGTATCGCTCCACTTCCATTAGACAAAAATTAAATCTCAAAACAGCCCCACCCCCTCCTGGTGGCCATACTTTTTTACCAATCACCATGGGGCGAGTTCATATGGGAACCGAGAACAGCCCGAGTGCACTCGAAATCCATTTGAACGGTGATACTTTTAACCTTAGTGACGTCATTTTGACCTTTTGACCCGAATCCTAATAACCCACCTCAAGCCTTGGATTACTAGCATTTCAAAATGGCGACCAACGATGTTTATTACTCATTCGGAAAACCTCCTTCACCAATGGATGATGAAGTATTACGGTATTACCCGAGTAGTTTCGAATGGTTTACTACTAAGACGAGGAAACACCGTTCAGATGGAAAGCAATGTGCGCGTGTTTTCTGAATTTATATTTAGACATGACGTACAGTTCTCTATCCTAGAGAAGCCCATCCGAACTCGTCGGAGAAGAAGTTTTGACTATAGCGATATAAGGCAAAACAGCCCTGCTCCCTGGTGGCCATGTTTTTCAACCAATCAACATGGCTTGAAGTAATCTGATAGAGGGTCATCCTAGGAACACTTCTAGAAAAATATTTGAAAATCGGAGGAGAAGTTTTTTATTTTTTGTCTTTTGGTTGCCATGGAAACCAAAATTCTGCATGGATCCAAATATTTCGAAGGAATTCTGATGAGGTCATTGAGAGAATACTTTCTGTGAAATGTCATCCAATTGACCCACTGGTTACTGATGAGAAGATGTTGAAGGACGACGCATGACGCAAACCGCACGACGCACGACGGACGATCAAAAGGCAATCACAATAACGCACCCTGAGCATTTCGTGCTCAGGTGAGCTAATAAAAAGTTGAAATAACTCGTCCCTGTTGAACACCTTTCTGTATCTTTGCAGGAAGTGACGTAGGACCGTTTTCACTGATACGGCACTGTAACTTCTCATTTGAGTTGACAATTACTGTAAGGATTTTGCCTTAAAGTCCTAATTGTATCAGTTTAAAAATAAACCTTTGTTGTTGAACGCTTGGGGAAATAATATTTATAGACGATAACAATGTCTGTATTCAACCTAAGAGTAGCTTTTCAAACAGTTTAGAAAGGCATGGATGGGATCAACGTTATTGGTCTTTAACTAGAAACTTTCCCTTTCTAATTCTTTGTAAAATTCAGAGAAACCGTTTGAAGTATTGGCACGTAATTTATATCTTTATGCACTATTTCAGAATGCCTTTCCCTTCCTTTTGCTGACTAGTTTCCGAAAGAGGTTTTATCCAATTGTGCTGCTTTATCAAGTTCTTCAAATGTTTTGGTGAGAAACATATTGTAAGCACTACGCTGTTTTCTCCTAAAGTTACTTTTGACAATATTATATTTTTGATAAGATTCATGTTCGGATCCTTTAGACGTATTGATCCGGCATGGGCTAACATAAGCTCATTTGACCATGTTCCGTATGTTATTTAAACCTTACCTTAGATAGGCATTCAGTGGCTGATCATAAGATTAAACTTACAATGAGATGAGATCTATGATTAGGATTATTGTTAAAGTGAGGCGGAATGTGTCATGAATAATAATAGTAATGATATGTGTCATGAATAATAATAATAATTATAGTAATAACAATAACAATAACAATACTGATAATATATTATTACTATTATCACTGTCGTCCTCACCAATATCACCTTCCTTGATACTAGTTATGACAAGTTCATACATCCAGTTAACATGTTCACATGTATAACTTTACATCATTCATAAAACAAAAAGAATGACATTAAAATGAAACTGAAATTACCATTAAACAATAAAGATCAAGGGAGCTTAACCTAGCCAAACATAACGCAAATGTAACAATGATTATTTCCCTTTGACATTTACACTAAGCTCTTTTAAATATTTTCCCAAATTCCTTGGGATTTTTATTTTCATATTAGACAGCTTTTATGCGAATGACTAGTTTCCAGCGAATTCTGATGACATGTTTATTTTCTGCAGCAGATTTTATATTCCATTATTTTTTTTTAAGGAAAAGTTTTTATATTTTAATTATATGTTTTCAAAGCTTCCTCGTATACACGACGTTTGTTTTTACACTCAGTATTCAGACAACATCATTATATATAATATTTGTTCATTCTGTAATCTGTTTCCTTGATCGTCCTAATAATACATTCGAGTTAGGACGGGGATATAGACATCCAGAGCATTGTACAAAGAACACAGTTCGTTAATTATAATGTAAGTTTAAGAAGCAAAACAAGAATTTATAGGCTCAGGAAACTGAGGAAATATTGACGGAAAAGGAACATTAGAACGTCTCCAATTTTACTTATCAAACGTTCACCTAGTTGTGCATTTGTCGAATATGGTTGTAGCAAGATAACGTATAAACCGCAGAATAAAAGATGTGTCCCTTTTTTATCTAAACATATGTTCAAATTAATAAAAAATTGGTTATGCACTTACATGTTATCAACGGAATAATCGAGATGGTACACATGAATACCGCTATCGAGAGTAGGTAACCGTTTTTTACAAACTTAATACTTAAACAATAGACATTACTGCCTTATAATGGTTAACGTTTGATTTGAAACATGTTCATGACACTTGTAATTGCATATTATAGTTCTCATTCCATTTATTAGTGTAGTGTACAACACTTGAAAAACTATATTTAAACACACCAATTAAGATACTTCTATATTCCTACTGATTTAACAACCTTATTGCGTTGATTTTTAAAAAACTACATGTAACATTACTTTGAAATACAAATTGCGCAATCAAGTGTGTGTAAACGTTATTGAAATAATTGACAAAACATTGAAAAAATAATGAAATCTTCTTTGACAAAATGTTAAAACATATGGAAACTTCATTTCACATAGAAGAACAAATAGCAGAGATTTAATGTCAGCGAAAATGAGAACTGGGCTGAAAATTCTTATTATTCTTACAAGGTTAAGGACATACATACTTTTAGAATTAAGTTCTCAAAATGGTACATGTACAAGTTTGTTAGGATCCATAAAAATTGTACGAAATTATGCAAAGAGTATTTTTTCGTAGTGCAAGATATTGTCTCGAATGGGAGGAACTCTTTTAGACATTTATATTAGAATTTTGTGAGGATCAAACGCACATTCATGACGTTGACATTTTACCTCCTGAAATTGTAACTTTGCCGAACATAGATTTGACTAATTTGCTTTTACATATGAACGGTCGATTGTCGTAAATAACGTGTTATCTTCATTTCAAAACATAGTACGTGGCATTTACATTGATCAGGAAGGCATAATACTCTTTTTGTTGCAACTATTGTGTCGTCTGTGAGACGCAAATTTCGAAAAGGATTTTAGTAAAGTAAAAAATAAACTCCAATGTTCTGATCTATTAATGGTTTTAATTTTGGCCAGGTGAGATTAATCAATTTCAAACTCGTTCGGCCATATTGAAAAATTGTAACAAGAAAAAATATGGAACACATCTATTATATTTATTTGTTTACTACACATTTTTAAAAGTAAAAAAGTAGTTCCGGCATACCTATATCCCTCACTGTTCGGGTGATACCAGTGAGTGACATGGATTTTATTTCACATTATCTCATCATTTAGCGTAAAATAAAACATAATTATATTTATTTACACTGGTAAACGATAGTTCAGTTTTTAGATGCATGGGTAAATATATCTCATTTGTTACTAAAAAAGATTATTTGCACAAAGAAATTAAAATGTTCAATTGCTGGTATATATGAGGCAATGTATTGACCCCTCTTTCGAGATTATATCAATTAACCTGCCTCTCAGTCCATCATAGGACAACCAACCATGACGAGATCTTAAAAGTCCAATAAAATTATCTGATCGATGTACCGCCACAGATCATCTTCGATGCCATCGTCATTCTAAGGAAATGTTCCAGCAACAACAGGGCCAGAACTTGTAGTACAATAACTGGGAGAAATGTCATCTGCCAGCACTGTCCGCTGCATAGTTCGTATAACTAGTACACACCAAACCACCCTGCAAGATAGGAACATTTTATATTGTATACACAAAAATACTAGAACTAAAGTGATGCTCGAAGTTCTTACATATAATGGCCTAATAACTCGGTATCAGTAGAACGCAATGACGAGCTGTTAACAATAATCGAGATTTTATATTGTAAATTTTAACTAATTCCACTAAATTAATTTTCTGAAAAAAGAAAATATACAGACAAGCTGTAATCCGAATAACTTCGTCGTCTTCCACCACTGCAATCCCCTATCGCAAAGTGACCGTTCCTTACACTCACTATCATCTCTGCAACAGGCTCAATGTCAAGATACATGACGAAACATGATAACTGTATTTTAATTGACTTAGTTGTCACTGATGTAAGCACTAACCTTTTACACTTGTGACAGGATCTTTTCTAACTTTGCTAATCAAAAACAAAGTATTTATTTAGCAAAAAGCTACGGACTACTTTTCGGTAGTTTTACGCATTTAAAGATTAACACATCTGTTATGTAGGTCACCTATATATAGATGTAAACAAAAACAAACAAAAATGGAGCTCAACATTGACGACATAATCAGTCTATATGATAAAAAGATTGTCCTTCGAGATAAACAGAGAGAAGCTTTGATACAATTGGGTAACAGAAGGGGTGATTTAGTTGTAAAAAACCCGATTGACCTTGTTTTTCTCTATTGAATTTATAACATCTAGCATTACTAACGCAACATAGAAAACATATTTCGGCTGTTGTTTTCAATGGTGTAGAAGCCATTTTGGAATATATGGCCATGATCACGTGATAAAAAGTCACGTGAAACTCGAACGTAGTTCGAGCCTGTGACAGAGGTAAATGTAATAAACCGATAGTGTAAGATTGGTAACAATGTTTCGGGATCAAATATTTCGATAAATAATGCTGGAATTTTCCCTCGTACCAAGACCTCCTGATATTTGTTGATAGTACGTCTTTGTGTTAAGGCGAAAGGTTTTATCTCTCTGTCAAGAACATTTGGATCTGTCATATTAATTATCTCCACATTCTCTTACGAGTGAATGAATGGGCTTTCTAGTTTACCGCCTACGTGGTTCTTGGCTCGTACTTTTTCTGCTGACGGATCACGGGCCGTAAGCCCATTGTTGGGATCTTCTTTCTCAGTACAAACGCGATACAGATACTCGTCTTCTTCATCGTCGCTGTCCGTTCGATCGATTGGTTTAAAAAGGCGCCGACAATCCCGATCAAACCATAGCTGGCAAAGCTCGGACTCCATTTCTTCTTGCAGTTGCGTGTATGTCCTAAGATACGATATTACCACAACAATCTTATTCTATGCAGAAACCGTATTACCGATTAAACTTGTTTATACTTCTACGTGCACAAACTGCCCGAGAATACTATCCAACGCAGTTTACAAGCTATATATTATGGTTTTACCTTGACCCAAATCCATGCAATCCTAGCACTGAATAGGGGTATGCAAATATAGTGTTTTGTTTTGATGAAATAGAGTTACGGTTCTTGGACTCTGCTAGACAGTTATGTGGCAATACACAGTTGAAAGCTGATTTTCTGTTTCCTGGTGACACCCCAAGTTTTATTCTCACAATATTTCTCAAGAATTATTAGAAAATTACTGGAATGCATGTTGATATAAACAGTTTCTCCTCTTGCCACAATGTTTCCAAAAACGTGTACTTGATGGAAAGGGTTAAAGCCCGATTTGTTTTTCGACTTGAGATACGTGTTTCAACTATTTCCTTGATACAACGAATCAAATGTTCAAAACAAGCGATTTTGTCATATGTCATATGTCACGATGCCAGTTAAACTCTCTATTTCGAGCAATATACAGCCGGAGTGGGGCTGTAAACTTGGCCAAAATGCCATCTTCATCTGAACATTGCAGCCAGCTGCCATAAATCCGGGTATATTTCGGTTAGTGCGACTTGGAGCCAGAGTGTCGCACTTTCACCTGACACATGTCACGATGCCAGTTAAACTCTCTTATTCGAACAGGACGGGTGCAAAGTCGGGACTTTGTCGGGAAATCCCAACTCCGGTTGGGCATGGCAGCCGGCTGACGCAACTTGGCGAAACAGGACCTCTTGCAACACGAGGTCAGTTTGAGGCGCTTCCACCTTGCATGCATCAATTAATCGTCCAATCCATCTATCTCGAACAATAGGCACGCCAAAACGAGGGTGGGAGCCACTCTGTCGGCCCAACTCCGCTGGGTTTTGCAGCCGGCTCACATAAATCCGGGTGGATGCCAGCTTAGCTCTCTAATTCGAATAGGACGTGAGCAGGAAGAAGTCAGATGGAAGCAATTCATTTTCCATAGGCGACCATTATAACGTTTGGGGCTATGGCTCTTTAGCAACAGCCGAAATAACCCAGAAACCTGTTCATTATCAAAACCACTAAAAAAGCACAAAAAAACATTATTATCCTCCCTTTTTTTATTTAGCTATGATGTCAAATCAAAGGTCACCGCAGTGAATTTCACTTTCAATTTCAGAAAATACATGTTGTTCTGAAAATTGCTCTTAAGCTGTCAATAAAGCTAAAAGCAAACAATGTTTTGATTACACATCAGTCAGAGAGTATTCAACGTTATTAAAAACACTTTCAACTTTCAACAAAATTATTATTGTCCAATGGGAGACCACTTCAGTCTTATGAATTCATCTGAAATCAAAATTGTCTGCCCATTGCTCAAAACCGAATTGCTTCCCTTTGACTTTCAGTACTTTCGTAACCTGTACATTTCGTAACCAAACGAAATTTATTTCGTAACCTTGTGTCCGTTATTTCGTAACCTTCTGTGAAACCAACATTCTGTCTTCTATAAATTCGTACAAATCATATATTTGTTCAAAAAAAATGTATTTCTGAACTTGTTTAAGTTTTTACTTAATTTATGCCATTGACTACGGAAAATAGCAAGTAGGCCTATACTGAAGAAATTGTTTAAAAGTGTAAACTTACCTTGTACACTTGTAACTGATTCTAAGGAAATGTTCCAGCAACAACAGGGCCATGAACTTGTAGAATGATAACTGGGAGAAATGTCATCTGCCAGCAATGTCCGCTGCATAGTTCGTATAACTACTAAACAATAAACCAACCTGCAAGATAGTAAAATTATATATTGTATACACAAACAAACTAGAACTAAAGTGATGCTCGAAGATCTTACATATAATGGCCTAATAACTCGGTATCAGTAGAACGCAATGACGAGCTGTTAACAATACTCGAGATTGTACATTGTAAATTTTAACTAATTCCACTAAATTAATTTTCTGAAAAAAGAAAACATACAGACAAGCTATTGTAATCCGAATAACTTCGTCGTCTTCCACCATTAACAATGTTTCGGGATCCAATATTTCGATAAGCAATGCTGGAATTTTCCATCGTACCAAGACCTCCTGATATTTGTTGATATTACGTCTTTGTGTTATGGCGGAAGGTTTTATCTCTCTGTCAAGAACATCTGGATCTGTCAAATCTATTATCTCCACATTCTCCTTTTTTTCTAACTTTCGACGATTAATTCGTACGCATACACCAGGTGTATAGCCCTTTTTTATAGTTAACTCAAAGTACGCCCTCGAAGCCTCCTTTGTCTTACTCGTTGAAATGAATGGGCTTTTTAGTTTACCGCCTACGTGGTTCCTGGCTCGTACTTTTTCTGCTGACGGATCACGGGCCGTAAGCCCATTGTTGGGATCTTCTTTCTCAGTACAAACGCGATACAGATACTGGTCTTTTTCATCGTCGCTGTCCGTTTGATCGATTGGTTTAAAAAGGCGCCGACAATCCCGATCAAACCATAGCTGGCAAAGCTCGGACTCCATTTCTTCTTGCAGTTGCGTGTATGTCCTAAGATACGATCTTACCACAACAATCCTATTATATGCAGAAACAGTATTACCGATTATACTTGTTTATACTTCTACGTGCACAAACTGCCCGAAAATACTATCCAACGCAGTTTACAGGCTATATATAATGATTAATCATTATTATAACACTATATGGATGTATAGAGGGGCTATTTATAGTAACACGTGTGGGATTCCCCAAATTACCATTACGATCATTTTTATCAAAGCGCATAGACAATATAGAGAGAATTTTTGAGTATTTTAACGAGGTATTGTGTGATTTTTCGCATTTTTTGCTGTAATAGAAATTCGGACCCCTGTGGTCTGGATTAGCCTGCGCGGCATGCTGAGGCTGATCCGTTTCGATAGTTTTCTGGTGGAACGGCTCATTTATATTTCAGAAAAAGTAGTTCCAGCTATTACGTCATTTCTAAAAATAAGTACACTGATAAAGATAAAAGTTTATCATACCAGTAGACATGTTAACAAAAAGTTCATCATACCAGTAGACAAACAAAAGGTTTATCATACCAGTAGACATGTAAACAAAAGGTTTATCATACCAGTGTTATACCTCACGTAACCTGCTCGTTGCGTGATCAATTATGGTTTTACATTTGGCAAATAACACTTGACCCAAATCCATGCAATCCCAGCACTGAATAGAGGTATGCAAATATAGTGTTTTGTTTTGATAAACTAGAGTTACCGTTCTTGGACTCTGCACTGTACACAGTTCTGTGGCAATACACAGTTGAAAGCTGATTTTTCTGTTTCCTGGGGACACCCCAAATTTTATTCTCTCAATATTTCTCAAGAATTATTAGAAAATTACTGGAATGCATGTTGATATAAGAAGTTTCTCCTCTTGCCACAATGTTCCCCAAAAAGTCTACTGCAGATGCGTAAAAAATAAGTGTACTTGACGTAAAGGGTTAAAGCCCGATTTGTTTTTCGACCTGAGATACGTGTTTCAACCATTTCCTTGATACAACGAATCAAATGTTCAAAACGAGCGATTTTGTCATTCTCATACGATGCATGTGTTCCCTGTTATACCCCTAGTCTTTGTGTTATGCGACCAAGTCATTGAATCGATGTATTTCCTGGATATGTCGTTCCAGTTTGTTTTTCATATGCATGTGTGAGATGTCAATTGGGGTTTATAAACTATTATATTACACACTTGAGAGTAGGGTCTGTTATAAACAGCATGTTAGATAATAGGGTAAATATTGAAATATTGTATAACTGCCAATACCCATATAACCCAATACAAGTATTGATTTCTTTACAAATTAGATACATGTATACGGGGGTAAACTTAGGTACGATACAACTTAAGGTGATCCTTCTTTATTTCGTCGTTATGTACATTATATTTTTAACTGATTAATTGATTGGGGTTTAACGCCGTTTTCAACAATTTTTCAGCCATATCACGCGGCCAGTTCACCTACTCATACTTTTTTTGGCTTTCTCACACCAGTACTTCATACAACATTATTTCCAAGCAATTGGCTGTTTTTCCACAAAGACTGATAGCCCATTGGGGGAAGACGAATGACGCTTGTCACAATGACATTTGTCAAATGTCGGAAAGAATGTTAGCCGAGCTGGGGTTCGAACTCACATCCCCTTCATTATCAGCCCGCGTCGCTACCGACTGAGCTACCGGGGCTCGGCTATATTTTCAACTACTTATACATTCCACATCACGACTTTTATCATTTCCATTACTGATTAATAACAGGTCTCGATGCTTCTTAAAACCACTATTTATACATCAACTGATATATCCACTGGATCGTTCAATCGTTCGTTCGTCCGTCCATTTGTCTATTTGTCTATTTCGTTGCCAGTCAGTTACAATGGCCCGTTAATATGCATGTTAAGTGATATATGGTCTGAGGTTTATTTCATTGCCAGTCAGTTACAATGGCCCGTTAATATGCATGTTAAGTGATAAAGGGTCTAAGGTTTATTTCATTGCCAGTCGGTTACAATGGCCCGTTAATATGCATGTTAAGTGATAAAGGGTCTAAGGTTTATTTCGTTGCCAGTCAGTTACAATGGCCCGTTAATGTGCATGTTAAGTGATAAAGGGTCTAAGGTTTATTTCATTGCCAGTCGGTTACACTCGTTCTTTAATATACATATTAAGTGATATATGGTCTGAGGTTTATTTCATTGCCAGTCAGTAACAATGGTTCGTTAATATGCATGTTAAGTGATAAAAGGTCTAAGGTTTATTTCATTGCCAGTCGGTTACAATGGCCCGTTAATATCCATGTTAAGTGATAAAGGGTCTAAGGTTTTTTTCGTTTCCAGTGAGTTGCAATGGCCCGTAAATATCCGTGTTACGTGCTGTATGGTCTGAGGTTTATTTCATTGCCAGTCAGTTACACTCGTTCTTTAATATGCATATTAAGTGATATATGGTCTGAGGTTTATTTCATTGCCAGTCAGTAACAATGGTTCGTTAATATGCATGTTAAGTGATAAAGGGTCTAATGTTTATTTCATTGCCAGTCGGTTACAATGGCCCGTTAATATCCATGTTAAGTGATAAAGGGTTTAAGCTTTATTTCATTGCCAGTCGGTTTCAATGACCCGTTAATATGCATGTTAAGTGATAAAGGGTCAAAGGTTTTTTTTCGTTGCCAGTGAGTTGCAATGGCCCGTAAATATCCGTGTTACGTGCTGTATGGTCTGAGGTTTAGTTCATTGCCAGTCAGTTACAATCGTTCTTTAATATGCATATTAAGTGATATATGGTCTGAGGTTTATTTCATTGCCAGTCAGTAACAATGGTTCGTTAATATGCATGTTAAGTGATAAAGGGTCTAAGGTTTATTTCATTGCCAGTCAGTTACAATGGCCCATTAATATCCATGTTAATGATACAGTTAAGAACATCATGAAATTGAAAAATTTACCGTTCACGCTCTGCACCGTTCCGTTCAGTTCCGCTCCGCTAACGTTCCAATCCGCTCTTAAAGCGTTCAGTCGTTCAAATCATTGTGATTGCTTTTATCCGTTCCGATCAAATTTATCCCTTTTTTTCGCTCACTGGGAACGCTTTTATGTTCGATCAAAAGTAGTTTCGTAAAATAATTATCGAGTAAATTGTTGAAACCGCTCTATTAGCGAAGCCTTCATGGGATTGGATTGTTGCATTCATTATGATTGTTTCATTCATAGCGCAAAATTCGTTTCCGCTCTTAAAGCGTTCCAACTTCGTTCCAATCAAGCTCACGATCCAATCACGTTCCGCTCAGATAGTCAATTCATGATGTTCTTAACTGTATAGGTACGGATGTTTATTTCGTTGCCAGTCAGTTAAAATGGTTCGTTTATATGCATGTTAAGTGATATAGGATCTGAGGTTTATTTCATTGCCAGTCAGTTACATTGGCCCGTAAATGTCCATATACATAGAATTCACACACTCAGTCAATGTTATGGAAAGAATTGGTCACCGTGAAAAGTGGTCTGAAACAGGGTGAAAAAAGTAGGACAATAGGAGCAATTTAACTAACTAAAAAGGTAAGGGGGTTAGTGTAAAATTGAAGAGCGGCTTAGACTTTCAAAACGAAAGGCAGGCAATCTGTGGATGCAGTCAGAAATAAGATGTTTCCAGCTCCATTTTAACCAATCTTGGATGCGAAAGCGGGTATTCAATTTTACATCTAAATTCACGCCTAGTTCAGCAAGCAGTGTTGTAACACGCCTGTCCCTATACATAGTAACCAGAAGGAGAAGTGGGTTCAACCGCAACATTCATACTAATGCTGAGAGCTTCCTTTTCACATTTATAAACATAAGAATCAACCATTGTATCGAAAGATGTAGCCAAAACTTACTATTTATCATTATTTCTATTTTAGTTCTGTCTATGCACATGTGGAAATGTTATCTGAGTCTAATACCTGCTGAGTTGTTTTTTAGCGAATAGTACCAAAGAAATAAAGAAATCAAATGCATAGGACGTTTCATAGACGTTTTGATGCACTATGTTCATTGATCCTCACTTTCCCAGATATGCTAGCACCTAACTCTTCTTCGTAATGATCTTAGATGAAGTAAATAACATCATGACCAATTGGAAGTTCTATTACAAACAATATCCACCCATCACACAACTTGAAACTGCTTCAGGGAATGTTTCTTTACCGTGCTCGACCACGTGAATCCTACCTACGTCGATAAAGTGGTTATTCAAGACATAGAAACAACTCTTGCAGTTCGTCATTGTGTTCTGGTAGGAGTAGACCAACAATAATATTACTTTAAATAGCTCGTATCTATTCGTCGGTACCTATATATCCACGAATTCGTTTGTTGATTGCGTAGAAATACATTTTTCATTTGCAATACAGTAGTTCTTATATTTCAACAGCACATTTCTCTTGAGTTCTTTCTATTGCGTAAGTGATGTCAAATCGAATCCATTGTCCAGTTGAAATCCCAACAAGTTACCGCATTTTGTGTTATAAGTGACGAACTTATTGGCTGTACGATATGGTAGGGATTGGTAGGCTGGTAACAGTCCATTCGTTATTCCACAGATGCATGTGCTTTCGTTGACAGTCTATATAATCTACGAATATCAAGACATCTCTCTGAACCGAACCCGAGATTGTGTTCATTAATGGAGAGCTACTGTAGAAAGAGATATTTGAAGTAATTCATTGCCGATATTGTAATAAGAATTTAATAATAGGGACTAGTGCCAGTCCAGATTCCGATGAGTGTCTTCGGAATTTGCCTTCTATAGCAATTGGCTCTAAAGAGAACTAGAACTTGCTAGAAACGAACCAATTCGCACCAACGCGTCAACAATTTACCTGATACAAGCCCGTCCATTCAAAAATTTGCATTCCACGACAATGTGGATCCAAACCAGCCTGTACATCTGCTTCGTCTTATTGGAATCTACTACACAAGTTGACAGAAGCATTTTACAAACGTACGAGGTGTGTTCAAAAAGTACGTGGACTTTTGTAATATTTCAATTATTAAATAGTGCACAATAATAACACGTATATTGCTATGACAAGTAACTTTTCCGCTATATGATTTCCAAATTTCGTGGTGTTATCATATTCTGTTTCGTTGCAACAGCGCTAACAAATATACATGTGATGCTTACCCGGAGCAGTCCGATAACGTCAACGACGTTACGTTTTTGGATAACGTTTCAGCTCTTTATGATCTGCTGATAATATTCGCGGGATCCATCTAGCAGAGACTTTATTCATTCCAAATAGGTCTGTTAAAATGGTGTGAACCGTCCCGACACATATACCGATCTTCTGTAATATATCTCGGACGGTAAGGCGCCGATCTCCATCAATAATTTCTTTAACGGATGACGTTAACGCTGCATTAATTGTTGGTTTTCGTCCTATTCTAAGGTCATCTTTTACTGATTCCCTTCCTTCACGAAACAATTTATGCCATTTAAAAACTAAAGATCTACAGACCCGTGGTTTATGTTTGGATTCTTCCTAACATTTTCATGGTTTCCGTTGGTGTTTTGCTCAAATTCGCGCAAAATTTAATGACTGCGCGTATTTCCGTGTTTTCGGATGACGACATTTTACGTGCGTTCCCAGCCGACGCTTGTTATTAAAGTTGTTATTGTTTCAAACAAAAACGGAAATGACGTCATTTAACGGTATAAACCGTTGTCCATAACGTCACGTAATCAGCAGGTGAAATTTCGCGAAAGTAGGATAATTTTATCTTTTAAAATATATTAAATGAAATGAGTTAAAAGCATTATGATTTGGCGTGCTCCGGGTGCGTGTTACCTGGCAACTGCGAATGTTTACATAGTGATCGTTTTTTATACTAAATATGGAATTCCTACATAGATCAATGCGGCACATATTTTGATAAATGGAGGAAAAATTTAATTGAAATCACGCCGAAAGTTTTCAAATTATTGAAAAAGTCCACGTACTTTTTGAACACACCTCGTATATACGTATTATGTGAGCAGTGCAGATCTTTGGTAGAGTGTGTGGATGCACTAGCTGATCTTGATCTACACCGTTGACAAAACGGAACGTGTGCCATTTTGCACTGACGGGATCATAACAAGATGACGACTATGCAACAGTCGACGTAAGAAGACATTGCAGAACATGAAAGCCAAACTGTCGCATTTTACTTCCGTCATAGCACTTGTTTGTCTGGTTGCAGCAGACAACTTTGAAATATTTTTGGCAAAACAATGAAATGTCATTATAAATTAAAGTATGTTTATTGAATAGAGTTTAAACATTGTGGAAAAAAATGAAATGACTCACTATGTTACAATGTTTTTTCTGCTTCTGGCCCGTTAAAATGCGTCTGTAAGTGAAGTAGTGTAAATGGTGATCTGACTGAAGATACATGGACCCTATAAACAGGGGATCGTGTTGTGGAGATTTGATGAACAATTATTGGTCAAGTTAGACAGCGGACAATGTCAACTCAGCAAAATGGATCATATCTCTAGTGTGACTAATAATATCTCGCTGGAAATTAATCTTGGTCGGGATCTGGTCTCGGTTAACAAAATTACCAAGTTTGGGGCAGATTGGATAAGGATTGATCCATTTAAAGTTGGAGTTAAAAGGGTTTTACGCCGTTTCAACATTAGTTCAGTTAAATCAAGCTCCCTGAGTAAACAAACCAGTACTAGGCTATGAAATGTGCCATGTCCATCGTGACCACCACGTCTGACCTCCGGTTCCAAAACCCCGACGCTAACGACTTGGCCACGGCGGATTCCTGATCCAGTTAGGGAGCGGATAACTTATGTGGAAATGATTTGATTCCTGATCCCATTAGAGAGCGGATAACTTATGTGGAAATGATTTGATTCCTGATCCCATTAGAGAGCGGATAACTCATGTGGACATGATTTAATTCCTGATCCAATTAGAGAGCGGATAACAAATGTGGAAATGATTTGCAAGCATGAAGTCGCCCGACCGCCGCAACAGGTGTTTCCACATTGTGACGTGCCGGATTGATTGGGGGTAAATGCCAAAATCTAGGTGAACCGATCTTCTAACCACGTGTGTTCTGGGTTTTACACGCAAGTACTTCTCTCAATAACCTTCTCAGGCAATAGGTTATCTTCCCACATAGACTCTCTAAGCCAGTTGTGGTAGGCCAATGATGCTAGTCACAAGAATTGTTTTCGATCATCGGTAGGAATTAATGGCCAAAGTCGGGATTCATACTAACGACTCCTGGAATGATAACCAATGTCGTTACCGACTGCTCCATCTAGTTTATGTTGGTTTTATTGGAATCTTACGCCGCTTTTCAACATCAGTTATATCACGTCGAAATTTCACTTATCCATAAACAAAACAGTACTAGCCTAGGAAATGTGTCTTGCCCAAGAGCACTCACCATGCCATCATGAATGGGGATCGAACCCGCGATAACCGGTTCCTATTCCTGACGCTAACCACTCGGCCACTTTCACACATACAACACATCTGCAGCAGACGACTTTGAAATCATCCTGGCAAAATCATGGGAAATCTCTATAAATAAAGGTACAATTAATGGAAAAAGTTGAAAACATTGTGGCAAAAGGAGAAATTGCTCGACGTGAGCAATATCTTCATTTGTCAGTGTTTTCAATTAGTGATCTAGTTTTTTAAACAACATGACAAGACAATCGTTTTGACAAATTTTCCAAGCTGTTGTTGGAAGAAATGCAGCGTCTGATGTGTTAACAAGATTTTCCTTCAATTTGGTCTAATGACCTAGTTTTTGATCAGACATGACCCATGTTCGATAATGGCCTATATAACATCAAGACAAACATTCTGACAACGTTTAAATATGCTCAAGTTCAACATGTTAACAATATTTTCTTTCAATTTGACCTAGTGACCTAGTTTTTGACCTCACATGTCCCAGTTCCAAATGAGTCCAATATTGGATGGAGATGTAGAATGTTAACATCGCAATGATTGACAATGTACGACAAACAAAAGGTGATCACAATATCTTCGTGCACAGGTGAGGTAGAAAAGGGGAGAACACTGCTCAAAGTGAGCAACAATTCATTTGTGTTAAGCTCTTTATCAATCACTATGTTTTGTTTTCCAAATACAGAGACCTTGATAAAGTGGAGTAAGCAAGTCTTTGCTCCACAGTACCTAACTTATTACTCATTTGAACCCTTTCCCACCTATAGACGCTTTCTGACGCCTCTGCAGCAGACGACTTTTGAAAACATTATGAAACAAGAGCGCCAAATGTCACAAAATACGCCCGTCCTGTTTTTTTGAGACCAAGTATAGTGGTAATTGGTTGTACGGAAGCCAAACTTAGAGAGCGGACACTGTTAGTACAGTTTTGGCCATTTCGAGGGACATAATTGTGTAGTGACTAAGATAACGTTGTAAGTTATCAAACGTAACCAAGATATTCTGCCCATAAACATATTGTCTAAATTTGGTGATGATCGGATAAAGGCTTTACAAGTTATTTAGCTGACAAGACCAATTTTAGGTAATTTCTATAATTAAAGGGCAATAACTCTCTATCGACTGGAGCAATATGGCTAGTTATCGAACTTGTCCAAGATATTACGCCAATACACATTCTGACTAAACTTGGTGATGATTGGACAAAAGCTCCCAAAGTTATTGAGCTGACAAGACCAATTTTAGGTAATTTCTATAATTAAAGAGGGATAACTCTCAATTGACTTCAGCGATATGGCTAGTTATCAACCTTGTCCGAGATATTATGCCAATACACATTCTGACTAAATCTGGTGATGATTGGGCAAAGGCTTCTAAAGTTATTGAGCTGACAAGACCAATTTTGGGTAATTTCTATAATAAAAGGGTGATAACTCTTGATTGACTAAAGCGATATGGCTTAGTTATCAAACCTGTCCGAGATATTAGCCCAATACACATTCTGACCAAATTTGGTGATCATTTGACAAAGGCTTCTAAAGTTATTGAGCTGACAAGACCAATTTTTGGTAATTTCTATAATTAAAGGGCGATAACTCTTGATTGACTAAAGCGATATGGCTAGTTATCGAACTTGTCCGAGATATTATCCCAATACACATTCTGACTAAATTTGGTGATGATTGGACGAAGGCTTCTAAAGTTATTGAGCTGACAACATACTGGACGCCGCCCGCCCGCCCGTACGCCGCAGGTAAAACTATAATACGATCCGTTTTTTCAAAACGGGCGTATAAAAAAGGAGTAATAGCTTAAAACGAGCAATTTCTCCTTTTGCCACAAACTGTTCAAGTCTTTTCAGTAATTATACCTTCATTTTCAGAGATTTTCATATTTTCTAGATGCTGTCAAAATCGTCTGCTGCAGATATGTCGTATGTGGGAAAGGGTTAACCATATGGTTACCGTCCTCAAAAGAATCGTCTCCGTGAGTACCCGTGAGTACCCACTACATAAGATTTTTTTTTTAAAGATAAGGTTTTTAAAACATGAAATACGTATATTCACCGTTTCCCACATACAATATTTCTGTAGCAGACGACTTTGAAAACAAATTGGCAAAAGTATGGAAATTCTCTTTGGATGAGCTTGAATTATTGAAGAGTTCAAAAATTGCTTATTTGAGCAATTTATTTCTACTTTTGCCACACTGTTTTTGAAAGTCGAAAATGGTTAACTGGAACTATGAAATGATACATAGCGCTAACATGACTTTCTCAGGTATGTTCACTACAGACGTCAGTGACCACTAGTCTCAATATTTCGACGTTCCATATTGCAATCCAGGTTTCTGTACTCGGAATGCGATTTTTGTATTTTGATTGTAGTCTCAATAGTTCGATGTTCCATATTGCAATCCAGGTTTCTGTACTCGGAATGCGATTTTATACTTTGATTGTAGTTTCAATATTTAGACGTTCCTTATTGGAATCCAGGTTTCTGTCCTCGGAATGCGATTTTGTATTTTGATTGTAGTCTCGATATTTCGACATTCCCTATTGCAGCCAGGCAGGGTCTTTCAAATACTATTTGAAAGACCCTGAGCCAGGTTTCTGTACTCGGAATGCGATTTTATATTTTGATCGTAGTCTCAATATTTAGACGTTCAATATTTCAATCCAGGCTTCTGTATTTTGATTGATGTCTCAATATTTTGAAGTTCCATATTACAATACAAGTTTCTGTACACGGAATGCGATTTTGTAATTTGAATGTTTGCATTTTGTGTGCATAAAATGCAATATGTAACGTAGACATATTAAGACTATAATCAAAACATAAAATTGCATTCTGAACAACACTGACTTCTATCAGTTGAAGTTAACGAATCTTTATGTTTGAGGACCTTTGAAAGTGACACAATGAACTGATACTGTGTTATGTCCGGAAAATGTTTATTTCTAGAATGAATAAATGACCTTTAAACAGATGAATAAAGAAATTAAAATTAATGTTATTTATAAAAAAGATTTTACGCAAGGCATATTTTATAAATATTTAAACAAGATAGATACATTTAGCACTGTACATTATTTTATTGGGGTTAAATGCAGTTTTCAACCCTTGTTCAGTCATACCAGGGCGGCCAGTTCACCTACTCATGTGTTTCATGGCTTTCTCACAACAGTACTCCACACAACATACTTTCCAAGCAACTGGCTGCTTTTCCACATAGACTGCTAGCCTATTCAATGTATTTGTGAAAGACGAATGACGCTTGTCACGGTGATTTTAGTCAAAAATCGGAAAGAATATTGGCCAAGCTGGGAGGTGAACTCACAACCCATCGATTTACAGCATGTGTCCCTACCGACTGAGCTACCGGGGCTTGGCTAGAACAGTACAAAAATCCAACAGTATAAGGAATGAATGTATATTGTTTTATGGCGCATCGACAGCTAATGTCATTTAGCGCGCAATTAAATTTAATTATTCATGATCCCTGGGTAAACAAACCAGTACTAGGCTAGAAAATGTGCCTTGCCCAAGGGCACTCCACCATGACCGTAGTGTCGCGACTGGGGATCGAACCCGGGACACCCGGTTTCGAAATCCCCGACGCTAACCCCTCGACCACAGCGGATTCCCAACCAACAGTATACATTATGTAAGGATTGAATCCTTTAAACCCTTTCAAATATACGTAACAAAAAGGCCAAGATGGCCCTTAATCGATCCCCTTAGTGATAGAATTGTACCAAATGTATAACTGCTAATAATTATAAAGACAATAGCTTTCATTTAAATGTGATTTTAAAGTTTGTCATAGTGTCCCTTTTATGATGCCCACTAGCTTCCATGTTTTTCAACCAATCAATATGACTTAAATATTTTTGTAGAGAGTCACTCAAAGAACATTTCTACCAATTTATCTTGAACTTCGACAAGCAGAGTTGGAGGAGAAGAATCTATAAATTATGACATTTCCAACAGTATAAGGAATGAATGTATATTGTTTTATGGCGCATCGACAGCTAATGTCATTTAGCGCGCAATTAAATTTAATTATTCATGATCCCTGGGTAAACAAACCAGTACTAGGCTAGAAAATGTGCCTTGCCCAAGGGCACTCCACCATGACCGTAGTGTCGCGACTGGGGATCGAACCCGGGACACCCGGTTTCGAAATCCCCGACGCTAACCCCTCGACCACAGCGGATTCCCAACCAACAGTATACATTATGTAAGGATTGAATCCTTTAAACCCTTTCAAATATACGTAACAAAAAGGCCAAGATGGCCCTTAATCGATCCCCTTAGTGATAGAATTGTACCAAATGTATAACTGCTAATAATTATAAAGACAATAGCTTTCATTTAAATGTGATTTTAAAGTTTGTCATAGTGTCCCTTTTATGATGCCCACTAGCTTCCATGTTTTTCAACCAATCAATATGACTTAAATATTTTTGTAGAGAGTCACTCAAAGAACATTTCTACCAATTTATCTTGAACTTCGACAAGCAGAGTTGGAGGAGAAGAATCTATAAATTATGACATTTCCCCCCCCCCCCCCCCCCCCCCCTCCCTTCTAATGCTGCAGCAACCCAAGTTCACCATAGAGTTTAACTATTTAAATAAATGGTGATCAGGGCCACATGGGGAACATTCCTGTGAAGTTTAGTTGAAATCGGACAAGTGGTGTCAGAGGAGAATATTTGAACATGTGAAAGACGGACACCGGACAGTGTGTGATCACAATATAAGATCACATTAAGCCTTCAGCTCAGGTCATCTTAAACATATTTATATACAGCAGACAGCTTTGAAAACATCTACACAAACATATGTAAATGCTATTCATGGGAAAGATTATTTATTATAAAGATTTGAAATTATTGTAGAAAAAGGAGAGATTGTTTAAGCCATTCTCCGTTTGCCAATGTTATCAAAACTTAATGCAGGCTGCTGCAGATGCTTCAAAATAATTCTGAACAAGCAAATTCAGAGAATTATGGTCCCCCGCCAGGGTCAAGGTCACAAGGTCAAAAAAATTGGTATTGATGGAAAGGGGTTGTCACAAGGAATACACATGTGAAATATGAAAGCAGTACCTATTACGGTTCAGAAGTTATGACCAAGGTTAAAGTTTTTGTGACAGCGTGACGGACTGACGGACGGACTGACTGACTGACGAATGAGAAATAATAGTCCCCACGCTTTCGCTAAAGCGGGGGACAAAAATGGGCAAGGGTTTACTAGCATGACACCACTGTGTACATTAATTGGCATTTTACATGTCTATCATTCATTGCAATCATCGTTTACAAGGATCTAATCTAGCTGCAATTGTGTTGTATGTGGCTAAGGTTAAACACTTTGGCAAGTATCTCAATCATGCATACTGCGTTTAAATATATATATAAGCATCATTTACATACATTTAATAAATTGTTTATTACATTTACACTATGCATTATAAAATATATTAGGACACATACAAGATCTAATTTATAATATTGTGAAAAATTGATTGACCATTATACAAGCGCATAGAGCAAATCCGTCCACTGTACTCTAACATTAAATAGGCAAACTAGATACCTTTAAGAATCTTTGTATAACCATGTTAACCCTTTCCCAGCTGTAGACACATTTTGACACATCTGCAGCAAATGACTTTTGAAAACATTGTGACAAAAGGAGAAATTGCTCAAACCGAGCAATTTCTCCTTTTGCCACAACTTTTTCAACTTTGTTCAGTAATTAAACCTACAATTATAGAGATTTTTCATATTTTTTAGTAGACATTTTCAAAATCATCTAATGTCATATGTGGGAAAAGGTTAAGCTATGCACAACAACCAAAAAACGTTAACAAAGGTAGTCTCTACCAATTCGAGTGCAGTGGTCAGATTGATATATGTGCTTGACCATGGTCAATTAACGCTTGCAATGTTTAAATTATAATTATATAATCTTATCAAGACTAATCAGTTTATAATAATGTAAACAATAAGTTATCAATGTAATCCTTTCCCACATACATAAAATCTGCAGCAATGGACTTTAAAACCATCTGTTGTGACAAAAACCACAATTGCTCATTATGAGCTATTTCTCCTTCTCCATAATATTTTTTAAAAAGTCCTCTGCTGCAGATGTGTCAGACTGTGTCTGCAAATGGAAAAGGATTAACAAACTGCATTAGGATTGCGCCACTCCCTCAGTAAGGGCATGAAAAGGAGAGTTTAATGTATTGACTTGGGCTGACATTAGCTATGGACAGTGGTTTTTAACTGTTTTTATCTGCTTTTTACTTTCATGTTGCGCATCTCACAACGAATCTGTACATACTTTACTTCATACGTGATGAGGCTTCAGATTGAGCCCTGCATATCACCAGGAAGAAGAAAAGAGACTGATGTCATTATTTTATATATTTCACAATTTATGTCTTAACCCTTTCCTTCATACGACAATTCTGCAGCAGACGACTTTAAACATTTTGTCAAAGAATAGAAAATCTCTATTATTGAATGGATAACCTATGACTAAAAGTGGAAAACATTGTGGCAAAGGGAGAAATTGCTTGTTTTGAACAATTTCTTCTTTGGTCACTATGTTTTCAAAAAGCTGTCTGCTGCAGAGGCTCCAGAAAGCATCTATATGAGGGAAAGGGTTAACTGATTCCAATATACATAAATTCTACAGCAGATGACTGGAAAATCTGGGAATCATTTAAATAATTAATAAACTGTTGATTATGAGCAATTACTCCTTTTGCCTCAATGTTATAAATAAAATTCTTTACTTTCATTTATTGAATTATTCCAAATGTGTTTGAAGTAGTCTTTCACAGATGTGTATCTATTTGTAAGGTGGTTTAATAAACAATTTAATTTCAAAGATGAAAAAGAAAAATTCAAAAATATGAAACAATATATGTGTATGTACAGGTTTTTTTGTGTCATTTTTATAGCCGGTAATCGGCCATGTTCCCAATGGCAACAAGAGCGCCAAATGTCACAAAATACGCCCGTCCTGTTTTTTTGAGACCAAGTATAGTAGTAATTGGTTGTACGTCAGCCAAACTTAGAGAGCGGACACTGTTAGTACAGTTTTGGCCATTTCGAGGGACATAATTGTGTAGTGACTAAGATAACGTTGTAAGTTATCAAACGTGACCAAGATATTCTGCCCATAAACATATTGTCTAAATTTGGTGATGATCGGATAAAGGCTTTACAAGTTATTTAGCTGACAAGACCAATTTTAGGTAGTTTCTATAAAAAGGGCAATAACTCTCTATCGACTGGAGCAATATGGCTAGTTATCAAACTTGTCCAAGATATTACGCCAATACACATTCTGAACAAATTTGGTGATGATTGGACAAAAGCTCCTAAAGTAATTGAGCTGACAAGACCAATTTTAGGTAATTTCTATAATTAAAGAGGGATAACTCTCGATTGACTAAAGCGATATGGCTAGTTATCAAAATTATCCGAGATATTATGCCAATACACATTCTGACCAAATTTAGTAATGATTGGATAAAGGCTTCTAAAGTTATTGAGCTGACAAGACCAATTTTAGGTAATTTCTATAATTAAAGGGCGATAACTCTCAATTGACTTAAGCGATATGGTTAGTTATCGAACTTATCCGAGTTATTATGCCAATACACATTCTGACCAAATTTGGTGATGATTGGACAAAAGCTCCTAATTGTATTGAGCTGACTAGACCAATTTTAGGTAATTTCTATAATTAAAGGGCAGTAACTCTCGATTGACTAAAGCGATATGGCTAGTTATCAAATTTCTCTGAGATATTATGCAAATACACATTCTGACCAAATTTTGTAATGATAGGACAAAGGCTTCTAAAGTTACATCTTCGCTAGCCAAGGCTACTTCGTACATTACCATTCCCATAAGTACCCTTGGCGGACCGCCTCTTTAGAAAGTGAAACCCCCGCTCTGCAATTTGATTGGATGCGTAGAAAGTTTTACGCATCCAATGAAATGCCGTGGAACAAAACCGTGTTAGTTACAACAAGTATGGCCGCCGCTTCCGTAGCAACCCGGGAGTTGGTGGAAAAATGCCGTATTTGCGACGATGTTCTAAACAAAAAGTGTAGAGATCCTTTTCGCCACATCTAATGTCTCTTTACAATTGACGCTATGACTTTTTGAGTTGAGCACCACCCACCATAACAACCCTCGTTACGTTAGACAAACAAGAAAGTGTCGGCGAAAGTGGTGTATCTTAACACACGTCCCACCTGGTTTTTCGGTATTAATACAGTACTATTTCGTTGAAATAAAAACAACAAGTAAACTTAGCGAAATGTATTTTCATGCTGTCAAAATGGATGGGTGACAGCATCGTATTACAATGTTGTCTCGGCGAAGTGTTACGGAACAGACGTAGCGGGAGAAACCCCATACTGTCAGTGTTGACATTTCCGCAGACAGAGTTTTTATGCGCTATGTTCTCGTCTAGCAGTGTATTTAAGAGAAAATAATATTGAGTAAAACAGTAAAGTAAACCACACTATATCGACGATAAAATATCGTGTTACTATAAATAGCCTTTATCTATAGTATTATGATAAAAGAGACAGGTTTTCACAACGCCTAAGGTTTAAATGTCTTCTTCTTTTTTTAAATTATGTCATACAATATGAGACCAAGGAAGATTGATGTATTGCTTTATATCTTGTTTTTCCTTTTTCTTTCTATACATGCCTTTTTTAATATTACAGCTAACTTACAATCTCTCCTTTCCCTACAATGTTTTCAAGTTTGCACTATTACAAGGATGATTTAAAATTGTAACAATCTGAAAATGAAATCAGAGATTGTTTACTTACTTACTTATCAGGTAAAGACATTTCCAAACTAAAATTCCTGTAGGCTATTATATGGATGATTTAAAATTGTAACAATCTGAAAATGAAATCAAGGATTGTTTACAAAGAACTTCTATTTAACCCTTTACCTGATAAAAACATTTCCAAAATAAAAATCCTAGCTGTAGATAAGGCAAAGACCTAAAATAACATCATTATTTTAGGTCTGTCTCTGAGAAAAGGTTAAGATTTTTAGTTCAGATTTTAATTTAATAAAATGAATGGTACTTTTTCTTCTATTCAATTTACGTACTATATTCAAATTCAATTGCTACGCTGGTAGACGCAATAAATAAACCAGCAAGAATTTGACTGTTTTTCATGCTTTATCATTATTTTATTGTCCAGGGGTTGTGAGTTCGAACCCCAGATTGGGCGACATTCTTTCCGACGTTTGACAAGTCACTGTGACAAGTGTCATTCACCAATGGGCTAATAGTCTATGTGGAAAAGCAGCCAGTTGCTTGGAAAGTATGTTGTGTGGAGAACTGGTGTGAGAAATCCAGAATACATATGAGTAGAGTTGATATGACTGAAAAATTGTTGAAAAAAGGCGTTTAACCCCAACCAATCAATTTTGGAAACCAAGCTAAAGGCATGTGTGCCAATGAATATCTGGATTATCGTGTGCATAACCATTCTTGGCCATTCACCATTTAGTCATAAAAAGTCACAGGAAACTGTACCGGTAACTATTTTGATCCTTTAACATGGATCTTTATGTACACTTGTTAAAATTAGATCAAGGTTGGTTTGCCTTGAACCGCTCATTTTATGAATTCCACCTTTTCCCAGAACATTTCAGTAAGGCTCTCCAAAAAACAACCATTAGGTCCCAGACCAGTGTAAAATGACTTGTTTACATCTGATCGCACTCAGCACTATTCGAAATTGGTCATAGAAGGTACAAATTATATAAATCGGTATCCAATTGAGTCCTTAGTGTGGATGCACAGGCAAATCATTTGCCACAGGTTTTACACTTTCTTAGGGGTAATATATTGAGAATATATTTTGAACACAATCATATATCCAAGTAAACAAATGTTTTTCTTTATGATTTTTTATTTCTCATATTATTTCAATGTGGTACGGAATTACATGTACAAGTTTTAAACTTCTCCAACACTCTTCCTGAAGCCTCTCCAGCAGACAACTTTTGAAAACATTATGGCAAAAATACAAATTGCTCATGATGAGTTGCTTCTCCTTTTGCCACAGTGTTTTGAACTCTTTTTGCAGGACTTAAACTTTCTGGTTCAAAGGTTGTACATATTGTTGTTCATATGTTTTCATTTGTCTGGTGCAAATTAGTTGTATGTTGGAAAAAGTTAATAATTTCAATATGTCTCAAAACGTTTTCTTCATTGCAAACATTTTATACAAGTTTGTTAACATTTTTCATACTATTATTTTCATTTTGAAAAAGTCAAGATAAGACATCAGATTAAGGGTTAATCCTTATCCATTGTTTTATTCTATGCCCTATCAACATGTGCCCCTATTCTTCTGATGATGTTTTCAAATAAGGATGAGCATTGTATTTGGTACATTCTTTGAGAGCATTGTGAGAAAAGGAGAATGACAAATGAGATTCTTTCATTATCCCTTATTCCTCTGACTTGCAATGAAAAATACAAGCTTTGTGCTTAGTTCCTGGGTTTAAACTTGTGTAAGTGGTCACATCTGTCAAGCTTATTCTGAAGAGTGTGGTCTTCTGACTTCAGAACAACTATATCCATTGGAATTACACCTGAAGTAAATAAATATTTATTATGTATGGGCAATTATGATATATTTATTATATATACTATAGTGATCCAACCCATAACCTGTATGACCCTTTCCAATATACAATAACATGGACTAAATCTGCATCAGATAACTTCAAAAATTACACATATAGGTCAGGTCATGGGTTAACCAAAAATGATTTAAACATTATCAAATTAACTGTATTATTATCATTGATAAAGTTTGATTTACAGTATCAACTGATTGTATTACTGGCAAAAAACTATTTAGGCAGGTTGACACTATATGTGAGACCTGAGACTGCCAAAATCCCAACAGCAAGCACTTGCTCTCTTCCAAAAATGTGCAAGTCTGTATGCAAACAAATGATGAGAAAACTAGTGAACAGTCATCAAGTCCAGTTTTGTTCCAGGAAAGAAAAAAGAGATTTTACCAGGAACTAGAAATATCACTGAAGGTGATGAATATCTCCAGCTGGTTCCTGACAATATACATATGTATGAGAAATTCAAGGGACCATAACTCATTTAAAAAAAAATCCAGTGCAACTGGTATCAATCATTCTTGTAAAGTTATATTGAATTCTGACCAAGGATTGCCGAGAAATAGTGTTAACAAGAAATGTCCACGGACCGACAAACCAACAAAATGACCGACTGATCGACAAGCGTGACCGTATCTGGGGGTATAAATATTGCAAAACTTGTATAAGGACAGCAGCAGTTGCTGATGATTAATGTTGTTTGGTTAATGTATTATGTATACAAAGACAGATTTGTTCATTCAAAGACTGTACATTGATGAGAATTGTTGTCAACAGTTGTTCTTTTTATAATTTATATATCAGACACAGAATTGAACACAACTGTAATTTTCCCTATAAGTGCAAGAAGTAAACAATGAAACAACAGAGGAAATTAAACCTCTCCTGTTGTTCGGTTGTAACTACTTATGCAATTCTTTGTATTTGGATGTAGCGAGAATAACATTATTTTAGTACATTTATTTGTATAAATTTAAGATTTTCCAAAATAAATCAAATTTGCAGTATACAAAATTAAGAAAACCCCCCATTAGAAAAACTCTGAAATCTCCTTTACCCTCTTTTCCCTTTACCCTCCTTTTGTCACCATGTTTTCAACTCTATTCAATAATTGTTCTTTCATTTAAAGGGATTTTCTGTACTTTTGCCTAGACGTTTTCAAAGTCATCTGCTGCAGACTTATGAGGGAAAGGGTTAAATGAAATGAATTATTTCATAATATATCAGAGAGTAGAAAACAATATTGGAATTAAAATTGACCATCATAAGCAATGTCTCCTTTATGGAAATATGTTCAAGTGCCTTCTGCTGCAAACAATTTGTCAAGACAGAAAACATCAGATTCTGTTATTCATCCATTAACCCTTTCCCACTTACAAACCCCTTTACAGTAGATGACTTTTGAATACAATAAAGCAAAAGTAGTGCTCATTATGATTAATTTCTCCTTTCTTCATTATGTTTTTCTATTCAAATATTGTCATTTCTTTTATGGAGAGTATCCATATTTTTGACCAGAAGTCTTCTGTTGCAGATTTGTTGTATTTGGGAAAGGGTTAAAGAAAATTTACCAGATAGTGTTTTCAAATATCAACTCCAAATATTACACTCAGTCTCTTTATGTTGGAGAAGAATAAATGATAATTTATTTTAAGTATATTTCCATATAGATTATTTATTGACAAAATACCTGGAATGGTGCCTTAATTATGTTTGGCCCATGTAATCTAGAATAATCTTAGAAAAGTGATATCAAATTTAATAAAAGCAATCCAAAATGCCTTAAATGATTCTGTTATTAAGGTTGTAACTTATTTCATTAATTAAGCATTTTCTTCAATAGCATACATTTTCATCTTAGATGCATTTTAACTACCTTTGTAAAAAGGTAGTATCTACAATAACATAAACGAACATAAATTATATATGTTTTGTAGGAGATTAGAAAATGTGCTTAAAAGGAAACTTCTTTTTCCACAATGTTGTGTTGCATGTATGGAAGTGTGATAATGCCCCTAGATTAAATGTACATACTATAAGTTGAGTGTCACCTACAAATAGCCCTTTTTGTTGTACAATCATGTTTAAAGAAACAAAGTTAAAAACCCTCAAAATGTCATATATTCCATTTTAAGGCTTTCCCACTTGCAAGCTCATTCAGCAGATGACATTTGAAAACATTGTGGCAATTTGGCAAAATTAACAATTTCTTTTTAAGAACACTTCCTCCTTTGTTCACAGTTTCAATATCATCTACTGCATATTTGTTGTATGTGGAAAAGGTTAAATACATGAATACAGTCTGTGTGATGAAGTCATTCCACAAATTATCTACAAATATGTCCATGCAATTGAAGCATGTAAATAATGTATGCTCTTTGTCTGTTATAATCCAATTTGGGTTTGGTAGTTGCTGACATAACTTGTATATGATGCATCTGCGGAAAATGACTCTTCAAATCATTGTGATAATGAACTATTTCTCCATTTTGTTTCAATATTTTCTCCAATATATATTCAATAATTATACCTAGATTTGATTTTATGGAGATATTTTTGCTGAAATGATTTGGAATTTTTCTGCTACACCTCAATCAATCAATTCCCTCAAAATTACTATGCATGTTATCTCAGTTCACTTTCATAAAGAAGGATGTGTATAAATTACATGTGTACAACATGACAAACTTACTCAGGACTGGCACATTTCAGGCATCTTCTTTTTCCTGGTGGCGGACGACAAATTTTAGGCTTTGGGATATAAATGGCTGCTGGTAATGGATCTTGATTCCCTTCTGTTGAACTGGTCAGATCATTGCAATTCTAAAAAAGAAACATGTTAAGAATTAAGCTGCAACTGCATTTACAATGTTATCAAAGATTATTTTGGCTTGTTTATATGGGAAAAATTTCAAATTGGCATTTCTGAACAGTGCTGGATCAGATCATCCTCTCTATGCCTCATTTACTTAATCTCATCAGAATCTTCACAATTTTTTAATAACAAGCTTTAGTCATTATAATCAAACATTGTGAAAAAAGGAGATATACCTAAACAGAAACAAATTTCCCCTTTTCTCACAAACGTATTAAACAAGTAAATAATCAAATTATGTCATATGTATAGTTTTAAACTATTAGACTTTTACCTGAAAGACATTTTATGATGCCCCAGCAGCAGCCTTATTATACACAAAAAACTTTGTGAAAAGGGGATATTACTTTAAAGAATCAATTTCCCCTTTTTCTCGTAAACATCAGCAGCATCTTTCCAAGCCAAGGGTAATTTGTGGGAAAGGGGTAAACTCCAATAAAACAGTAATTTTATAAACCCTGTTAAACGGATTGTTACATGTACTACTCCATTAAACAAGATATAGTTGCAATGTTACAATATGTTTTTTAATCATTTAATTTATGTCCTGTCAATATCAATTTTGTCTTAAACCTTTTACACTTGCAGACACATTTTGATGCATCTGAAGCAGACAGCTTATGAATATTTATTTAATAGAGAATAGAAAAGAATTTAGCAATTTAAAGGAGACATTATGAGCAATTTGACACAATGTTTCAGAAGTCATCTGCTCACTACTGCAAAGGCGTTTTAAACTGTTTTTATGTGGGAAAGGGTTAAACTTTCAGCTGTATAGATTTTTTATAGTTCTGCTTTGACATTTTGAAAAAAAGATGCTTATTTGCTGTATGCCAGATTTTTTTAACAGGCAACATCATATTCAGGCAGTACTGTATTCGGGTGAGCAATTCAGTGTCTCATTGTCCTCTTCAAGTCTTATTATGAATAGGTTGGCGTAACAAACCTGATTAACATCATCTTTTCGTTTTCTTGTTTTGATAATATAAGCAAATGCGAATTTTATCTATAGACTATATTTGTTTCAATCAACTAATATTTACATGTAATATTGTACATACATGTAGAAACCCTTTTCCATATGAAGATGCTTTCTCACACCTCTACAGCAATCATCTTGTGCACACATTATGGCAAAAGGAAAAAAATCTCAAGATAAATAATTTCTCCTTTTGCCACAATGTTTTCAACTGAATTCAATGATTAAAAACTTACTTTTTTAGTAAAAATCATTGTATTTGCCTTTTTAAATTCAGAGTCATCTGCTGCACATTTGTTGTATGTTGGAAAATGTTTAATGTTAATTTCAACACTATAACAATTGTTTAGTTTGGAACTGGTATAAACATGTTGACATCATAGCCTGACTGACCTCCATTTATTATTTTCATTTTCATGCAAGCAAATATGAATTTAATCTATATTTATTTCAACTTATAATCATTAAATGCTTATTTCAATCAGATACAAAAACATAAACTAGAGCTCCAAAGTAATATAGCTTGAACAGTCTTGAAAGCTTGAACAGTCTTTGTAGTTTTTTGTCAGTCCAAGGATCAAACCACATCACTTGTTGAGATTTCATTATATTGTGAAAATTATTTGACTGTAGGAATGGATTGATCTACAACAACATTGGAGACATAATCTTTTTATAAACCTTTTGTCAACTTAAGAATTGTAGACTGCTAAAAGTGTATTTAGGCCAGAATAACACATTCACAAGTTCAATGATAAAACCCTAATTTAACATATAATATATGCTGAGGAATTTACATGATAATTGCAATGATTAATTTTCTTTCAAAGCTTATGAATTGAAATATTATAGCAGAAGTAATAAGACCATTTCAAATAAATTTTCTTTTAAAGATGAGTCATATTATGATATCAATAATCATTATTCCTGTTTTATATCTAGCTTGATGTAAATACTGTACCATTTTCTGTTTGACAATGGTTATAATTGTAAAATATTTTCCACAGTCAATCATTAAATTGAAAAAAAGAAGAAAAGAAGAAATAATACTGGAAATAACAGTGGGTGTCATTGGTGGAACTTGTATATCAACAGGGCTCCATACCAACGATCATAACTAGTAACTCTAACCCAACATAGACAATATATAACAACAGATGGGTGGGGAATACATAAACCTGCAATGTCAGTGCTAGTTTGCCAAGAATTATGATCTGTTTGCATTGAACATTATGGTGCAACATTTACTCTAAGAACATATAGATTATCATTTTGTCAGCTATAATTACATACCATTGAATGACTGTCTGTGTGGACTTCATCCACAACAATTAATCCCAGTCTTTCCTGATAATTTTCAGTCAACATTATAGTTCGCCATCTCCCTTAAAAAGCTTCCGGGCTTCCAAAAACGAAGTCGAACGTCCCGTTCTCGATCTCCTTGTTCTGGCTGGAGTCCATTCCCAGGTATGTTGCTATAAATCCAAGGCTAACAAGTCTCCGTCACTGCTCCTCCATGATGGAAGTCAGCGGAGCAATAATGATGACTAGCCAATTGTGCAAGGAAACATGATAGGGAATCACTCATAAGTCAGTGACTTTCCGTTACCGGTCCGCTTGGCCACAAGCACATCTGTCCCTTCGTAGATTGATCTCACTATAATATTCGTCTGTAAGATTCTGGATTATAAACTGTTTACTCCTTCGTATTTCGCGGTTGTAAGCGACGAGGCCTGAAGCGAAGCGAAGCAGTCGCCATATTAACAGAAAACCGACGACGTTTGTTACCGATCATTCTATTGGACGATGAACGTTTCCGAATTGGGATGTATATTTATGCAACCGCTAGGTGGCAGAGCGGGAAATTCAAATTTAAAGAAGCCGTCAGCCAAGGGTTATTATGGTAATGTAATGGACAAATTAGCCTTGGCTTGCGAAGATGCTAAAGTTATTGAGCTGACAAGACCAATTTTATGTAATTTCTATAATTAAAGGGTGATAACTCTTGATTGACTAAAGCGATATGGCTAGTTATCGAACTTGTCCGAGATATTATGCCAATACACATTCTGAGTAAATTTAGTGATGATTGGGCAAAGGCTTCTAAAGTTATTGAGCTGACAAGACCAATTTTGGGTAATTTCTATAATAAAAGGGCAATAACTCTTGATTGACTAAAGCGATATGGCTAGTTATCGAACTTGTCCGAGATATTAGCCCAATACACATTCTGACCAAATCTGGTGATCATTTGACAAAGGCTTCTAAAGTTATTGAGCTGACAAGACCAATTTTGGGTAATTTCTATAATTAAAGGGCGATAACTCTTGATTGACTAAAGCGATATGGCTAGTTATCGAACTTGTCCGAGATATTATGCCAATACACATTCTGAGTAAATTTGGTGATGATTGGACGAAGGATTTTAAAGTTATTGAGCTGACAACATACTGGACGCCGCCCGCCCGCCGCAGGTAAAACTATAATACGATCCGTTTTTTCAAAACGGGCGTATAAAAAGTATGTATCTTCCCCAAATTTTTCAATATAAGTTCCCAATCAGAAGTTCAAAAGAATTTTGAGACAAAAAAAGAACCAAAATATAAACAAAACTGTATTTCCCTTACATGCAAGTGTCTATTCACGGAGACATACAATCCAGGTGAATGGGACTGCATTTAAATGATTCTGCAACACAGTATTCCTTATTTCATAATAATTGCAAAATAAGGAACAACAGTAATGTACATAACACTCGATAACTTTCAACAATTCTGAGTAAACGACATTGATAAACAATTACATCTCATCAAAAATATGAAAAGAATCTCTGTAAATGAAAGTATAATAATTGAATATCTGCTGACTAAGGCGTCTGTATGCGGAAAATTGAGTTTAACCCTTTCCCACATAAAGATGCTTTCTAATGCCACTGCAGCTGACGACTTTTTAAAACATTGTGAAACAAGAGGCCAAGTATCGCTCCACTGCCATTAGGCAAAGATTAAATCTCCAAATCTCTAGAGGGTCACCCTAGGAACATTTCTACAAAATTATTTGAAAATTAGCCTGACACTTTCGGAGAAGTAGATTTTTTAAGTTTTCACTTTAGCCATATAAGGCAAAATAGCCCTGCCCCCCCTGCAACCATAGTTTTCGACCAATCAACATGGCTTAAAGGAATCTGATAGAGGTTCTCCAAAAGAACTTTTCTAAATAAAAAATTATTTAAAAATTGTCCACTTTCGGAGGAGAAGATGTTTTCACTAAAGCCATATAAGGCAAAATAACATGGCTTGAAGGAATCTGAAAGAAAGTCACCCAAAGAACATTTCTACAAATATATTTGAAAATCAGCCCGACACTTTCGGAGGAGAATCTTTTTTTTTAAGTTTTCACTATTTTTTTCTTTCGATTGCCATAAATTTAGGAGATGACATTGAGAGGATGTTGTTTCATCCCAAGTGGTTAGGGAGTAGAAGTTATTTGAAGCAAAAAAATTATAGATGCACGCGCGCATGACAGACAATTCGCCATGACATAAGCTTGACTGGCTGAAGGCTAGTGGAGCTTCAAAGGAGAAATTGCTCCTTTCTCCTTTTGTCACAATGTTTTAACTCTTTTCAATAATTTCACTTTCATTTATAGACATCTTTCACATTTGTGTCTAGATGTGTTAATGGTCATCTGCTGCAGATCTAGGACGGGATATCATGCTAATTCTCACACTGTTTTGAATATTCCTAAATTTGTACTAAAGGGGGAAAAAATTTACATTGACAAAGAAGGAAAAATGAATCAATATGTTCATAAAATAAATTTTCCCATAAAATCGCTACCTTGTTTTCGAATCCTAGATTGGACACTGCTATACCCGTTATGTTGTGGGTTCTCATAAGAATCGTCTCAGGAGTACCCACAACATAGAGTTTAATCGTGATATTGCGGGGAAATGTTCTTTTAGTCCTCCTTACATAGACCTCTGATTTATCATTTCTGATAAATATCACAATGTCTTTCCAGGATTCTAGTCACCTTCGCATAAGAAACCTTTTTGAAAATAAGAGTAAACAGGCTTTGAATTCATGTTTGAAAATCTTAACATATACAATGCCCCATATACAATAAATCTGCAGCAGACGACTTTGAAATTATTTAGCCCCAAATATGGACATCTCCATAAATGATAGTTTTATTACTGAATAGAGCTTAAGTCATTGCGACAAATGTAGAAATTGCTCATGATGAGGGATTTCTCCTTTTGCCAAAATGATTTCAAAAGTTGTCTGCTGAAGAGGCATCAGATAGCTTCTATATGTGGGAAAGGAATAATTTATTGAAACTTATGACTTAAGTTTAACTATAAAAGGTTCATTTGATGACCCAATGCATAACAGTTGTAACTACAGTATGTCTTGCACCAAGATATAGTTATGAACAATATTACCCCCCCCCCCCCCCCCCGTTTTTAAAGTCTTTTGTATGACCCGAAGACTAGGAAAAGGTTTCCTGTTTTGCATGAAGCTAGTGATTTGTGCCAAATGAAGGAATGATTTGAAACTTCAACTCTAATCAGAACTATAGATAAGGATCATTTTTCTTGTTCTGAAATCCTCAATTTATCCACTAACCCTATGTATGTTGCTGGTACTCAAAAGAATCGAATTCTTTTGAGTACCTACAACAAAGGATTTGGTTGGATAATTAGAGAGATAGTGTGGGGAAAAGGGCTGTAAATCCCTCCTTCTCTGGACCTCTGTCTAATTGCCTTTCTTTGTGTCTAATTCAGGCAACTCTTTCAGTTCTTCTTTATCTTCTTCTTCTTGGTCCTCTTCTTCTTCCTCAATATGAATCACTTTTGCCTCTGTTGCTCTGGCATCCTCATAGCCAAATACCCATTTTACAATGCCTACAATCATCTTTGTACATAACCAAAAGAACACAGCAGCAACACAGAGAACAAGTGTTGTACTAAATCCACTCAAGTCATAGTTCTGTGGAGGTTGAGCCATTTTGAAATTTGAGTACTTTTAAAAAAGCGTGTAACAATTTTCCCTTCAGATTTCTGAATATCTTTTATTTTCACTAAGAATTCCACTAACTCACCATACACTCAGTGACTGTTTTCTCATTTCAAAAATTCCAGGACTTCACTTTATGAACATTAAATGAGAGAAATGGTAACTATCACAATGTATTGCAAAATTAGGATTACGCCGTTTAACAGCTGCACACAACAGAGAGTTTCTTGCCCTTTGTATGTTCTGGCTGCACCAGCATCTAATTACTGTGTAAGTTGTTCAGCAATGTGATATTGTTTCTATCCAAGAAAACAATTTTCTTCAAACCTGAAAAGAAGGAAGAAAGGTTTAGTATCATTCCACTGCAATAAGACGAAAAAATCCTACCCTCCCTTGCCTATCTATGTCTTTTGTTAAATTAATCGGTGTTTTCTCCAGCTTTTACAGATTAGGAGGCTAAGCCAGCCCCTGCACTTCGCATTCGGCTCAAGATCTGACAGCGACAACGTTTTACAGGATGATTTTCGCTTGAAGCTGTCACAAAGATCCATCAATATCAGACTAAACGAGATCGTTAGTTCCATCAGACTGGCTGGACTCAACCTGAGCTTCATTTACCTTTGTCTTAATCATCGAACATTACTAAAATAGTCTGAAATTTGCATTATCTTTCCCGGAGTACCCATCCTGGACTCTCGCTAGTCAAGTTATGCCGACAACGCTTTGGTGCGCACAGACAAACTCAATAAACAAATTTTCTAAAAAGCATAATTCAATTTATTTATTTGTATTTTTTTTACTTTTTAAGATACGGTTTAAAAGGTCTGTAAAAATAAAAATGTGAAAAGAAATATCATGTTTAATTTCATACAAAAAGACCTCACAAAATTGAGAACAAAAAATCGCTAAAGTTTATGTGACTTGATTCCAAATCAACGTGATCTTTGACATGAATGACGAAATGGTGACCTCTGGTGACGTTTGTTTTTCCTTTAACACGAATGATAAAATGGTGACCGTTGGTGCATTTGTTTATCAAAGAATTTACTATTTGTAGTTTATATTATGCGTTGTATGACATTGAACGAGCAAATGGAATTCACACTTGGTCCTGTTTGGAGCATTTTTAATGCGTCTGCAGGGCCACTAGGTTGTTTTAAGTACGTCTCGTGCTATTTTGGTGTGTCAAATGATGTAGGCTTTACGCTAGAGAAAACACTGAATTAACATTACTTGGGAAACTGATAGAATATCACCTAAGAAATATTTATGTTGAAGTATTTCACGATCTGACAGCTATTGTTTAGGAGATAATTTTATGAAGTATTCAGTTCACTTTGGGCACAAATGGTAAAACAGCTACTGCCAGTTGGCCATGCATTTTTACAAATCAAGATGACATGAAGCAGCGCCTTTCCACCTACTATTTTAGAGGCCGAATTAAGGCTACTTCACAATTAGGAAAAGCAAACAAATGAAGTGTATGCTTGCATTATCCAGTAGGAAGTGCATTTAGTCATAATGCAAAATAAATTGAAATATACCTTGTTCATAAAAATTCATTATACTTCATTTATACATAACATATAATTGTTCATTAATTTTGCAATTTTGTATGTCATTGTTTCACAATTTAGCAATTCTGCACCTTGAATTCACAAAACCAATAGGCTAGGATGAAAAAGGGCTGCATGAAGGCATCTGGTACAGGATCAACAAAAGAAAGAACTTAGTAAAGAATAATGAGAGCATGCTACAGGTCTAATAATTAACCCTTTCCCTCATACATATGCTTTTTGACTCTTCTGCTAGCAGACGACTATTGAAAATATTGTAGTAAAAGAAGAAATTGCTCTTTAAGAACAATTTCTCCTTTCGACACAGTTTTCAACTGTTTAACTGAATAATCTCTCATTTATGGGAATTTTTCAGAGTTTTGCCCTTTTTTTTTTCAGTCGTCTACTGTATATTTGTTGTATACATGTGGGAAAGGGTTAAATTTCATAACAATTCACCAAGTTGTTACAGAGAAGTTGTTTGTCAAAAGTTAATGGTGGCTGCACTAGGGACAATAAATTAACCTTGACCATCATTTAGACAGTTAATCCTTTCCCACACAAAACAAATCTGCAGCAGACGACTTTGAAAACTTTCAAAAACTCAAAGCAGAAAAACAGAAAATCTCTATAAATGAAGGTATTATAACTGAAAAAAAGGTTGAAAACTTTGTGGCTAAAGGAGAAATTGCTCGTTTTGAACAATCTCCTTTTGTCACAATGTTTTCAAAAGTTGTCTGCTGTATTTGCATCAAAATGTATCTACAGGTGAGCAAGATTTAATTTTGATCCTGTGTTATTTCACACCCTTTTCAACAATTAGTTGGTGTTTCCTGGGTAAGTTACCAGGACTACTTCTCTATTTATCCTGTCACCAGACAGGTATTGTTAACCATTTTTTGCTTGTATGTTTGAAGAAACAATGTCTGGGTATTTTCACAGGTGCTCGGCGCTTATTTTGATACACTTGGCAACGCCGTCACAAAACTTAACCTTAAGTATCCTATCTGTAGAATCCGGCTATAAAGTGTATCCGTATATATGTTAACTTTTCAACAATCTACGATACTACTTTTTGATATGTTATTCAATAACTGCCATTGCTGAAAACTCAATGAAATTGATAACCGATTTAACGGCTGTAAGTTTAACGCAATACAAATAAATGCCATCGAACTATTAATCAACAAAATACACAAAAACTTACAATTTACCTTTACAAGCATGGATTACTGAACGGTGTTGCGTGAGAACAGCTCTTCTTGTAGCATATACTTTTTCATTGTTGCTAGATTTAGGTCAAAGGGAAGCAATTCTGATTAGAGCGCCGGGCAGACAATTTTGAAGACTGAAGTGGTCTCCCATTTGAAAATAATGATTTTGTTGAAAGTTGAAAGTGTTTTTTTAATAAAGTTGAATACCCTCTGACGGATTTGTTATCAAAACATTGTTTGTTAGCTAAAAAAAAAAAAAAGTAGGATGACGTGTGAGTTTCGTGTGCTTTTTTGGTAGTTTTGACACTGAACTTTAATTGAATATAGGTTTCTTGGTTATATCGGCTGTCGGAAAAGACCCATAGCCCTATAATGGGCGCCTATGGAAAATGAATTGCTTCCATCTGACCTCGAAAAGTTCAATGAGGGAAAAGTTCACAACTTGTTTCAATGAGCAAGATATGTTTGATATTGAGCTTGAGATGAATGATGTTTATAAGAGTAAGTCTTACTCTGATGTTTGTATTAATAAACATTTAAGATCAAACCATGGTTCGTTAATGACTGGCATGCACGGCCGAAATATCTGCATGATAAAAACTATTTCAAAGAAGGGAAATCAGTAGAAAATCAAAATAAAATGGTTTCTAGCAATAAACACTATAAAAAAAAAGTCAAGTTACATGTACTCTTATGAGTATAACTTTAACACAACTGCATAATTACATGTACGGTGTGTAAGCTAACGGAACGAAATCTCCAGAATCCTGTTGAAACCAGATACTAAGCAAATTGTAACAAATTCTTTGAAATAAGCAAATGTTTTAGCACGAGATCAAACATATAGGGCCAAGGGTAAATGGGTACCGGGCTTTATCAAAGGGCTTGAAGAACCGTTACGGTATCAAATAGGTGTTGGCTATTGCATGACATGGAATACGCACATTGATCCATCAAGAAAAACAGAATTAAATGACAATTCCCTTTCTTCTCACAGAGATAATGTTGAATTGACACCATTGTTGTTAAGTGTACACATTCCAGAACATGATTAAATAGTCGAAAGTGAACATACACCTTTGAAGGTTTCTGAGAAATCACAAGATAAATTCCACCCATTCTGTCTAATTATGAAAAACTGACAGAGAACCCAATAAGTACTAATGGGATATATCGATACCAGAGACATACAGGGTGTCCCAAAATATCTGTTACCATTTTAGTGCTTTATATTTCTCTAACAATGTAAAACACGCTTAAATAAACGTAACACTGCGATAGTAGACAGAGTAAAGTTTTATTTGATATATGACATCAGAAGATTATCTTAAACACATGCCTTTATACGGGTTTTCTCAATATGTCAGTTTTACAACAAGTGTTCCAGATGACGTCCTTTTTGATTTTGATAAATATTGAATTTATTCGTCATTATTGTTGCTTTCTGACATGCTAATTTGCATATTCGTTACAATACTTCCCACTCCGAGAAGACTCGTCCCGAGTCTTGGCCTGGGAAACCCAGGGGTAAGGCAACTCCGGTATGGCAGTTGTCTTCATCCCCCCACATTGGCCACCAAATGTAACGTGCAGGGCTTAAAGACACAGAAGATCCCTTCAGCGAAAAGTATACTCAACCCTGAAGGGGTCCACTTGTCTTATATATTTAACCCAAAGACCATCACTTCGAACCGGTGATGCGAATTTGCATATTCGTTACAATACTTCCCACTCCGAGAAGACTCGTCCCGAGTCTTGGCCTGGGAAACCCATGGGTAAGGCAACTCCGATATGGCAGTTGTCTTTATCCCCCCACATTGGCCACCAAATGTAACGTGCAGGGCTTAAAGACACAGAAGATCCCTTCAGCGAAAAGTATACTCAACCCTGAAGGGGTCCACTTGTCTTATATATCTAACCCTAAGACCATCACTTCGAACCGGTGATGCTAATTTGCATATTCGTTACAATTTTATAAGGATTCCAAAGAGCGCTAGCCGTGATAAATATTAAGAGGTTCGAGAACCAGTGTTTCCATGCTAATATATTACCAGGGACGTATTAGTCGTCGCAAAACTGTAACAACTTAAATTTTTATTTATACTTGTTGATATATTTACTTTCAGACTGTTCACGTTTCCAACAGTGAAGAAACGTCCAGAACAACGAGAAAAATGGAAGCACCTTGTAGGTCGGAGACTTGGAAACAAGCTATGGTCACCCCCGAGAGACAGTAGGGTTTGTTCAAGGTAATATATAATTATTTCAAATGTTCAAATATTTCAAGAAATGCTCACATTGTTTACACACCAATTAATGTCACTTTAAATTATGTAGCTAGCCTGGAATTTCAACCCATGTTTCCACATTTTGCATTTGCAAAGAGTCGAGACTGAGAGACTTTAATTTATGTGGCCAGCCTGGAAATTCAACCCAGGTTTCCCCATTTTGCATTTGCAAAGAGCCAAGACTGAGAGACCTTATGGGGATAACTCCTCTGCTATGTACAAGTCATACCATTGCAATAATCTCATTACTATTGTTTATTTATAGGCATTTCGTAGATGCTGAGCCGACTCTCCAGAATCCCCTGCCAACCATGAAGCTTGGATATAATGAGGCATCCAAACGTGTAAAAAGGATGTTACAGTTTGAAGCCACCAAACACGTCATTCCAGAAAAGAAACGACGCACAGTGGCATTGGGTGTAATTTCCGAACCTGAATTCACAGCAACACGTATTGTTGAAGATCCAGACATTCCATTACTTTCAAAATCACCGGTGTCACTTCCTCCTCTTTTAATTTTGGTTGCATTTATACTTGGGTTGTTTCAATTAGTAAGAACTCAATATCAAACAATTGTTAAACAACGTCAACAACTTCAAAAGCTTAAACAAACAATAAAGAATCTCAGAAACAACATGAACTCGGAACAGCTCCTACAATGTGACAAAGATGTCCTGTTTTATACTGGTTTTTCAACCAAATCTTTGTTTCATAATGTACATTCTTTTATAAGCCCTTTCATTAACAGGAGATGGACGGGTGTCACATCAATGATGAAGAATATAAGAAAGTTCAGGGGTGAAGCAAGATATGGCCCTGAGAGGAAATTAACCTCAAAATGCGAGTTTTTGTTAATGTTAATGAAACTTCGCTTGGGCCTTTTAAATGCAGACCTTGCAAAACGATTTGGCATTTCTGAATGCCTCGTTTCACGTATATTTCTTGCATGGTTACGTGCCTCTAGTACAACTCTAAAAGCATTTGTATATCTGCCTGATGAAGCACAATTGATATCCACCAAACCAGAGCGATTCCGAAAGCTTTCATCCCTGCACTCAATAATTGACTGCACTGAAATATTCATAGAGACTCCTAAAGACCTTTACCTTCAAAGTTCCACCTGGAGTGACTATAAACATCACAATACTTTAAAACTTCTTGTCGCATGTTCTCCAAACAGTGCAATTATTTTTGTTTCCAAAGTTTATCTTGGTAGAATTTCAGACAAAGCTATCACTCTGGATTCAAAGTATTTAGACCTCATTCCAATTTACAGTATGGTGATGGCTGACAAGGGATTTAATATTAAGGAAGAGTGTGCCTCAAGAAATCTGTCATTGTATGTGCCACCAGGAAGGAGGGGTATTTCACAGATGCCTAGTGACTGCGTGAGAAAGACTAAAAAAATTGCTAACCTCCGAATTCTCATCGAGCAAGTTATTAGACGTCTGAAAACCTTTCGAATACTGGCAAATGAAATACCCATATCCAGTGTTCCTCACATTGATGATATTGTTATTGTATGCAGTGCAATTTGCAACATGAAAGCGCCAATTTACAAGACATAAACTTTATTCAATAAGTGGATTAGATAAATGGGAGTGGCTCTGATACAATGACAGATTTCAGGTCTTTTTCCCACAATATTTCTCTTATTACTCATACAAATCCTATGTTGTAGGTTCTCAAAAGAATCGTCTCATATGATTATTTAAGTTATTTATTGGAGTTTTACGCCGCTTTCAGTTATATCACGGCGACAGTTCACTTATTCATGATCCCTGTATATAGAATGTTCACTATGGGTAAACAAACCAGTACTAGGCTAGAAAATGTGCCTTGCCCAAGAGCACTCCACCATGACCGTAGTGCCGCGACGGGGGATCGAACCCGGGACACCCGGTTTCGAAATCCCCGACGCTAACCACTTGACCACAGCGGATTCCGTGATTATTTAAGTACGCACAGCATAGGATATGAATGTCAAAAAGTGATTTTATAACGTGCAATAAACAATTAACCTCCATGATTTTTTGGCATTAGTTGGGAAATTATTAAAGACAATTTGTTGAAGTAGCACTGCTCTACTGTAGCATACAACTTTGTAATACATTTTAGCAAAAGGATAAATGGCTCATATAGAGCAATTTCTTCTTTTGCAACAATGTTTTCCTTTGTTTTATTAGTAAGATATGCAAATGTCAACTTGTACCAATGTCTTATACCAATATGCATGTGGCCTCCAAGGCAATCATATATCATTGCAGCTGAGCCCCGATTGGTCAGTTCACAAATCTAGGGGTTGTGTATTTAACCCAAATTCACAGGGGTAATACGATTTACAACAATGTCATGTGAAAATCTTCAACTTATCAAAAAAACAAAACAGATACATTTTAAAACATCAGAACTTTATTCTTTAACGAGAATGAAATATTTTAAAACAAGATTCATGGATAAATAACACTCAATGCACTTTAATACCCCTTTCCCTCATATAGACGCTTTCTGACGCCTCTGCAGCAGACAGCTTTTTGAAAACATAGTGACAAAAGAAGAAATTGCTCAAAATGAGCAATTTCTCCTTTTACCACAATGTTTTCCACTTTAAGTCATAGGTTATCCATTCAATTAAAGAGATTTTCCATTTTTTGACAAAATATATTCAAAGTCATCTGCTGCAAAATTGTCATATGAGGGAAAGGGTTAAATCTTTCCCATATATTAATGCTTTTTGATGATTCTCTGGCAACATACTTCTCCATAGGAAACACTCTACTGTTTTACTCTTTTCAATATGAGAACTGTTCATTTATGAAGATTTTTCATGTATACATAGCCAATATTTTCTCAGTCATCTACTAGTACAGATTTGTTGTATGTGGGAAAGGGACATTTTATACATACAACACATCTGCAGCAGACAACTTTGAAAACATCTTGGAAAAATTATGGAAAATTCTTATAAGGGTAATTTTATAAACTGGAAAGAATTAAAAAGATTGTAGCATCAGATGAAAATTACTCATTTTGAGCTCTTCCAATCTATAGAAAAGATCCATAACAGATATTATGATTATTAACCCTTTCCCTCATGCGACAATTCTGCAGAAGACAACTTGGAACATATTTTATCAAAAAATAGAAAATCTCTATAATTGAATGGATAACCTTTGACTAAAATTGGAAAACATTGTGGCAAAAGGAGAAATTGCATGTTTTGTGCAATTTCTTCTTTTGTCACTATGTTTTCAAAAAGCCATCTGCTGCAGGGGCATCAGAAGCATATATATGAGGGAAATGGTTAAATAAAGTAGGAATTATTGTGGTAAATAGAAAGTTGATTGTTTTTAGCCTTCATTTATTTGGCCACAATGTTTTTAACTTTTTTTTAACAATTTAGCTATCTTTTATGAATGCAGATTTTGCTTGTTTTGTCACTATGTTTTCAAAGTCCTCTGTTGTAGATTTGTTTTATGGGTAAATGGTAAACTATGTATAAATATGTATGTTTGTAAACATAACATGATTGTAATTTAAATTAAATGTGTTAAAAGTAAAGTTTATATGAGATAGTTGAAAAATAAAATTCAAGGCACTATAACACTTAACTACGGTGGCACAGAGGTGACATGTGTATGTTTTTATTTATCTCGTGCACACGACATACTAAGTCGTGCGCACAACTTAGTTACTCGTGCTCATGACATAGTAACTTGTGCGCACGACTTTGCTATCTCATGCGCACAACTTAGTAACTTGTGCACACGACATAGTAACTCGTGCGCATGACATAGTATCTCGTGTGCACGACTTAGTATGTTGTGCGCACGACATAGTAACTTGTGCGCACGACTTAACTATCTCGTGCTCACAACTTAGTAACTCGTGCTCACGACATAGTAACTCGTGCGCATGACATAGTATCTCGTGTGCACGACTTAGTATGTTGTGCGCACGACATAGTAACTTGTGCGCACGACTTAACTATCTCGTGCTCACAACTTAGTAACTCGTGCTCACGACATAGTAACTCGTGCTCACGACTTAACTATCTCGTGCGCACAACTTAGTAACTCGTGCTCACGACATAGTAACTCGTGCTCACGACTTAACTATCTCGTGCGCACAACTTAGTAACTCGTGCGCATGACATAGTAACTCGTGCTCACGACATAGTAACTTGTGCGCACAACTTAGTAACTCATGCGCATGACATAGTAACTCGTGCTCACGACATAGTAACTTGTGTGCATGACATAGTAACTCGTGCTCACGACTTAACTATCTCGTGCTCACGACTTAGTAACTTGTGCTCACGACTTAACTATCCCGTGCGCATGACTTAGTAACTCGTGCGCACGACATAGTATCTCGTGCGCACAAGATAAATAAAATCATACACATGTCACCTCTGTGCCACCGTACTTAACACTTTCCCTCATATAGACGCTTTCTGATGCCTCTGCAGCAGACAGCTTTTTGAAAATATAGTGACAAAAGAAGAAATTTCTCCTTTTTCCACAATGTTTTCCACTTTAAGTCATAGGTTATCCATTCAATTATAGAGATTTTCTATTTTTTTACAAAATATGTTCAAAGTTGTCTGCTGCAGAATTGTTGTATGAGGGAAAGGGTTAACCATTTCCCACATACAAAAAATCTGCAGACTTTGAAATTATAAAGTCCAAACTATAGATTATCTCTTTAAATGATATTATGATTATTGAATAAAGTAGAAATCATTGTGGTAAATAGAGCAACTGCTTGTTTTAAAGCATTATTTTCTTTGGCCACTATGTTTTCAACTTCATTTGCTATCTTTTATGCAGAATTTGCATGTTTTTAAAGTTTGTTGTATTGGGGAAAGGATTAAATATGTAGAAATATGTATGTTTGTAAATATTACATGTTATTTAAGTAGTAAATGTGTTTAAACTAAAGTTTATATGAGATTGTTGTAAAAATGACACCCAAAGCACTAACACTTCACCCTTTTTCCATGTAGGACAAATCTGCAGCAGAAGACTTTTAAAGTATCAAGGTCAAAATATAGAAAATCTCTATGAAGAATATTATTATAGTTGAAATCATTGTGGCAAAAATAGAAATTTTGCTTGTTTTTACAAATTTCTCCATTATCCACAATAATTTCAAAGGTCATCTGCTAGTCTGCTACTGAGGCATCAGAAAGTGTATATATTATGTGGGAAATGGTTAATTATTTCCAAAATACAGATCTATGATTTATAATGCTACTGCAATAAACTTTATGAAACATTTTGACAAAATTTGTTTTTCTCTATTTAACATTTTCAGATATATACAATGTATATATACTGGAGAATAAAAAAAATATGGAAAATCATACTGAATGAAATTTAAAACATTGAGACAAAAAGAGAAATTGCAATTTCTTTATTTATCACAATGTTTTTAAAACTCAGCTGCTGATGAAGCATGACGTTAAAAGATAATTTATTGACATATTTTACAAAACCATTTGTCAATGGCACTAAGTGATGAATCCGTCATCCCTGCACAAATGTAGTGAGTCCAAATACTACACTTTTCACACTGAACAGACTGCTCATCATCACTTTGCGGATTGTCTAAGCAATCAAGGCCACACACACCACAAAGAAACACAAGTGCCTTGTAAACTGTATTATTAGTCTTTTTCCGCTTTGATGGCTGACTGCAGATTGGTATCAATGCACGTCGTACTGAGGAGGTAGATGTTGTGGCGACAGTTTGCTTGGCAGAGGCAGTGATTTTATTATTGTTTTGGTTGATGTTGGGAGTAATGTCTTGAAGTGGGGAATGGTTTTCAATCTGGTTGTGCTGCTCAGAAACAGAGCTACAAGTTTTCCTTTCACAAATAGCAGTGAACACTTGTTTTTTCCAAAATGAACTCAAATTAGTTTCCAATGTTGTCCAGAATTCCGAGCTAAAATCTACCCTGACTGTGAGGCTCCCATGGAGTGAAAAAATGTATAAATCACAATATTTCCTACCCAGAATTCCCATCTGTCCCTGTATCTGTGTATAGTAGGGGTGCTTTTGATCTAGGACAGCCTTTCCTTTTACTTCCACTATACATTTAACATTGTCCGCAGTTGGTTCCGTTTCTTTCAGTGTTTCTGGACATTTGATCTCGCAAAGACCTTCACCACAACAGTCACATTTAACAAGTAAGTCAGGACTTGCTCCCAGGTACGGATGTGTTGCATGTATTCTCAAACCACTTTCACTGGAGATAAACTTTCTATGTACCTTTTTCATGGATTTTGTGTACGACTTCTTTGCAACTGGCTCCAAAGACAGCCCATGTTTCATAGCAACTGTCATGATTGTTGCTTTGTTGCCTAAAATTGTGTCCATAATTGAAGTTAAGTCTGTATTTTCATCTTTTTCCAAGGTTCGGGCTCTGCTTGCAACCCTATGGAATATACTTGCAGTAATGCGACCATGTCGTTGATTATGCCATATGTCAGAGGAGGATTGTTCTAAGGTTGCACTGTTTATATTTGACAAATCTTGATTTGTAACAGGGAGTGCATTCAATACAGACTGCAAAGAAAATCCAGGCTTTTCCATTTCATTAAAAGTAATGTCAATGATTGATAGAGGAAGTTCCAACTGTTTGTTGATGTGTCTTTTCTTTTCCTGAAGTTGTCCAAAACACGAGTCAGACAAATCCTCTTTACAAAGGTTAAAAAGAGTTTTTCTAATGTAGTCCTCATTATTTACGATTTTACGATGTTCACTATTCAGGGGCGTGAAGTTTTGCCTATGCTTGTGTTTAACCTCATCGCTACTTCTCTCTTTACCATAAGAAGATTTTGTCCAAGTTACATCAGCTGCTTTAATAGGCTTCATTATTGGTTTAGACTTTGGAACATTCCACGTTGAGAGTACACTTGTTTTAGATTTAGTATTACCTCGTTTCACAGCATCTTCAATACGAAAAAGAACTCCTGCAACGTGGTTACAACATCCCAACATGCCAGCTGTGCAGCTGCAGTAAGAAGATAACACCTCCCCCCCTATACCCTCTGGTCTGTCTTTCTTAACTGCGACCCATGTGTCGTACGCTTTCTTGTTCAATGCTTGTGATGGTGTTACTTTTGACTTCAGTACACAAACGTTGCTGTTTTCACAGATGCCATGAATGTGCACCTCTTTCACCCACCCGTTTTCAAAATATCGAAATGCTTTTCCTTCCTTGTACTCATTTAGCAGGCGATGTACAATTTCATTAGTTGTCATTTTATGTAGGAAATGCGAAATATCAGTAATGTAAATTGAAGGCCAGCTTGCCAAACCATTTTTCTCACCATTCCAGCCGGATTTTAAAGAGAAGGGGTCTGGGATGATCTGATCAGCAATCTTCAGCTTGGTTTTGTATTCATGCTGTAGGCACTGCTCTGCCAGCTCAGCATCGGCATCCACAGGCAGATTTTCCTCCCATGCACAAAAGGCCCTGAATAAAAAAGATAAGAAGAAGAGAAAATATAATTCATAAGACTCATTAACTCTTTCACACATCCAGATGCTTTCTGACGCCTGTAGCATATCACTTTTGAAACACTGAGGTAGAACTAAATGGAGATTAATATAATTTGAAGCCCATATAATATTATCAACTTGATTCAATGTTTGTTCTTTCATTTCAAATTGCTCTTTATGTTTTCAACTGACAGTTTTCTTATTTGTTTTACTTAATATGTGCATGATATAATCATATTAATAATGGCTTAATATTGTGGCTGCAATCCTAACCCTTGTTTTGTAATAAGTTTAACAGCAAGTAATCTTTAAGTTATCAAATATATATATGGACAGTTAATATAGAAGGAAATGTAATCAAGTTTGGTTAAATGGTTTGAACAATAAAAGTTCATATAAAGAGTCAAAAAATAACATTAATCTTCATTAAAAATTTGGAAGGCTTTACGATTATTGACACTGGGAGCTTGTTAGTCCGTGTCACTTTTTTAAACGATGAGTTCTGAACACAACTAGATATTTACACTTTACAGTGCACCAAAATAAATTAAAAAACATGTATAGTCGATGTTATTTCATTAACCGGAATAATGCAATAAATTTGAAATCACATTTAAGCATTAAACCAAAAGTAAAGCAACGAAAAAATCATAACATAAATATTCTGCTAACCTTGCTGACAGCTCGTCCAGGGTCCCATCAACTGGCTTTTTTCTTCTCGACAAATACACTTTTAGAGAATGAAGTGACCAAAGTCGAAACTTGTCAACTGTCATTTCACTAAGAACATCCATAATAAAATGAAAAATCACTTTTCTTCTGTTAAAAATCCATAGTGTAACCGTCAAATATGTTGCTGTCAGTAAAGAGGAATCAGAGCGTAGCAGAAATCATAACAAACAAAATGACGTAAAATGTGTGTGTACTCGTACATACGGGTACCTGCCAAAACCGGAAGTTGGCTTTCGAAAACTGTTAGACCGTGTATTACGACGTCCAGCTGACGTTTCTTGAAGTTACAAATCACTGATTTGCAGGTGTCCGTTGAAATATTTCTTATTTCTCGCTTGATGGTATTTTCAAATCTTCTAGAGATGCTGGTGCGGGGCTGTACACCCTGTCTTTGAGATATCCCAGAGGAAAAAGTTCAGCGGACTCAGATCGGGAGAGTGAGGGGGCCATACTCAAGCCGACTGTCAATATCAGAAGGTTTCAAGTGTTGCATAATAGAAATAGTGTACGGTTTTAATTTCAAATCGAATCTCAGCATCCTGTAGACACTAGTTGCACTTGCATTGTTAGTAATGTCACCTAACACTCTACGTACAGACCTTTGTGGAGTTTCTTCAATAACAGTTCTCAGTTGTTCGATATTCTCTGAAGTCCTGCCTGATTTTGGCCAGCCGGCATTGCTACGGCGTCGATCAATAAGTGATCCTGACTGCTCAAACCTTTTGACAATCCTGTGAACTTGCATCTTACTGAGTTTCTCATTATTGGGGTATAATTTCTGCATCGATCTGATCACTGTAACTGGTGAATAACTCTTATAATACAGTTTAACAACTTCTGTGCACTGCTCTGTGGACAGCGCCATCTTGGAATAACGACTTGTTTGGATGACGTCGTTGATGACGTCATGACGTCAACATTTTCCCGTACTTTATACACCACACAAAACTTTATTCTGACTACTTCAAAATGACATATGACATGACTGCATTATTCATTATATGTATATTTTATAATAGTTTTCAATGGAAACAGATATTATGAAACACCCTGTATAAATGCATGAGGGTGAGGAAAGCACTAGACCGGTAAACACGGTAATGTTTGACGCTATAAAGGATAATGATCATGTCAATTGAGTTCACCGTGACCATTTGAATTTAATGACTTATTCATTCCCATTGGGTATAAATTAAAGCAGTATATGTGCATAATTTCCTCAGATGTATAAGATTGTGATTTCAAAATATGATTGAACTGATGACTGTACATTTGAAGGGGAGAGTGTTGTGTATATTGTTTTAACTGATGGACTCATGAATGGAAGTATATATCCATTCCCAGCCGCGCCTCTGCTAAGCTATACGGTTGTTCCTTCATTATCTCTTATACTCATAATCAACAATCTTCTTGACTGAGATAAGAATACCTAGCTAGAGCTTAGATAGTTGGTGTAAAGTATAGTTTCGCGGTCCTCCGCCAAAATTGTTTAAATTATGCCCCTGTGTTCAAATTGGCCCCGCCCCAGAGGTCTGCTGTTTTGCATAACGATATATAGGCAAACAAATGAAAATCTTCTTGTCTGAAACTTAAAGGCCAATAGCTTAGATATGTTATGTGTATCATTGTCTTGTGGTCCTCTACTAAGATTGTTATAATTATGCTCCTGGGGTCAAAATTGGCTCCACCCCTGGGGTCACCTTCTTACCAAAGAGAGTTATATATATATATATGTAAAGGGGAAACACTTTGAAGATTTTCTTGTCTGAACCGAAAGGCCTCCATTGCTTATCTCCATTTCTCAACCCGGTCCTAATAGACATCTTCTTGTTACAGACCCGTAAAACCCAACTCTATCATCCTCGAACAAAATGATAAATAAACAACTTTTACTTGGGTGAACGATTTAGAGCCCTCTTGTTTAAACATCATTTTCCCCTTTTGGGTGTGTGTTCCTGATATATTAGTAGGAAGTACATTTAATATGGAACAATACATGTCCTAAAAGGATCATTAAGAACGCTGATGCAAGAAAAATGATACTGGAACCTTTGACCCAGAGAAGATCCTGATCAGATTGCAAATTCATGCAGTTTTATTAAGACTTACACCTTTCACCTGATGCGTTTTTAGAGGTAAAGTGACAGATGTTTAGCTGGGGTCACCAGGTTACATTCAATGATGTATTTGTCGATATCGATTAAGACAACTTGACCCCAATAAAGCTCTGTATTTTCATTAACGAAACCATGTTTTCCAGGACTTGTGGTCCATTAAACCTGACACCAGCCAGTCAATCGTAATACTTACCGCGCAACCCTGGATTCCAAGGAGGGCAGCCATTACTAGCATTTTTAAAGACATTGGTATGACCCGGTCAGGAATCGAACTACTGCCCCCCGCACCGAGGGCGAATGTTAAAAAGCCATAGTACTTGACTGAGTACTGCATTGGCTCATTTAATGAGTATTTTAATTATTGGTACCTGGTTTTACATATAACACACATTTCTCAAGAGTATATTTGTTTGTTTAATTGGGGTTTTACGCTGATTTCAAAACTATTTCAGTTATATCATTATATCACGGCGACAGTTCTCTGATTCATGATCTCTGGGAAAACAAGCAAATACAAGGCTAGAAAATGTGCCTTGCCCATGGACACTCCTTAATGAACGTCGCGCCAAAACTGGGGATCGAACAAGAGAAGCCCTGTTCTAATTACCCGCCGCTAAATCCTCGGCTAGATGCAGTACAAACTTGGCTCACTTAAGAATGAGACGCAAAACATAAATATATTGAAATAGTAAAAAAATCAAATATATACTAATTTTTCGATACAGTGGCAGGTCTATAAAATCACGGATCGATTGTTTAAAACAATTCATTAATCTAGTAAGTGATTTTATTTCTATGAAAAACTTCCCAACAAAAGTTGATCGAGTAGTTTAAAAAAATATATATTAGCCGATTCTCTTCAATTTGATTCGTAAAGTAATTCCGATTTAAGGTTGTTAACAAATCAGACTCTGAAAAGACAAGTCACAATAATGACTAGCAATTTCTTTGTGCTAAAATGCGAAGGCATTGTCGGCTTCCAATAAAAGAAGTCGTTAAACAAACATGAACATCATAATGAATCGAAAGTTTGCGCAAAGGTCAGGATCAAGTCTATATTGCCACACACTACAGTTCGTGAACCTAGTTCTTATACTGTTCGAGTTATGGTATAATCTGAATTAGGCAGAAAGACAGAGAGTCAGACAGACGGACGGAGGAAATACACGAAGTCACGTCAAAGTTAAGTAAAACTGGTTTGGGATTTATAGTAAGTTAACTAAACAAGTCAACTAAAATCCGTACACACAGGATTGATCAATCGACTATCAATAGCAAAACATTCCCTTTTTAATACTTAGATTGATTGATTGGGGTTTAATGCCGATTTTAACAATGTCTCAGTTATATCACGGCGGCCAGTTCACCTACTCATGCATTTCCTGGTTTTCTCACACCCAGTACTCCACACAACAATCTTCCAAAGCAACTGGCTGCTTTTCCACATAGACTTAGCCCATTGGTGGAAGACGAATGAGGCATGTCGCATTGACTTTTGTCAATCGTCGGAAAGAAAGTTGGCCGAGCCGGGATTCGAACTCACAACCCCTGGATTGACAGCCCGCGTCGCTACCGACTGAGCTACCGGGGCTCGGCTTTTAATACTTAGACAAAGATTAATAGATACACTCATCCAGGGATGGTCTGCTGAAATAAACAAGAGGGCCATGATTGCCCTACCTGCATCTCTCATCTAATTTATGCTTTGTCTTATTTGTTTTATTTGGGTTTTACTCCGTTTACAACATTATTTCAGTTATATCGCGGCGACAATTCACTTAGTCATGATCCCTAGGTAAACTAACCAGTACTAGGCTAGGAAATGTGTTTCGCTCGAAGACATTCTAGCATGACTGCTGTGCAGGCCCGAGTTATGCCAACCACAAAGTCAATCACAAATTTGCAGTCAGATAAGCTAAAACTAGTGTTAACAAAAGTTGCCTTATATATATATATGTGTCGTGCTTAAGGACACTCGACCATGACAAACGAACCAGTGCTATATATGTGTGTCTTGCCTAAGGAAACTCTTACATGTGTCATACATAAGGAAACTCCTCATGAACAACAAACCAGTGCTATATATATGAGTCTTGCCTAAGGACACTCCACCATGACCAACAAAGCAGTACTATATATATGTGTCATACACAAGGAAACTCCATCATGAACAACAAACCAGTGCTATATATATGAGTCTTGCCTAAGGACACTCCACCAATGACCAACAAAGCAGTACTTATATATATGTGTCTTGCCTAAGGACACTCCACCATAACCAGCAAACCAGTGCTATATATGTGTCTTGCTTAAGGACACTCCACCAAATCAGTGCTATATATATGTGTCTTGCCTTAGGACATTCCAAATGACTAACAACTATAACTATTATATGTGTATGGCCTAAGGGACACTCCACCATGACCAACACACCAGTTCTATTTTTGTGTCTTGCCAAAGGACACTCCATCATGACAAACAAACCAGTAATATATTAAGTATGGATCCTACATTAGGCGAACATCCGTGCTAAAAAAAACATACATTAAGGCGAAAGTATCTTAAGGCGACCGTATTCAGTTCGCCTTAATGTTTGAGATGTCACAGAAGTCATTTCAGTTGTTAAAACAACATTTAAATATAATGAATCAAAGAACATACAATAGACTTTAAGAAAACATGCCATTGAAAA
>JASEVX010000002.1:72176521-72179587 GCA_031761405.1 Serripes groenlandicus
CCCCCCCCGCCACCCCCACCCCCCCCCCCCCCCCCCCCCCCCCCCCCCCCCCCACCCCCCCCCCCCCCCCCCCCCCCCCCCCCCCCCCCCCCCCCCCCCCCCCCACCCCCCCCCCCCCCCCCCCCCCCCCTCCCCCCCCCCCACCCCCCCCCCCCCCCCCCCCCCCCCCCCCCCCCCCCCCACCCCCCCCCCCCCCCCCCCCCCCCCCCCCCCCCCCCCCCGCCCCCCCCCCCCCCCCCCCCCCCCCACCCCCCCTCCCTCCACTCTCCCCCCACCCCCCCCCCCCCCCCCCCCCCTCACCCTCCTCCCCCACTCCCCTCCCCTCACTCTCTTTCCCCACTCTTCTCTCTCTCACTCTTATCTCTCTCACTCTCTCCCCTCACTCTTTCTCTCTCACTCTCTCACCCTCACTCTTTCTCTCCCTCACATCTGGTCTCTCCCCCTCACTCTTTCTCTCATCTCTTTTCTCTTTGTCTGTGTCCGGTCCGTCTCTCTATATATTTCTATTCTATCCTATTTTTCTCTCTCCCTTTCTATCTCCATCCCCTCCCTCTCCTTCACAGACAGACATTACAGACAGACAGGCAGGCAGGCAGACGCAAACTTCCCGCATCCCACCAGCCCCCCAACCCCCCCCAGCCCCCCAACCCCCCACCCGAACTTCTAATTGTCTATATGTAATATATACTTAGAAGTTAAATTAAATTAAATTTAATTATTGAAATATTTGTATCTACACTGTCTGTCTTACACGATTATAAATTCCCATACTCATCCCATGACTTAAGATACCGGCTTAGTTAACCGAAATATTCATATACAGTGACAAATATAGACATAAATAGACAGATAGACATACACATACATAGACCAGATTGACATTATAACTACGTAGACAGACATACAGGACAGATTGGCAGTTCACCAACATATAGACGGAGAGAGAGACATTCATTTAGATAGACATACATTAAGATAGACCAATAAACTCGGATATACATACATTTAGATAGCAATACATGCCATAGTCACGTGCATAAACACAGATATACATACATAGTGATAGAGACACATGATGATAGACATACGCATACATAGACGGATAGACATACAAACGCATATACGGATAAACTACAGATTGACATCAGACGTATATACATGCATACAGACATACCGGTATATTGACAGGTACACCCATAGACAGACAGGGAGATAGACGTACATACATGTATACATACACATCCAAGACATAACTACCAGATGCTGTTTCAAGTATTCTTGATTATATAAAAACTCTGCAATTTGTTATGCGGGTGAACAAAGAATTGAGTAGCGTGCTAAATGCTGTTCAACCACAGTGGTGGGATTCTGACTGTTAATGTTGCAACGAAAAAGTATGCGTTTTTAAGAAAGATATTCGATCTTCAAATAACCACAGGGACTTTTAAACTATAGATTTTCTACTCGTAACTGATATTTAAAGCATTATGTCGTAAGAAAAAACTTCATTTTTCTATTCCCAGAAGAAAGGAAAGAGAAGCATCTTTAAGTGTAAGGAATAAACCCTAAAGGATTTTTTTGGTCTATGGTAAAGGGCAACAATTATTGACAAATAAAACAGTGAATACATTGTACAGTATCTAGTAATGAAATGGCTAGTATATTTTGATCTTTACTCTTTAAAAACAATGATACATTGTACTCACCGTAGGATAATCCAATTATTATAATGAACAAAAGGACTCTATTAAATTCTGAAATTTATCTCAGAGGGGAAGTACAAAGAGGGTCTAATAAAATTAAAAATTGGCAAGGCACAATGGTAAAGATGGCATATCAGCTGAATTTTACAAAATACACTGCAAGAAATTAGTCCAATCTTAGTGAAACTATTCAACAAAATACTTTGAAACGGGAGTAGTATCCAGAGTCATGGTCTGGGAAACTTTATATTACCAATACATAAATCTGGTTCTAAAAATGATCCAGGTAACTACAGAGGGGCTCTCTTCTTAATTAGTATGTATAAAACCGTATAACGACCTGGGTCGAACCCGTAGTTCGAAATTATAGACGGAATCACAATCGGGGATTTAGGGTCCGGATATCTGCGATTGATACTGTCTTCTGTCTTCAGAGCATGGTTCAAAAGTAAATATCTAAGCCTGTATGGTGGTAGATTTTATGTACTTTATGTTGATTTCCAAAAAAGCTTTTGACTCCTTGAACCATTACAAACCTATTACATGTCTAAACAAAAAGGGTATAACTGGAAAATTCTTCAAGCTTATTATATCGATGTATTCAAATATAAAGGCGCATGTAAAAATAGACTCAAAATATGACGGCCATCCTATTCTATGTAACATGGATTTGAAACAAGGAAGGGTGGACTCAAGTTCTCCAATAATGTTTAATATCTATATAAATGAATTGTGTACTATGTATAACAAATCCACGGGGCATTTTCAAACAAATGATATTCCTGATAATATTTTGTTTATTTATTTGCAGACGGATGTAGGAATTGTGCTGGACACTGCCGTCAATTTGCAAAAAGCAACTAAATACCATAGATAAATTTGTACTAGAAACAGGATATGGTATTTAACCTTAAAAGTCTGAAATAATTGTTTTTAGAAACGGGAAGGCCATTAAGAAAGTATGAACGTTTGGGTTATAGGGGTGTGAACATATAAAATGTAACTCAAATATATAAATTTATGGGTTTACTATTTTACACCAAAGTTATCCTGGCATTCAGCAACACAAAACTTGCAGCACAGGCCCGTAAGTCTCTTAATCAAATCAAGAGATTTGAAAAACCTTTTGGTAATTTTGTCATAAAAAGAATATTTTAAATTTTTCGATTTCTATGGTGTATTCCAATACTTACATATGGGTCATGAGATTTGGGGCTATGATACAAAAAAAATGTGTAGAACAAATCCAGGACAAAATCTGTAAAACATTTCTTGGTATCAATCGTCTTAATGACGCAATGTCATTGGGTGAATGTGGGAGATTTCCTCTAGCTATAATTACTACATTAAATTTATCAATACT
>JASEVX010000002.1:72179787-72345775 GCA_031761405.1 Serripes groenlandicus
TGAATCATCCCAGCCATGCAATAGACCTGATCACATTGTGGCAAAAGAAGCAATTGCCCGTTATGCTTTAAAATGTCGGTTTGTTTGCATGGTAGGGGTTTTGATCTTGGAAGCGAGTTGTTGCATGACTAAATAGTTGTGGAAAGTGGCATAAAATATATGCATGTGGGAAAGGGTGAGTATGTGTTCACCGGTCTTCGCACCTCTGCAGGTCAAATCCCTTTCGGCGGTACAGTGAACGATTTTCCCATAACCCCGTTTCCACATGCATAAGCTCCGTATAAATGAACTATCGAAAACATTGTGATAAAAACAGCCATTGCTCATCATGTTTTCAAAGGTCGTTTTGATGGCGTTGTTGTTGTGGTTTTTTTTAGGCCGTTTTCAACAGCATTTATGTCCCATCACCCGCACAGTTCACATACTCATGCGTCCCGGGTGAACCAACCCAACTATGCAATATGACTGAAAACAGTGTGGTAAGAGGAGCGAGCCATTGCTCATCATGTTTTCAAAGGTCAATGTGATTGCATTGTTGGGGTTTATAGGCCGTTTTCAACAGCATTTATGTCCAGTCACCCTCACAGTTCACAAACTCGTGGGACCTGGGTGAATCAACCCAGCTACATGTATGCGTTAGGACTGACAACAGTGTGGAAAGAGGAGCCATTGCGAATCATGATTTCAAAGGTCGTGTTGTTTGTATCGTTGGGGTTTATAGGCCGTTTTCAACAGCATTTATGTCCAGTCACCCTCACAGTTCACAAACTCATGGGACCTGGGTGAATCAACCCAGCTATGCGTTAGGACTGACAACAGTGTGGAAAGAGGAGCCATTGCGAATCATGATTTCAAAGGTCGTGTTGTTTGTATTGTCGGGTGTTTTACGCCGTTTTCAACAGCATATATGTCAAATCACCCGCACTGTTCCCATACTCACGCGTCCTGGGTGATTCAACCCAGCTACTCAATAGTACTGAACACACTGTGACAAAGGGAGCAATTGCCCGCCCTGCTTTTAGAGGTCGTTTTGCTTGTATTGTGTGGTGTTTTAGGCCGTTTTCAACAACATTCCAGTCATACCACCCCGTCAGTTCACACACTCGTGATCCCTGGGTGAATCATCCCAGCCATGCAATAGACCTGATCACATTGTGGCAAAAGAAGCAATTGCCCGTTATGCTTTAAAATGTCGGTTTGTTTGCATGGTAGGGGTTTTGATCTTGGAAGCGAGTTGTTGCATGACTAAATAGTTGTGGAAAGTGGCATAAAATATATGCATGTGGGAAAGGGTGAGTATGTGTTCACCGGTCTTCGCACCTCTGCAGGTCAAATCCCTTTCGGCGGTACAGTGAACGATTTTCCCATAACCCCGTTTCCACATGCATAAGCTCCGTATAAATGAACTATCGAAAACATTGTGATAAAAACAGCCATTGCTCATCATGTTTTCAAAGGTCGTTTTGATGGCGTTGTTGTTGTGGTTTTTTTTAGGCCGTTTTCAACAGCATTTATGTCCCATCACCCGCACAGTTCACATACTCATGCGTCCCGGGTGAACCAACCCAACTATGCAATATGACTGAAAACAGTGTGGTAAGAGGAGCGAGCCATTGCTCATCATGTTTTCAAAGGTCAATGTGATTGCATTGTTGGGGTTTATAGGCCGTTTTCAACAGCATTTATGTCCAGTCACCCTCACAGTTCACAAACTCGTGGGACCTGGGTGAATCAACCCAGCTACATGTATGCGTTAGGACTGACAACAGTGTGGAAAGAGGAGCCATTGCGAATCATGATTTCAAAGGTCGTGTTGTTTGTATCGTTGGGGTTTATAGGCCGTTTTCAACAGCATTTATGTCCAGTCACCCTCACAGTTCACAAACTCATGGGACCTGGGTGAATCAACCCAGCTATGCGTTAGGACTGACAACAGTGTGGAAAGAGGAGCCATTGCGAATCATGATTTCAAAGGTCGTGTTGTTTGTATTGTCGGGTGTTTTACGCCGTTTTCAACAGCATATATGTCAAATCACCCGCACTGTTCCCATACTCACGCGTCCTGGGTGATTCAACCCAGCTACTCAATAGTACTGAACACACTGTGACAAAGGGAGCAATTGCCCGCCCTGCTTTTAGAGGTCGTTTTGCTTGTATTGTGTGGTGTTTTAGGCCGTTTTCAACAACATTCCAGTCATACCACCCCGTCAGTTCACACACTCGTGATCCCTGGGTGAATCATCCCAGCCATGCAATAGACCTGATCACATTGTGGCAAAAGAAGCAATTGCCCGTTATGCTTTAAAATGTCGGTTTGTTTGCATGGTAGGGGTTTTGATCTTGGAAGCGAGTTGTTGCATGACTAAATAGTTGTGGAAAGTGGCATAAAATATATGCATGTGGGAAAGGGTGAGTATGTGTTCACCGGTCTTCGCACCTCTGCAGGTCAAATCCCTTTCGGCGGTACAGTGAACGATTTTCCCATAACCCCGTTTCCACATGCATAAGCTCCGTATAAATGAACTATCGAAAACATTGTGATAAAAACAGCCATTGCTCATCATGTTTTCAAAGGTCGTTTTGATGGCGTTGTTGTTGTGGTTTTTTTTAGGCCGTTTTCAACAGCATTTATGTCCCATCACCCGCACAGTTCACATACTCATGCGTCCCGGGTGAACCAACCCAACTATGCAATATGACTGAAAACAGTGTGGTAAGAGGAGCGAGCCATTGCTCATCATGTTTTCAAAGGTCAATGTGATTGCATTGTTGGGGTTTATAGGCCGTTTTCAACAGCATTTATGTCCAGTCACCCTCACAGTTCACAAACTCGTGGGACCTGGGTGAATCAACCCAGCTACATGTATGCGTTAGGACTGACAACAGTGTGGAAAGAGGAGCCATTGCGAATCATGATTTCAAAGGTCGTGTTGTTTGTATCGTTGGGGTTTATAGGCCGTTTTCAACAGCATTTATGTCCAGTCACCCTCACAGTTCACAAACTCATGGGACCTGGGTGAATCAACCCAGCTATGCGTTAGGACTGACAACAGTGTGGAAAGAGGAGCCATTGCGAATCATGATTTCAAAGGTCGTGTTGTTTGTATTGTCGGGTGTTTTACGCCGTTTTCAACAGCATATATGTCAAATCACCCGCACTGTTCCCATACTCACGCGTCCTGGGTGATTCAACCCAGCTACTCAATAGTACTGAACACACTGTGACAAAGGGAGCAATTGCCCGCCCTGCTTTTAGAGGTCGTTTTGCTTGTATTGTGTGGTGTTTTAGGCCGTTTTCAACAACATTCCAGTCATACCACCCCGTCAGTTCACACACTCGTGATCCCTGGGTGAATCATCCCAGCCATGCAATAGACCTGATCACATTGTGGCAAAAGAAGCAATTGCCCGTTATGCTTTAAAATGTCGGTTTGTTTGCATGGTAGGGGTTTTGATCTTGGAAGCGAGTTGTTGCATGACTAAATAGTTGTGGAAAGTGGCATAAAATATATGCATGTGGGAAAGGGTGAGTATGTGTTCACCGGTCTTCGCACCTCTGCAGGTCAAATCCCTTTCGGCGGTACAGTGAACGATTTTCCCATAACCCCGTTTCCACATGCATAAGCTCCGTATAAATGAACTATCGAAAACATTGTGATAAAAACAGCCATTGCTCATCATGTTTTCAAAGGTCGTTTTGATGGCGTTGTTGTTGTGGTTTTTTTTAGGCCGTTTTCAACAGCATTTATGTCCCATCACCCGCACAGTTCACATACTCATGCGTCCCGGGTGAACCAACCCAACTATGCAATATGACTGAAAACAGTGTGGTAAGAGGAGCGAGCCATTGCTCATCATGTTTTCAAAGGTCAATGTGATTGCATTGTTGGGGTTTATAGGCCGTTTTCAACAGCATTTATGTCCAGTCACCCTCACAGTTCACAAACTCGTGGGACCTGGGTGAATCAACCCAGCTACATGTATGCGTTAGGACTGACAACAGTGTGGAAAGAGGAGCCATTGCGAATCATGATTTCAAAGGTCGTGTTGTTTGTATTGTCGGGTGTTTTACGCCGTTTTCAACAGCATATATGTCAAATCACCCGCACTGTTCCCATACTCACGCGTCCTGGGTGATTCAACCCAGCTACTCAATAGTACTGAACACACTGTGACAAAGGGAGCAATTGCCCGCCCTGCTTTTAGAGGTCGTTTTGCTTGTATTGTGTGGTGTTTTAGGCCGTTTTCAACAACATTCCAGTCATACCACCCCGTCAGTTCACACACTCGTGATCCCTGGGTGAATCATCCCAGCCATGCAATAGACCTGATCACATTGTGGCAAAAGAAGCAATTGCCCGTTATGCTTTAAAATGTCGGTTTGTTTGCATGGTAGGGGTTTTGATCTTGGAAGCGAGTTGTTGCATGACTAAATAGTTGTGGAAAGTGGCATAAAATATATGCATGTGGGAAAGGGTGAGTATGTGTTCACCGGTCTTCGCACCTCTGCAGGTCAAATCCCTTTCGGCGGTACAGTGAACGATTTTCCCATAACCCCGTTTCCACATGCATAAGCTCCGTATAAATGAACTATCGAAAACATTGTGATAAAAACAGCCATTGCTCATCATGTTTTCAAAGGTCGTTTTGATGGCGTTGTTGTTGTGGGTTTTTTTAGGCCGTTTTCAACAGCATTTATGTCCCATCACCCGCACAGTTCACATACTCATGCGTCCCGGGTGAACCAACCCAACTATGCAATATGACTGAAAACAGTGTGGTAAGAGGAGCGAGCCATTGCTCATCATGTTTTCAAAGGTCAATGTGATTGCATTGTTGGGGTTTATAGGCCGTTTTCAACAGCATTTATGTCCAGTCACCCTCACAGTTCACAAACTCGTGGGACCTGGGTGAATCAACCCAGCTACATGTATGCGTTAGGACTGACAACAGTGTGGAAAGAGGAGCCATTGCGAATCATGATTTCAAAGGTCGTGTTGTTTGTATCGTTGGGGTTTATAGGCCGTTTTCAACAGCATTTATGTCCAGTCACCCTCACAGTTCACAAACTCATGGGACCTGGGTGAATCAACCCAGCTATGCGTTAGGACTGACAACAGTGTGGAAAGAGGAGCCATTGCGAATCATGATTTCAAAGGTCGTGTTGTTTGTATTGTCGGGTGTTTTACGCCGTTTTCAACAGCATATATGTCAAATCACCCGCACTGTTCCCATACTCACGCGTCCTGGGTGATTCAACCCAGCTACTCAATAGTACTGAACACACTGTGACAAAGGGAGCAATTGCCCGCCCTGCTTTTAGAGGTCGTTTTGCTTGTATTGTGTGGTGTTTTAGGCCGTTTTCAACAACATTCCAGTCATACCACCCCGTCAGTTCACACACTCGTGATCCCTGGGTGAATCATCCCAGCCATGCAATAGACCTGATCACATTGTGGCAAAAGAAGCAATTGCCCGTTATGCTTTAAAATGTCGGTTTGTTTGCATGGTAGGGGTTTTGATCTTGGAAGCGAGTTGTTGCATGACTAAATAGTTGTGGAAAGTGGCATAAAATATATGCATGTGGGAAAGGGTGAGTATGTGTTCACCGGTCTTCGCACCTCTGCAGGTCAAATCCCTTTCGGCGGTACAGTGAACGATTTTCCCATAACCCCGTTTCCACATGCATAAGCTCCGTATAAATGAACTATCGAAAACATTGTGATAAAAACAGCCATTGCTCATCATGTTTTCAAAGGTCGTTTTGATGGCGTTGTTGTTGTGGTTTTTTTTAGGCCGTTTTCAACAGCATTTATGTCCCATCACCCGCACAGTTCACATACTCATGCGTCCCGGGTGAACCAACCCAACTATGCAATATGACTGAAAACAGTGTGGTAAGAGGAGCGAGCCATTGCTCATCATGTTTTCAAAGGTCAATGTGATTGCATTGTTGGGGTTTATAGGCCGTTTTCAACAGCATTTATGTCCAGTCACCCTCACAGTTCACAAACTCGTGGGACCTGGGTGAATCAACCCAGCTATGCGTTAGGACTGACAACAGTGTGGAAAGAGGAGCCATTACGAATCATGATTTCAAAGGTCGTGTTGTTTGTATCGTTGGGGTTTATAGGTCGTTTTCAACAGCATTTATGTCCAGTCACCCTCACAGTTCACAAACTCATGGGACCTGGGTGAATCAACCCAGCTATGCGTTAGGACTGACAACAGTGTGGAAAGAGGAGCCATTGCGAATCATGATTTCAAAGGTCGTGTTGTTTGTATTGTCGGGTGTTTTACGCCGTTTTCAACAGCATATATGTCAAATCACCCGCACTGTTCCCATACTCATGCGTCCTGGGTGATTCAACCCAGCTACTCAATAGTAGTAACATCATCATGTTTTCAAAGGTCAATGTGATTGCATTGTTGGGGTTTATAGGCCGTTTTCAACAGCATTTATGTCCAGTCAACCTCACAGTTCAGGGTGATTCAACCCAGCTACTCAATAGTACTGAACACACTGTGACAAAGGGAGCAATTGCAGCCCTGCTTTTAGAGGTCGTTTTGTTTGTATTGTGTGGTGTTTTTGGCCGTTTTCAACATCATTCCAGTCATACCACCCCGTCAGTTCACACACTCGTGATCCCTGGGTGAATCATCCCAGCCATGCAATAGACCTGATCACATTGTGTCAAAAGAAGCAATTGCCCGTTATGCTTTAAAATGTCGGTTTGTTTGCATGGTAGGGGTTTTGATCTTGGAAGCGAGTTGTTGCATGACTAACTATTGTGGAAAGTGGCATAAAATATATGCATGTGGGAAAGGGTGAGTATGTGTTCACCGGTCTTCGCACCTCTGCAGGTCAAATCCCTTTCGGCGGTACAGTGAACCATTTTCCCATAACCCCATTTCCACATGCATAAGCTCCCTATAAATGAACTATCGAAAACATTGTGATAAAAGCAGCCATTGCTCATCATGTTTTCAAAGGTCGTTTTGATGGCGTTGTTGTTGTGGTTTTTTTTAGGCCGTTTTCAACAGCATTTATGTCCCATCACCCGCACAGTTCACATACTCATGCGTCCCGGGTTAACCAACCCAACTATGCAATAGGACTGAAAACAGTGTGGTAAGAGGAGCGAGCCATTGCTCATCATGTTTTCAAATGTCAATGTGATTGCATTGTTGGGATTTATAGGCCGTTTTCAACAGCATTTATGTCCAGTCACCCTCACAGTTCACAAACTCGTGGGACCTGGGTGAATCAACCCAGCTATGCGTTAGGACTGAAAACAGTGTGGAAAGAGGAGCCATTGCGAATCATGATTTCAAAGGTGGTGTTGTTTGTATTGATGGGGTTTATAGGCCGTTTTCAACAGCATATATGTCCAGTCACCCGCACAGTTCACAAACACATGGGACCTGGGTGAATCAACCCAGCTATGCGTTAGGACTGACAACAGTGTGGAAAGAGGAGCCATTGCGAATCATGATTTCAAAGGTGGTGTTGTTTGTATTGTTGGGGTTTATAGGCCGTTTTCAACAGCATTTCTGTCCAGTCACCCTCACAGTTCACAAACTCATGAGACCTGGGTGAATCAACCAAGCTATGCATTATGACTGAAAACAGTGTGGAAAGAGGAGCCATTGCGAATCATGATTTCAAAGGTCGTGTTGTATGTATTGTCGGGTGTTTTACGTCGTTTTCAACAGCATATATGTCAAATCACTCGCACTGTTCACATACTCATGCGTCCTGGGTGATTCAACCCAGCTACTCAATAGTACTGAACAAACTGTGACAAAGGGAGCAATTGCCCGCCCTGCTTTCAGAGGTCGTTTTGTTTGTATTGTTAGGTGTTTTAGGCCGTTTTCAACATCATTCCAGTCATACCACCCCGTCAGTTCACACACTCGTGATCCATGGGTGAATCATCCCAGCCATGCAATAGACCTGAACACATTGTGGCAAAAGAAGCAATTGCCCGTTATGCTTTAAAATGTCGCTTTGTTTGCATGGTAAGGGTTTTGATCTTGAAAGCGACTTGTTGCATGACTAAATAATTGTGGAAAGTGGCATAAAATATATGCATGTGGGAAAGGGTGAGTATGTGTTCACCGGTCTTCGCACCTCGGCAGGCCAAATCCCTTTCGGCGGTACAGTGAACGATTTTCCCATAACCCCGTTTCTACATGCATAAGCTCCCTATAAATGAACTATCGAAAACATTGTTCTAAAAACAACCATTGCTCATCATGTTTTCAAAGGTCGTTTTGATGGCGTTGTTGGTGTGGTTTTTTAGGCCGTTTTCAACAGCATTTATGTCCAGTCACCCTCACAGTTCACAAACTCATGGGACCTGGGTGAATCAACCCAGCTATGCGTTAGGACTGAAAACAGTGTGGAAAGAGGAGCCATTGCGAATCATGATTTCAAAGGTCGTGTTGTTTGTATCGTTGGGGTTTATAGGCCGTTTTCAACAGCATTTATGTCCAGTCACCCTCACAGTTCACAAACTCATGGGACCTGGGTGAATCAACCCAGCTATGCGTTAGGACTGAAAACAGTGTGGAAAGAGGAGCCATTGCGAATCATGATTTCAAAGGTCGTGTTGTTTGTATTGTTGAGGTTTATAGGCCGTTTTCAACAGCATTTATGTCCAGTTACCCTCACAGTTCACAAACTCATGGGACCTGGGTGAATCAACCCAGCTATGCGTTAGGACTAAAAACAGCGTGGAAAGAGGAGCCATTGCGAATCATGATTTCAAAGGTCGTGTTGTTTGTATTGTCGGGTGTTTTACGCCGTTTTCAACAGCATATATGTCAAATCACCCGCACTGTTCACATACTCATGCGTCCTGGGTGATTCAACCCAGCTACTCAATAGTACTGAACACACTGTGACAAAGGGAGCAATTGGCCGCCCTGCTTTTAGAGGTCGTTGTGTTTGTATTGTTGGGTGATTTAGGCCGTTTTCAACATCATTTCAGTCATACCTGCCCGTCAGTTCACACACTCGTGATCCCTGTGTGAATCATCCCAGCCATGCAATAGACCTGAACACATTGTGGCAAAAGAAGCAATTGCCCGTTATGCTTTAAAATGTCGGTTTGTTTGCATGGAAGGGGTTTTGATCTTGGAAGCGAGATGTTGCAAGACTAAATAATTGTGGAAAGTGGCATAAAATATATGCATGTGGGAAAGGGTGAATATGTGTACACCGGTCTTCGCACCTCTGCAGGCCAAATCCCTTTCGGCGGTACATTGAACGATTTTCCCATAACCCCGTTTCTACATGCATAAGCTCGCTATAAATGAACTATCGAAAACATTGTGATAAAAACAGCCATTGCTCATCATGTTTTCAAAGGTCGTTTTGATGGCGTTGTTGGTGTGGTTTTTTTAGGCCGTTTTCAACAGCATTATGTTCCATCACCCGCACAGTTCATATACTCATGCGTCCCGGGTGAACCAACCCAACTATGCAATATGACTGAAAACAGTGTGGTAAGAGGAGCGAGCCATTGCTCATCATGTTTTCAAAGGTCAATGTGATTGCATTGTTGGGGTTTATAGGCCGTTTTCAACAGCATTTATGTCCAGTCACCCTCACAGTTCACAAACTCGTGGGACCTGGGTGAATCAACCCAGCTATGCGTTAGGACTGAAAACAGTGTGGAAAGAGGAGCCATTGCGAATCATGATTTCAAAGGTGGTGTTGTTTGCATTGTTGGGGTTTATTTGCCGTTTTCAACAGCATTTATGTCCAGTTACCCTCACAGTTCACAAACTCATGGGACCTGGGTGAATCAACCCAGCTATGCGTTAGGACTAAAAACAGCGTGGAAAGAGGAGCCATTGCGAATCATGATTTCAAAGGTCGTGTTGTTTGTATTGTCGGGTGTTTTACGCCGTTTTCAACAGCATATATGTCAAATCACCCGCACTGTTCACATACTCATGCGTCCTGGGTGATTCAACCCAGCTACTCAATAGTACTGAACACACTGTGACAAAGGGAGCAATTGGCCGCCCTGCTTTTAGAGGTCGTTGTGTTTGTATTGTTGGGTGATTTAGGCCGTTTTCAACATCATTTCAGTCATACCTGCCCGTCAGTTCACACACTCGTGATCCCTGTGTGAATCATCCCAGCCATGCAATAGACCTGAACACATTGTGGCAAAAGAAGCAATTGCCCGTTATGCTTTAAAATGTCGGTTTGTTTGCATGGAAGGGGTTTTGATCTTGGAAGCGAGTTGTTGCATGACTAAATAATTGTGGAAAGTGGCATAAAATATATGCATGTGGGAAAGGGTGAGTATGTGTTCACCGGTCTTCGCACCTCTGCAGGCCAAATCCCTTTCGGCGGTACTGTGAACGATTTTCCCATAACCCCGTTTCTACATGCATAAGCTCGCTATAAATGAACTATCGAAAACATTGTGATAAAAACAGCCATTGCTCATCATGTTTTCAAAGGTCGTTTTGATGGCGTTGTTGGTGTGGGTTTTTTAGGCCGTTTTCAACAGCATTTATGTGCAGTCACCAGCACAGTTCACATACTCATGCGTCCCGGGTGAACCAACCCAACTTAGCAATAGGACTGAAAACAGTGTGGTAAGAGGAGCGAGCCATTGCTCGTCATGTTTTCAAAGGTAAATGTGATTGCATTGTTGGGGTTTATAGGCCTTTTTCAACAGCATTTATGTCCAGTCACCCTCACAGTTCACAAACTCATGGGACCTGGGTGAATCAACCAAGCTATGCGTTAGGACTGAAAACAGTGTGGAAAGAGGAGCCATTGCAAATCATGATTTCAAAGGTCGTGTTGTTTGTATTGTTGGGGTTTATAGGCCGTTTTCAACAGCATTTATGTCCAGTCACCCTCACAGTTCACAAACTCATGGGACCTGGGTGAATCAACCCAGCTATGCGTTAGGACTGAAAACAGTGTGGAAAGAGGAGCCATTGCAAATCATGATTTCAAAGGTCGTGTTGTTTGTATTGTCGGGTGTTTTACGCTGTTTTCAACAGCATATATGTCAAATCACCCGCACTGTTCACATACTCATGTGTCCTGGGTGATTCAACCCAGCTACTCAATAGTACTGAACACACTGTGACAAAGGGAGCAATTGCCCGCCCTGCTTTTAGAGGTCGTTTTGTTTGTATTGTTGTGTGTTTTAGGCCGTTTTCAACATCATTCCAGTCATACCACCCCGTCAGTTCACACACTCGTGATCCCGGGGTGAATCATCCCATCCATGCAATATACCTGAACACATTGTGGCAAAAGAAGCAATTGCCTGTTATGCTTTAAAATGTCGGTTTGTTTGCATGGTAGGGGTTTTGATCTTGGAAGCTAGTTGTTGCATGACTCCCTATAAATGAACTATCGAAAACATTGTGATAAAAACAGCCATTGCTCATCATGTTTTCAAAGGCCGTTTTGATGGCGTTGTTGGTGTGGATTTTTTAGGCCGTTTTCAACAGCATTTATGTCCAGTCACCCTCACAGTTCACAAACTCGTGGGACCTGGGTGAATCAACCCAGCTATGCGTTAGGACTGAAAACAGTGTGCAAAGAGGAGCCATTGCGAATCATGATTTCAAAGGTGGTGTTGTTTGTATTGTTGGGGTTTATTTGCCGTTTTCAACAGCATTTATGTCCAGTTACCCTCACCGTTCACAAACTCATGGGACCTGGGTGAATCAACCCAGCTATGCGTTAGGACTAAAAACAGCGTGGAAAGAGGAGCCATTGCGAATCATGATTTCAAAGGTCGTGTTGTTTGTATTGTCGGGTGTTTTACGCCGTTTTCAACAGCATATATGTCAAATCACCCGCACTGTTCACATACTCATGCGTCCTGGGTGATTCAACCCAGCTACTCAATAGTACTGAACACACTGTGACAAAGGGAGCAATTGGCCGCCCTGCTTTTAGAGGTCGTTGTGTTTGTATTGTTGGGTGATTTAGGCCGTTTTCAACATCATTTCAGTCATACCTGCCCGTCAGTTCACACACTCGTGATCCCTGTGTGAATCATCCCAGCCATGCAATAGACCTGAACACATTGTGGCAAAAGAAGCAATTGCCCGTTATGCTTTAAAATGTCGGTTTGTTTGCATGGAAGGGGTTTTGATCTTGGAAGCGAGTTGTTGCATGACTAAATAATTGTGGAAAGTGGCATAAAATATATGCATGTGGGAAAGGGTGAGTATGTGTTCACCGGTCTTCGCACCTCTGCAGGCCAAATCCCTTTCGGCGGTACTGTGAACGATTTTCCCATAACCCCGTTTCTACATGCATAAGCTCGCTATAAATGAACTATCGAAAACATTGTGATAAAAACAGCCATTGCTCATCATGTTTTCAAAGGTCGTTTTGATGGCGTTGTTGGTGTGGGTTTTTTAGGCCGTTTTCAACAGCATTTATGTGCAGTCACCAGCACAGTTCACATACTCATGCGTCCCGGGTGAACCAACCCAACTTAGCAATAGGACTGAAAACAGTGTGGTAAGAGGAGCGAGCCATTGCTCGTCATGTTTTCAAAGGTAAATGTGATTGCATTGTTGGGGTTTATAGGCCTTTTTCAACAGCATTTATGTCCAGTCACCCTCACAGTTCACAAACTCATGGGACCTGGGTGAATCAACCAAGCTATGCGTTAGGACTGAAAACAGTGTGGAAAGAGGAGCCATTGCAAATCATGATTTCAAAGGTCGTGTTGTTTGTATTGTTGGGGTTTATAGGCCGTTTTCAACAGCATTTATGTCCAGTCACCCTCACAGTTCACAAACTCATGGGACCTGGGTGAATCAACCCAGCTATGCGTTAGGACTGAAAACAGTGTGGAAAGAGGAGCCATTGCAAATCATGATTTCAAAGGTCGTGTTGTTTGTATTGTCGGGTGTTTTACGCTGTTTTCAACAGCATATATGTCAAATCACCCGCACTGTTCACATACTCATGTGTCCTGGGTGATTCAACCCAGCTACTCAATAGTACTGAACACACTGTGACAAAGGGAGCAATTGCCCGCCCTGCTTTTAGAGGTCGTTTTGTTTGTATTGTTGTGTGTTTTAGGCCGTTTTCAACATCATTCCAGTCATACCACCCCGTCGGTTCACACACTCGTGATCCCGGGGTGAATCATCCCATCCATGCAATAGACCTGAACACATTGTGGCAAAAGAAGCAATTGCCTGTTATGCTTTAAAATGTCGGTTTGTTTGCATGGTAGGGGTTTTGATCTTGGAAGCTAGTTGTTGCATGACTCCCTATAAATGAACTATCGAAAACATTGTGATAAAAACAGCCATTGCTCATCATGTTTTCAAAGGCCGTTTTGATGGCGTTGTTGGTGTGGATTTTTTAGGCCGTTTTCAACAGCATTTATGTCCAGTCACCCTCACAGTTCACAAACTCATGGGACCTGGGTGAATCATCCCAGCTATGCGTTAGGACTGAAAACAGTGTGGTAAGAAGAGCGAGCCATTGCTCATCATGTTTTCAAAGGTCAATGTGATTGCATTGTTGTGGTTTATAGGCCGTTTTCAACAGCATTTATGTCCAGTCATCCTCACAGTTCACAAACTCATGGGACCTGGGTGAATCAATCCAGCTATGCGTTAGGACTGAAAACAGTGTGGAAAGAGGAGCCATTGCGAATCATGCTTTCAAAGGTCGTGTTGTTTGTATTGTTAGGGTTTATAGGCCGTTTTCAACAGCATTTATGTCCAGTCACCCTCACAGTTCACAAACTCATGGGACCTGGGTGAATCAATCCAGCTATGCGTTAAGACTAAAAACAGTGTGGAAAGAGGAGCCATTGCGAATCATGATTTCAAAGGTCGTGTTGTTTGTATTGTCGGATGTTTTACGCCGTTTTCAACAGCATATATGTCAAATCACCCGCACTGTTCACATACTCATGCGTCCCGGGTGATTCAACCCAGCTACTCAATAGTACTGAACACACTGTGACAAAGGGAGCAATTGCCCGCCCTGCTTTTAGAGGTCGTTATGTTTGTATTGTTGGGTGTTTTAGGCCGTTTTCAACATCATTCCAGTCATACCACCCCGTCAGTTCACACACTCGTGATCCCTGGGTGAATCATCCCAGCCATGCAATAGACCTGAACACATTGTGGCAAAAGAAGCTATTGCCCGTTATGCTTTAAAATGTCGGTTTGTTTGCATGGTAGGTGTTTTGATCTTGGAAGCGAGTTGTTGCATGACTAAATAATTGTGGAAAGTGGCATAAAATATATGCATGAGGGAAAGGGTGAGTATGTGTTCACCGGTCTTCGCACCTGTGCAGGCCAAATCCCTTTCGGCGGTACAGTGAACGATTTTCCCATAACCCCGTTTCCACATGCATAAGCTCCCTATAAATGAACTATCGAAAACATTGTGATAAAAACAGCCATTGCTCATCATGTTTTCAAAGGTCGTTTTGATGGCGTTGTTAGTGGGTTCTTTTTAGGCCGTTTTCAACAGCATTTATGTCCCATCACCCGCACAGTTCACATACGCATGCGTCCCGGGTGAACCAACCCAACTTAGCAATAGGACTGAAAACAGTGTGGTAAGAGGACCGAGCCATTGCTCATCATGTTTTCAAAGGTCAATGTGATTGCATTGTTGGGGTTTATAGGCCGTTTTCAACAGCATTTATGTCCAGTCACCCTCACAGTTCACAAACTCATGGCCCGTTTTCAACAGCATTTATGTCCAGTCACCCTCACAGTTCACAAACTTATGGGACCTGTGTGAATCAACCCAGCTATGCATTAGGACTGAAAACAGTGTGGAAAGAGGAGCCATTGCGAATCATGATTTCAAAGGTCGCTCCCGCTCTCAAATCGGACGCACTGTTCACTACACCACAGGGCCCTAGAAGAACAGATGAACACACGATGGATAAATGTTCTAGAAGTGTACGCCGGTTTTAAGTGAGCAAAGGTGCAGAGAAGGACCGGGCAGCAAAGAAACAGATGGTAGTTCGCATGTTTTTATTTCATGTGTAAAATAATAATGTCATTAATAAAATTTGTGTAATTTGTCTTAATTTAGTTTAAACGTATTTTCTCTTAATTTAGTTTAAACGTATTTTCTCAAAATGAGACATGAAAAGAACAATACCATGTACAAAATAATCAAATACATATATATACACACGTGAAAGATGTGGAAGTAAATCGGAGAGGATAAAGAAAGAGAGAGAGAGAGAGAGAGAGAGAGAGAGAGAGAGAGAGAGAGAGAGAGAGAGAGAGAGAGAGAGAGAGAGAGAGAGAGAGAGAGAGAGAGAGAGAGAGAGAGAGAGAGAGAGAGAGAGAGTGAGAGAGAGAGAGAGAGTGAGAGAGAGAGAGAGAGAGAGAGAGAAGAGAGAGAGAGAGAGAGAGAGATAGAGAGAAAGAGAGAGAGAGAGAGAGAGAGAGAGAGAGAGAGAAGAGAGAGAAGAGAGAGAGAGAGAGAGAGAGACAGAGAGAGAGAGAGAGAGAGAGAGAGAGAGAGAGAGAGAAATATAGCTAGGAGACAAGGCAGGAAATAGAGAGGAGGGAGCGGGTGTTAGAACTACATCATGTAGAGGGGTTGCCGAGATCAGACTCTTTGGGCGAGAATGAGGGCCAAGAGTGGAGAGATATATCCAGATGGTCCTCTCTGCGGGGGGACCAGAGGGGAAGATATGGTATTAGAAATGATGTCGCGCAGAGATTATTACCACTTTGGGCTAATGGAACATTTACTTAAATATCTTGGTAAAAGGAGGCGCGACTAAAATGACTATTGATGTTGTTAGATGTTCGATGTGTCAGTGTCGTATTATGTATGAGAAGTAAATATTAAATAGTATGTTAGTCACATAGACTTGTTGAAATTTATTATTAAATAGTTTTACAACGCATCGCGAAGTACTAAGAGTCATACGAAAACGAGCCAAAGATAAAACGATAACATTACACATGTACAACCAAAATGAAGCAGACACACATTAATAACATATATATATGCACACTTATGTTTATTCACGCTAATTGACGTTGTATTTATTATTGAATAGATTTGAAAATAGTGTGGCATAAGGAGAAATTGCTCGTTTATAATAAGAGCAATTCATTTTTTCGTCAATGTTTTCAGAAGGCGTAGTGTGCTGCAGATGCGAAAAAATGCAACTTTATGTGGGAAGGGGTCAATCCGACCCTTACTTATACTACTTTAGGTTTTTGATAATGAATTTAATTTGTTCGTAGGTTGAGAAATGCACAATACAATGGAATTGCATCTTAAAGATATTTAGGGTTGGTATCAAACCATGTCGACTAAGAACATTTTGCAAGCGAGATATCGTATGAGGATCTATAGGTTAATGAATTAAATGAATAAATTACAAATATTTACTCGTATAGCATAAAGGGACAACCCAAACACAAAACATTTGGATTACAGTTCGTGGTTTCATTCCGTGGATATTTACATTTTGAGACGAGTATAATTCCAGACCAGTCTGTGCATCCGCACATTCTGATCACGATCTTTACTTTTCACTTTTCACTTGCATTAAGTGTGTTACGAATTTTGTGTAGTTTCTGATCTGAACCTTCTTCAGAAATGCTTAGTTGTATTTTTGTGGCGATTGGTTTGACAATCGCCACAATGCTAACAGAAACAACAACAACGAAAAATATTTACATAGTCGGTTTTGAACAATCGGTTGATATTTGTTTTCCTTACTGCAAACTAATTTACTCACATCCGTTATAGTTCCATCATTGATGCAGAGACGTGATAAATAATAATTATGTCAGTGCTACTTTGGTACCGGATTGTTACTAATATTTGAGTTTTATCGAGACATTATCTACATAGAGTTAAAATATGTAAATATTAACTTCGTCATGATTGGGCAGATAATAAATATCATTGCGCGTTCTATCTGCCTTGTAAATAACTCTGCAATCGGAACTTCTCGGGTAATTCCGTAATCCTTCATCATTGGTGAAGCATTCATCACCGAGGTATTCCGAATGATAACTCAAATCTAGAAATTCCAAAATGTTCTATAAATAGCGCGCCACACTGGTTATCTCAATATTATAAACGCTTTATTTTGTAGTTGTTTAAATATATGAAAGCGTCTACATGATAAGACTGGTTTACAAAGGTTTAAAGGACACACGATGTCAGTGTGTACACACGTTATGCATACACGTCTGCACGTTTTAGAGTCAATTAGCAATCAATGCTGAAAGTGTAGCCTAATTTAGTTTGGAGATCGAGCATTATAAAATATGCCTCTCCTTTTATAAATTGAACAGTTTGGCAAATAGTGAAATTGTGCTTTTTGAGCATGTTTGTGTTTGTTTTTGCACTCACATTTTTCGAAGCAGTTTAACAACCTCAGATACATATAAATATACTGTGTTAATATGTCTCTGACAACCCTCAATCATGCAATGTGAAGGGACTAAATTGAACAGACCTGTTTAATATCGGACATCATTGAAACAAACACAAAACTAATGGATACTGTTTTCTCTCCTTCCTTGATAATTTAGTCATTTCTAAAGTGTACTGAATATTTTATCTTAATATGGCCCAGCGACCTGGTGATGAACATGTGATTACCCGAACAATTTAGATTACAAATAGCCATTCTAATGAGCTAAAACGGTTGTCTATCGAGTACCAACTGGATTTTTCATAAATTTGGAATGGCCTAATTTTGAACACGTCACGACCAAATTCAGAAGTAACTAAAAAATCACCAAGACAACATCCTGGCAAACTAACATTTTACATTCTCAAATTTACCCGCACCAGAGTCATCGCAAGTCCTACACCAATATACTGCTTGTTACTTTGAAGGATTTTCCATACGATCGCCACTACAGTGCCATTGGCGCTTTGATTTCCTATGGAAGTATGTGTGTGGGGGTGTGGGGGTTAATCAAAATGTTATAGTTAGCGGTCAGGCTGGATATCTTAAGTTCCTAGACCTGGATAAACATCGTGGATCCAGATCTAGGACGGACATATTCGGTATGTTTACCGATGGTACATTGGATGCCCCCGGATTTGTCATTCACGATCGACAACGTTCCACATTCACCGCCACGGGTGCAAAATTGTAAACAAGACCGGATGTCCTCTGTAACTATAGAACGTAGTATGTCTTCGGGATAGGCAAACGTGACGTCATCGCCAAGCTTCCGGAACTCCCTGCATGTTGACGTTGATGGACTAAAGGTAATCATTTCGGAGTTGTAGATAGCTGGAAAATAAATTGTATAGGTCTTTAATTAGAAGTCTTCGGTGGTTTAAAGTTTGGAAAGTCAATTGTCCTATAACCTAGCTTAAATACAGACAGTAACAGAATTAAAAGCGCAAATACATATGTACGTCGCAATAGATTGAATGGTATCAATGTTGTGTACGAATTATGACGTTGTACATTTACAGGCCTTTGCTAAGAAATAAACGGGGGGGAAATCCACTCACAAGTTTAAATTTCAACCAAAGCTTATGCTATATATTTTAAGCTATCCCGATATTTAGCAGACAAAACCCACCATAACCATTCGGAAATAATAATTGATAGAGAGTATAAGAATACTTGAGACGACTGCAGCTTTATAAAAGAGAAATCATCCGATATTTAGCAGACAAAACCCACCATGACCATTCGGAAATAATTAATATAGATTTTAAGAATACTTGAGACCACTGCAGCTTTATAAAAGAGAACTCATCACGGTTGGGGATGAAACTACCAGGGGCGCAGCTCCCTTTAGGCACTGTAGGCTCGTGCCTACACATTTTTTCTAAAAATGCCCCAAAATGCAGCTGCGGTGATAGACATCTGCGTAATATATCGACCAGATCAGCCTGCGCTGTCCGCGCAGTCTGATCCGGCCGACACATTCCGTCTAAGGGGGGATAGATAGAGTAGTGATTCATGAAACAGAAAATCCACAGGAGGCGAAAAGTGTCTATCCGGGTACGCCTGTGTGGCCTGCTTAGGCTGATCCGGATCGATACTTTACGCAGAGTCCACAATGTTGATTTCTCACGAGACGGCCTACACATGGATTATTGCCAAACTACACCTCTGACTAAATTAAGAACAAAAAAAAAGTAAAAAGGTAGAGCTCTAGATAAGGGGTGTTTTTCACGTTCTAAACTCGTCATTTTACCCTCTAACCCTATGACGTGGGTACTCAAAAGAATAGTCTCAAGGTTTTGGTTGAAGGATAAGAGAGATATTGGGGGGAAATGAGCTGTTACTCACTCCCATGACAGATATACATTTATATATAAATAATTTAAAACGAAGAAATATATCGGAACAAGAAAAAAAAAATAGTAAAAAAGAGAAAAACAAACAACATTGTTTTTAAAAGTGGACATCGGTCTCGTTTATAAATACTACTCATCAGGACAACGCTAATTATCATTACGTCATAATGCTTATTAGCGTTGCCCGGATGAGAAGAAGAAACGTTTAAACGTTTAAAACCAATGTCGTGTTTCTTTTTCACTATATTTTTGTTCTTGTTCCGGTATATTTCTTCGTTTTTAAATTATATATGTGTGTGTGGTTGGGATGGGGTTCTTTGCCAAAATATGTCTACACACACTTTTGAGGTTTAAACAAAAATCCGAGACATGTTCCTACTCCATGTAAGCATTATATATGTATTCATACATAATACTGTAGTACCGGCTCCCATACATAGTGTACAGTTGTAGGGATAGTAATACGACTTGTGCACCAGTATCGGGACTTACCGGAAGTACTGTTAATATATCCAGTATATGCCGTGATATAACTCATTTAATCTTCCAAGTGGCGTTAAACACTTTTTGAACAAAGCATATACCAGTCCGAATCGCCCTTAGTTCCGACAAGCCAAGGTGTATGTTTAAAGAGTTACGCTATTTAATGATACGAATACATGTCATACGAAATGTATACTTATTGGTAAACAGAAGGTAACATATTGCATAATGGTAGGTATTTAATCTGATTTTTTAACACACTTAAATAGGTTAACAAAGATGAAATAAACAAACAGACTGTAAGAGCACTGACGATAAAGCGCGTTCTAAGATATAGACGGATTCGAATTTCATTCTTGAAACAGTTTTTATTCATCTCTTTCTAGTTAACATTTTGTTTTTTCTTCGGATAACTTAAATGGCCAATCATAGGAGTATATTTTCTTAAGTGTTGTACATTATATTTTACTTTTCTCACATTGTATTATGCGTCACATCAGAGACATATCTCTGGTCACATATAAACGCATCCATTTAATTTATTACGATTATTCATAAATATGGAAAGTGAATTCAATTGGAATATATTTCCTTAAAAGAAAAATATCATGACATAATTAAAAAAGAAAGTAACATTATAAAGAAAGATGATTGGGTGAAAAATACTCTCCCGAGAATCGAACTCATTCTATTGCTATTGTTGGCAGCCCTTTGCTCTACGCACAACGCTAGTTATACTATCTGTGTTTTAAATCTATTAATGTATTCGACAGCAGATATTACTTTTACAATCTTAATTTAGTAAACGTAACGTCACGAACATACATGAGTGCAAATTAACATATGTTTACTAATGCTAGTATTGAAGCTTTGTTTAGCTTAACACGTTTGACCTGGTCCCGTTTAACGAATTTTGTTATGTTCATGCATTTTCATAAAACTTGATCATTTTCAGCATACAACAAATCTGCGACAGACGACTTTGAAAACATATAGGCAAAACAACATGCAAAGTCTCCATAATTGAAGGTATAAAATGTTTTGAAAAAGGTTTGAGCTATGCCTTTATTTGTCACAATGTTGTCAAAGTCGTGTGTTGCATCAGACAGCGTCTGTATGTGGGAACAGGAAACTGTGCGTTATTTATTCACTAGACGACTCACCAAAAAATATATCGCAAATTCACAAGTACAGTAAGCGCGTGTCACAAGAATAAACATGTTTGCACGTGGGATCTGGTCAATATTGTCGCGTTATATATGTTCAGTTTTGAAGAAAATGCTTTAATACAATAACATAATCCTACCTTTAGTAGTCTCTATTAAAGGCAAAGAAGGTACTGAAGACGACGTTGGTGCAGTTGATGAACTAGAAGATGAGATTCTGTGACCAGTTGTTGCTGCATTTGGGTGTGACGGTGCACCATTGTTTGGACGTATTGTGGTGGTGTGTGTGCTTGATTGTACAATTGGCGTGATTGTAGGGGCGTTTGCTATAGCAGTTACCGGTGTACTTGTAGGTGAGATTAGAGTTGTAGTTGTCTTTGTGATTGTAGATGATGTTGCTGTTGTGTTCGTGGTCGTACTTGCGACTGATGTTGTAGTTGTTGGTACAGTCGTACTTTTAATTGATGTTGTAGTTGTCGGTGTAGTCGTACTTGTGACTGATGTTGTAGTTGTCGGTGTAGTCGTACTAGTGACTGATGTTGTAGTTGTCGGTGTAGTCGTACTTGTGACTGATGTTGTAGTTGTCGGTGTGGTCGTACTTTTAATTGATGTTGTAGTTGTCGGTGTAGTCGTACTTGTGACTGATGTTGTAGTTGTCGGTGTAGTCGTACTTGTGGTCATGGTTGTTGTTGTCGTCGATGCAGATGTACGTTTGACTGGATTTATATGTATCGGAATAGTCGTCCCTGTGAATGATGTGTCTGAAGATCCGCCTCCGGAGCAAAAGGAGTCATAGTTTAGAGCACTATCAATGTTTTGCGCGGACATGATTTGCAGACACGTGATCGAGCCAACAAATTTCGAAAATCCAAACGAGGATGCAAGTTGGTCTTTTCCGATAGTGATATCACCCGGTACGTGCAGTGGCCCTATGTATATATCAACAGCAACGTGTTCCTTGTCTATTTCAGAATCGTTTATAGTTATCTCAATTCCTACCCGTACGTCATATACTATGGTTACGAGCGTCCACTGGTATAAAGGAATCGTTGTTGCGGATGGGATCCTTGAAACATAGTTCTCTGCCCGTATGATAAACAACAGTTTACCGTTATCAAAATGAATTACAAATCCATTTGTATAGTCATGTTTGTCGGTGGTGGCTTTGTAATGGAGGATTACGCCATTTGCCATGACAGGAAAAATGTAAAACCTAAACGTAGCGTCACGAACAAAGATTGGTTCATCAAGGACGGGTAGGACCATGTACGAATCATTCGTTCCCGAAAAGAAAAACGGTTGGTAATTGAAGGGGCTGCTACTTTCTTGAAGAAATACTTCTTCGCCTTTTATACCGATGGTTTCAAAATTCAGTTCAAGTGTTCCGTGTTCCGATGACAAGGGCCAGACAAACACCGGTGAGTCTCCAAAACACATTCCTGAAACACGTAAAAAGGTCGTGATGTAATGGTTAATCTATTTACAAAAGGATCATTGAGCACTGAACATTTCCCACATGCAGACGTATTGACACACTGTGTTCAACCCTATCAAATGATTATAATTCCAAGAAAACCGATTTTCCATTTTAAAGTCGTCTGCTGCACATGTGTTGGGTGTGGGAAATGGTTAACAAGTGACAAGATACAAGATTTAATTAGGCCACCGGCCAACAATACAACATATAATTATAGAATATATATATGTGTGATGTGCCTAGTCAATTAATTTTAAAAATTCTATCACATAAAAAGCTATCTGCTTCACTTTAATTAGATTGTCATTGCTAAATATAGCACAAAAAAAGGGTTTTCAAGTCAGTTTGAACATTTTACCATATCAATAGGTTTTTCTAATATCAGAAAATTTGTCACAAATGAATAAGGCATGAAATTCATCTTCGAGAATACAAATATATTTTGCATAAAACAGTAAACACAAACTCTCTCTGTTTATGTTAAAATGACGTCCAAATGCAATGTTAACTTTATGAATTTAACATTTGAAGCGTGCTTATGCACGTTTATGATGTGATGAAATACCTTTCAACCTTGAGTATAGATGTATAACGTCGAAATGTGCGAAAAATAGAGTTCCTAATCTAAAAGGGATGTGTAACGTCGAAATGTGCGAGAACTAGAGTTCGTCATCGTAAAGGGATAGGTAACGTCGAAATGTGCGAAAAATAGAGTTCGTCATCGTAAAGGGATAGGTAACGTCGAAATGTGCGAAAACTAGAGTTCGTCATCTTAAAGGGGTGTATAACGTCGAAATGTGCGAAAACTAGAGTTCGTCATCGTAAAGGGATAGGTAACGTCGAAATGTGCGAAACTAGAGTTCCTAATCTAAAAGGGAAGCGTAACGTAGAAATGATGTGCGAAAACTAGAGTTCTTCATCTAAAAGGGATAGGTAACGTCGAAATGTACGAAACTAGAGTTCCTAATCTAAAAGGGAAGCGTAACGTAGAAATGATGTGCGAAAACTAGAGTTCTTCATCTAAAAGGGATAGGTAACGTCGAAATGTGCGAAAACTAGAGTTCGTCATCTTAAAGTGGTGTATAACGTCGAAATGTGCGAAAACTAGAGTTCGTCATCGTAAAGGGATAGGTAACGTCGAAATGTGCGAAACTAGAGTTCCTAATCTAAAAGGGAAGCGTAACGTAGAAATGATGTGCGAAAACTAGAGTTCTTCATCTAAAAGGGGTGGGTAACGTCGAAATGTGCGAAAACTAGAGTTCGTCATCTAAAATGGGTGGGTAACGTAGACATGTGCGAAAACAAGAGTTCCTAATCTAAAAGGGATGGTAACGTAGAAATGTGCGAAAACTAGAGTTCGTCATCTAAAAGGGGTGGGTAAAGTAGAAATGTGAGAAAACTAGAGTTCCTAATCTAAAAGGGATGGGTAACGTTGAAATGTGAGAAAACTAGAGTTCCTAATTTAAAAGGGAAGGGTAACATAAAAATGATGTGCGAAAACTAGAGTTCGTCATCTAAAAGGGGTGGGTAACGTCCAAATGTGCAATAACTAGAGTTCCTAATCTAAAAAGGATGGTTAAAGTCGGAGTTTGCTAAAACTATAGTTCGTAATCTAAAAGGAATTGGTAACGTAGAAATGTGAGAAAACTAGAGTTCCTAATCTAAAAGGGATGAGTAACGTCGAAATGTGCGACAACTAGAGTTCGTAATCTAAAAGGGATTGGTAGCATTGAAATGTGCGAAAACTGTAGTTAGTAATCTAAAAGGGATGGGTAACGTTAGAATGTGGGGAAACTAGAGTTCGTAATCTAAAAGGGATGGGTAACGTTAGAATGTGAGAAAACTAGAGTTCGTAATATAAAATGGATGGGTAACGTTAGAATGTGGGAAAACTAGAGTTCGTAATCTAAAAGGGATGGGTAACGTTAGATTGTGTGAAAACTAGAGTTCGTAATCTAAAAGGGATGGGTAACGTGGCAATGTGAGAAAATAAGACTAGAGTTCGTCATCTAAAATAGATGGATAACGTAGAAATGGCTGTAATAATTATGCGGCTAATACAGAATAGAACAGAACATAATTGTATTTGTTATAAGTAATTACAACAACTTTTAGCAATTATACTATTATACAATAAAGAGGCAACGAAAAAAAAAAAAATTAATAAACATTCAAGTTAGATTTTCCTTTAAGGTCCTACGTGTATTCGCATCATAGATATATTTCAATTAATTTAATATTGGTGTTTTTTTTTGTTTTGGTTATTGTTTTTGTTACAGGATGGTGCGAATTACTTTAAATTTGGCCATGTATAATAACAGTAATTCTAACTCTGATTCTGATAGATATGACACTGAGAAGGATGATGAACTGTGCAATAAAGCAAGATAAGCATCATTGGACAATGTGTTTAGAAATAATTGTGTTATTGTTGGCCAAGGATCTTGATTCAAGTCTTTCGGTAGCCCTTTTGGCAGCCATTTTGAATGTTAATGGTCAAGGTAAGCACTTTTACTTTTGAAAGTTGTATAGTTAAATTTGCCATGTCAGAAAGCATATTATTAGACACTAACATCGTTAGAATCGGACAACGTTAACTGTGTTGGTGAATTTAACCACCTGTCAAAAGTGCGTTGACCTTTCGACGTTTTTGACCATAGAGCCCTCATTTAAGGTAAGAGGCTAATTTATGTTAACCTTTTATCAGCCATTTTGAAGTTTCAAGGTTATGGTAACCACTTTTACTTTTAAAAGTTGCTTAGTTAAATTCGCCATGTCAGAAAACATATTATTAGACACTAAAATCATTAGAATTTGACAATGTTAACTGTGTAGGTGAATTTGTTTTTGACCATAGCGCCCTCATTAAAGGTAGGAGGTATAACAAACTATACATTTTTGAAATCCTCATGACTAGACGAATAATTGATATGCGTATTGACACGATTAGAATATATTTGAAATTTGACCCCTGTTTGACCTTTATTGACCCCTCCCGAAAATGCCTGACATTTTCAAGGGGGCAGCCCAAATCTAAATTGTTCGGTATTCATCAGGGAACACAAAAACACTTTCAAACCTTTGTTCCCAGAAATTGGTCACGGGACCTACAGGCTGGTCTCCTACTAACTGGTATGTCTACCTGTTTCGACTCCATCCTAGGATAGTCGGATTTTGATTAAAAATATTCTAAATTTATTTTCTATTTTAAAGTCCGGATAGTTTTCAAATTAGTTAACTTTTGAGAATTATTAATGTTAGAGTACACATTTTGAAAATATTAATGCCAACTCGATTAATACAAATCTTTTGTTCAGCACTTTGGTTATAATCCATCGGACAGTATTCCACCAATTAGCGATTCAATTATTTTGCAAAAATGCAGGCAATAGAAAAGGAAAGTCAAAAAAAGATTATAATTTGATGTCTTCTTAAAACACGCATATATATTTATGAACATATTAAAACTTGGTATTTAGGTGAAAGAACCATGTCAATTCTACAAAATCATGATACGAAGCTACAGTATGTTTGTCGAAATAGACATTAATTAATGTATAATGGTTAAAATAGTTATTTGTATATGTTTTGTATTCAAGAGGAATGTTATGAAAATTCATAAATTGTCCTAATTCTCAATTCAAAAGCCTTAATTGTTTTACTATACGATAAATGCTGAATTAAACAAAAGAATTAAAACGTTAAAAGTCAGAAAAGGGAAATTATTAAAGTCAATTGCATAGTAAAGCTACGCTCCTTGTCGCAATTAGATACTTTACTAAAAATGAGCCCGTCCATGGGGAAATATACAAGCTGTCGACTGTGATCAATGTCGATCCTCATCCGTATACATACAGGTTGATCTGAACCTAAGCTGTTCAGAAATACAAACGTGTATACTTGTACCACGGTATAGTATGTTGGCACAACATCATTAACTACTTACTGTATAAACAATCATTTCGGTTATGCTGTTATTGCAGTTATTATAATGGTATTAGTGTTTGTTTATAAACAATGGAAACTATATTTTAGCACGTTTATACCTTTTTTGAATGGACGGGCTCGAATGTGGTCTGGGAGAAAACTTAATTCAAACACAATCTCTTTACTCTACACCAACTCAACGTGAATACATATGAACCGAATTACGAGGAAACCAACATCGTTGACTGCGTAACGTATCAACCCTAAGCTTAGGCTGATCCGGGTCGATCCTTTACGCAGAGACCACACTGTTGGTTTTCTCGTGGGACGGCTCATATTATGACAATTTATATTCCTCTTTTGGGGAATGTAATAATGTACAATTTTAATTGACTGATAGATTTGGGCTTAACGCCGTTTTCAACAATTGTTCAGACATATCACGCGGTCAATTCACCTACTCATGTGTTTCCTAGCTTTCTCGCACCAGTAATCCACACAAAATACTCTCAAAGCAATTAGCTGTTTTTCCACATATACTGTTAGTTCATTGGTGAAAGACAAATGACCTTGTCACAGTGACTTTTGTCAAACGTCGCCAATTATGTTGGCCGATGTACAATTTTAAGAAATTGCTTAAAATGGGTTGGATATTCCGTGTGGTGCAGTGCATACATAACACAAATCGGATTTAAATCAATGTCTAAAGTTACCATATTATGATGAGCGAAAATATGACAGGGAAGGGAATGGAAAGATAGACAGAATGCTTATATTTACCCAACGTTAACAGACTTATGAGTATGTACGGCCACATCCCTGCACCTGTAAATAAATAGACATGTGACATGGACGATACAATAATCAATACACAATCTGCCCAGAACAGTCCCTATTTCTAATTTAGCGACTGATTCAGAATTCGCCTATTTAAAGTTTAGTTATTTCAGTTAGAAATGGACGACATTGCATGCCAATGTAAGTTAAGAAATTAAACAAAAACGGCGATTCCTGTAGCCGCAATGTGTTCAACTCTGTATCAGCAGTTAACTTACGTTTTATCCTAAAACATTTGCATATCAAATGACAGTGTAATATCATGTAAGCATTTGAGACATTTAATGTAAATATTAATGATTCAGTTTGTTTTTATTTTCATATTTCTATACGTATAGTAAGATTTGTCTTCTAAAGATTCCTTCTTCAAATGTACATGTTGTTCATAAATATTTTACGGACACATGCATTCGTATTGAAATTAAGTAATTACATTCACATGCTAGATCGCCTTATATATAAGTTTATATACTTATAACCACAATGTCAAAACACAAATAAATAGAAAGTCCAACATTTACTTATAAATGCAAAGGTATAACAAAATGAAATACATGTACATGAAAACACAAAAATAATACATTATACAATTATCGCCTTTTAGTGAGGTCGATACGTGTTTTTGTCGACTTGATAAAAGTGATATCGACCGAGGACGAAGTCCGAGGTCGATATCACTTTTATCAAGTCGACAAAAACACGTATCGACCGAACCTAAAAAGGCGATAATAGTTTTATTATTAAATTTTGTTGACATGAAAAAAAAAAAAATAACTACAGAAAACATTTGATTTTTTATTTATGGACACAATATGGTAATATTCTCTATTAAATTAATGGTATTAAACAAGGTATTAGTTATACATATCTGAAGCATAAATTTATCACAAATAACTTACATTTATCACTGACAGCTGGTATTTATTATTTATCACAGACAGCTAAATGTAATGTTCCCCCTTGTGATTTCGTGCTTCCAGATAAAAGTCACTTAGAAGCGAATCAAGTTCATTAGTTGAAAGGTTTTCAAAGTGAATATCCTCGTTTCTAGAATTTAAATAATCCGTAAAACACTTTACTGCAGTTGCAGTACCTCTTTTGGTGTTCTTTGCATCAACATTATCTAAGATAATTTGTTTTTCTTCGTCTGACAGATGAACAAAGCGTCCGTCAGCCATTATGTTTGTTTATAGTATGACGTCATAGAACTTGTACCAGTGCTATTTCGCTCGCGGCCACGCGCTCCAAGTCAATTCGTCTTTTTTAGCTCCGCCCTAGAGTCAATTCCACTTTTTATCAGATATCATGTGACCGTGTCTGTGCCAATCAAAATCATTAAATAAATTGATTTAATAATAATTTGATTTATCAAACTTAAAGAGGCACGATGTCGGGATGCATGCTTCTGTTAGAAAGAACAATAAAACATTTTTTTTTATATTATTGTTGTTGTTTTCGATCACTTTCCAACAGTCTGAATACTTACAGAGATCAAATTTAATGTCAGCAAATAAGATTCAACATGCATTTGTTTTCAAAAAAACCTTAGAACAAATATCAATTATATCTCATTTGTTTTGCAGTATTAGACCACAGCTTTTCTGGTACTGGGGATAACGATCTTTAAAATACAACACTGGTAATGATAATAACGATCCCGACAACACAAACATCGATATTGTTCATGATAACTATGCCGAAACCACACACATTGATAGTGTTCATGATAACGATCTGTGCAGCATACGCGTCATCAATATTGTCCATGATAACGATCGCCGCGAAACAATACCAGTATTGTTCATTATAACAATCGCCACAATACAATATCAGTAGTGTTTATGATAGCGATCGACGCGACACAATATCAATATTGTTCATTATAACGATCGTCCCAATACAATATGAGTAGTGTTCATGATAGCGATCGACGCGACACAATATCAATATTGTTCATTATAACGATCGCCCCAATACAATATAAGTAGTGTTCATGATAGCGATCGACGCGACACAATATCAGTATTGTTCATTATAACGATCTCCCCAATACAATATAAGTAGTGTTCAGGATAGCGATCGACGCGACACAATATCAGTATTGTTCATTATAACGATCACCCCAATACAATATAAGTAGTGTTCATGATAGCGATCGACGCGACACAATATCAGTATTGTTCATTATAACGATCGCCCCAATACAATATCAGTAGTGTTCATGATAACGATCGACGCGACACAATATCAGTATTGTTCATGATAACGATTGCTTCAATACAACAATGATACTGAAGATAACGATCGCGACAAAAATAATATCAATTTTGTTCTTTATAACGATCAGCGCGATACAACAAATATATATATTATTACAATGTTAACAATACAAACTACCTCTAGTATTCCTGATAACTATAGCTATGAAACAACAGTGGTTCTGATGATATCGATCGTTTGTTTGCACGGTGTCTTTCGCCGCTTTTACCCATCGTTCAATCATATCACGCCAATTCCTGGGTAAGTTATCAGTACTGCTGGACCATTTATCAAATCGTTCAATCCTATCAGGCCAATTCTGGGTAAGTTACCAGTACTGACGGTCCATTTATCCAATCGTTCAATCCTATCACGCCAATTCCTGGGTAAGTTACCAGTACTGCTGGACCATTTATCAAATCGTTCAATCCTATCAGGCCAATTCTGGGTAAGTTACCAGTACTGACGGTCCATTTACCCAATCGTTCAATCCTATCACGCCAATTCCTGGGTAAGTTACCAGTACTGCTGGACCATTTATCAAATCGTTCAATCCTATCAGGCCAATTCTGGGTAAGTTACCAATACTGACGGTCCATTTATCCAATCGTTCAATCATATCACGCCAATTCCTGGGTAAGTTACCAGTACTGACGGTCCATTTATCAAATCGTTCAATCATATCACGCCAATTCCTGGGTAAGTTACCAGTACTGTTGGACCATATATCAAATCGTTCAATCCTATCAGGCCAATTCTGGGTAAGTTACAAGTACTGAGGGTCTATTTATCCAATCGTTCAATCATATCACGCCAATTCTTGGGTAAGTTACCAGTACTGCTGGACCATTTATCAAATCGTTCAATCCTATCAGGCCAATTCTGGGTAAGTTACCAGTACTGACGGTCCATTTATCCAATCGTTCAATCATATCACGCCAATTCCTGGGTAAGTTACCAGTACTGCTGGACCATTTATCAAATCGTTCAATCCTATCAGGCCAATTTTGGGTAAGTTACCAGTACTGAGGGTCCATTTATCCAATCGTTCAATCATATCACGCCAATTCCGGGGTAAGTTACCAGTTCTGCTGGACCATTTATCAAATCGTTCAATCCTATCAGGCCAATTCTGGGTAAGTTACCAGTACTGACGGTCCATTTATCCAATCGTTCAATCATATCACGCCAATTCCTGGGTAAGTTACCAGTACTGCTGGACCATTTATCAAATCGTTCAATCCTATCAGGCCAATTCTGGGTAAGTTACCAGTACTGACGGTCCATTTATCCAATCGTTCAATCATATCACGCCAATTCCTGGGTAAGTTACCAGTACTCCTGGTCCATTTATCCAATTGTTCAATCCTATCAGGCCAATTCCTGGGTAAGTTAACAGTACTGCTGGTCCATTTATCCAATCGTTCAATCATATCACGCCAATTCCTGGTTAAGTTAACAGTACTGCTGGTCCATTTATCCAATCGTTCAATCATATCACGCCAATTCCTGGGTAAGTTACCAGTACTGATGGACCATTTATCAAATCGTTCAATCATATCACGCCAATTCCTGGGTAAGTTACCAGTACTGACGGTCCATTTATCCAATCGTTCAATCATATCACGCCAATTCCTAGGTAAGTTACCAGTACTGACGGTCCATTTATCCAATCGTTCAATCATATCACGCCAATTCCTGGGTAAGTTACCAGTACTGACGGTCCATTTATCCAATCTTTCAATCATATCACGCCAATTCCTAGGTAAGTTACCAGTACTGACGGTCCATTTATCCAATCGTTCAATCATATCACGCTAATTCCGGGGTAAGTTACCAGTACTGCTTGTCCATTTATCCCGACACTAGTGAGTCAATCGTAGGTCACCGTAAATTCATGAGCGCCGAGGAGGGAAAGCCATTACTGCCATTTTTTAAACGGCGGTAACAACAATACAAACAATGGTACTGCTGATAATGATCGCAACAATACAGACACAATGGTACTGCTGATAATGATCGCAACAATACAGACACACATATTGGTTATGAGAAGGAGCGCAACAAACACCAATTTAAAGCATGATAAGTTGAAAACTTACTTGTATTATTATTTGACACAACTCGCAGAATAATTCAGGTTCACCTTCACGTTGGTTGGTTCTCTGGTGTTGTTTACCCTCGCGCTCGGCTATATAGCCATTTGACGCAGCATATACACTATTACGAACTTATATGTGTGGACGTCTAAGGGTCACCAATGGCGACCATCCTAACTAGCCTGGTTTCAGGTGGCAATATATATTAGTCGTTGTGTATACTAATTATTTTTTGCCATTTGTTCCCGCCTACATCTAAACTTGCAATTAAAGCTTATGTAAATAGACGTATAGTTTTCAGTGTTTGTTTCTTATTTATTTAAAATGCTCGTTAGTGTAACATAATTATTAAATATTTCGTTATTATTTGTGTGAGGCCCAGACGAAAGACTTTGCCCAAACTTGCTGAAATTTGTACTTGTAACTTTTCATTCCATCTACTGAGTTGCTAGTTGCATTAATTTACTCTCCCTTTTTAAAGGAAACACGTTATTGATGAAAGGGGCGTTGGTATATCCTCTACAGACAATACAATACAATAAGGTTTAATGCGATATTCAGTCCTCCGGCCCAGAATACATACATGTATACGAAACAAATCGATGCTTGAGAGTAACATACAATAAGAAGGGTTGTGACAGAAGCTTTCCAAATGCAATAAATGTTCAGCAGACCACTTTTGAACCGTAATGGCAAAAATATCGAAACTATCTTTAAATGCGAGTTTGATTATTAAACAGGGGTGAAAACATTGTGTAAAAGTTTATATTGCTCACACGATGAGCAATTTCACATTTTGTTACAATGTTTTTAAAAGTCGTAAGCTTCAGATGTGTTAAAAAGCATTTATAAGTGCGAAAGGGTTAATACAGATACATATATGAAACTAGATATGAACCACTCACCATGCATTCCATAATCATTCAGTTATAATCATCAATATGTCTGATACTGATCGGTTTCATTTCCAATAAGTTTTTACCTAAATGACTTGCAATTTTCAAAGTATTCTTACTGGTAGAAGATGTTTTTAAATACGAAAACATCGAGGTCGTCTTATACAAATAAGCTCAAGAAGAGGTGATACTTGAGATGAGCAATTGCACCTATTCATTCAAGAAAGAAAAGTATACATTCATTTCAATATTGTCTTTAACTATTTGCTATAATTGTTGTTTTTATTATATCACGGAAAGGCTAAAGACACTGGCTGTAGCAGTTCCCCCGAGACGTGTTTGCCTTTTTAAAACTATTTTCTGATATATGAGCAGAATTACGAGAAAAACAACATTGTGGACTCTGCGTAAAGTGTCGACCCTGATCAGCTTAAGCATGCCGCGCAGGCTAACCCGAACAGACACTTTTCGCCACCTGTGGATTTTTCTGTATCAGAAATCATTTATTTATACCTCTTTCCCGCTGAGACGGAATGTGTCGGCCCGGACTAGCACGTACGATCTGGATCGATACATTACGCAGAGTCCATAGTGTTGGTTTTCTCACGGAACGGCTCATATGATATATTTAGTCGTCTGCTTTGAAACTATCTTAGGGGAAAATCAAATGTATGATTTCCACACAGAAATGAGAAATTGCTTGTTTTGAGAAATTATTCAATTGGCATAACGTTTTGGAAAGTTGATCGTCTTCTACACGTACACGGCTTTGAATTATGTCCTGACAAAAAACGCCTTCCTGACACATGTCTACATGTACTGTACACTGGAAACAGTTATTTATGACACGACTGTGTGTTGTTAAAATGGGTCTTGTTAGTAAACATAATTAGTGACTTTTAATTATTTACATTGCTGAACATTTCTTTTAAAGAAAAATGGAAAATGGTTGATCAACAGAGTTAAATAAAAATATTCTTTTAAAATTGTAACAATTATTTCTGCCCTCTATACATGTAGGAGTTCTAATTGGCTACAGTTCAATAGCGGTTTAGATTTGTCCTATCTATATGAACCGTTCCACGAGAAAACCAACATTATAGTCACTGCGTAATGTATCGACCCAGATCAGCCTGCGCAATCCGCGCAGGCTAATCCGGGCCGACACATTCCGTCTCAGGGGGATAGAGGTATACAGTAATGAGTCGAATAATCGACAGGAGGCGAAATGTGTCTGTCCGGCATGCTTATGCTGATCCAGGTCGATACTTTACGCCGAGTCCACACCGTTGGTTTTCTCGTTAAACGACTCATATGTAACTATCATGCATGCACGAGCCCGATAACAGCGACCCGGATCTGACTGCGCCGATTCACTGGCTGATCTCAAACTTTCCTGGTCGATTTTCGTGTGACGTGGCTCATAATATATATATAAATAATATGGGCCTCTTTTAAAATGTGTGTGACATTATTCCATCTCCACGTGGTTCGTTACACTTAAAATTAAATTGGCGAACGATTAGTGGGGCTAGTACTGGTTAAGTCTCCAGGAAGCAGACATCGAGTGTGATTAATATAAGCTGAAAGCTTGTTTCGCTACTGATGTCAAATAAATAAGGTTAAACTAGTACTAGTTGGGCTACAATTCTGTTTTTAACCGATTCGGTGGTGCAATGGTTAGAGCGAGATGGATGGGGTCTTTCCACGATCAGGTCATACCACATACTTCAAAATAGTAAAAGTAGCTTCCCTTAGCGATCAGGGTTGCTAGGATAGCATTACGATTTATGTGCTGGTGTCTGGGTAAACTTATATCAGCAGTGCGGGTGACTGCAATAATGTTGAAAGCTGTATAAAAACGATATAGTCGGACAGGGGTGACTCTGGTAAGACTCTATGCGCATTTCAACTTGAGACTTCGCGTACCCAGATTCAAAAAGACCCCATGTCGCCAGAAGCAACTCATACATTAAATGTGCTAAATCGAGATTCAGACAAGGACTCTTGCGTCTTGCTTTAATTGTTTGTTTTATTGGGGGTCTTATGTCGTAATCAACATTATTTCAGTTACAGCATGGCATTGATTCACGTATTCATCATGCCCGGGTAGTCAAACCAGTACTAGAATAGGACTAGGAATATGCCCTGCCAAAGGGCACTTCACCATGATCGCCACGAGTGTGGATCGAACCGGACACTCTCGGTTTCAAATCCCCTACGCTAACCCCTCGGCCACGGCGGATTCCACACGTGTTTTGTCGAGAGAATGACATTAAAGTATTTGCAATATTGTTTATGCCGTTTCCATATTGAAGTCAATAGATGAACCGTGTCAAAGAATCGCCGACCTTCGGGTACTTGGGAGTGCTATTTGCCTGTGTCTTTACGTAGCCTGGTCAAGTCTATTCATGAGTACCAGATCTCTTTAACAGAGAGTCAAACCTTTCCTTTCTCTTTTACAAATACAAGGCTTTTAACAGTTGCTGTGTTTCTAGCCAGTCAGAATCAACAGACATATATTAACAATAGTATACAAATAACAAGCCGAGACGTCGACTTTTTAATAATTTACAAAAGAAATTAACTGACAAAATATGCCTTGTATTATCCTGTTAAAGTATCAGTCGGAAAGCCCGGAAGTGATTCTTACTCTTTTTATTTAAATTCCGGTTGTGACATGATCCTGAAAATTTCAAACTCTGAAAACGTGTTCTGTTCTCAGAAATTAACCAAATGCTTCTTATAAAACCTCTGATTTGTCAATTTCGAGAATGAATTTGCTTTTGACCAATCAGACAATTGAACACAAATTCTGAGCACAGAGTTTATTTTTCGTTTTGGAGTCTGGCTAACCTTGACCAGTTTCCTCCAACTCCAAAGTTAGTGTGTTTGCCCTTACCCACAAGAAATTTACATGCATATGATAATGCAATGCAGCAGCAAACGACTTTTGAAATATTCAAGACAAAAGGCAACTTGCTCATAAAATGTTTCCATCAAAATTGGGTTAATTTAACATTTTGTCATGATATTTTTAAAAAGTTTTCGAACTATTTACGCTCTTGGTTTCAACAACATTTTCTGGTATCTTGTTCCAGAGAACTATTAGTGTCGGGGAACATTTCTTGCGTTCGTACGGCAGTACCTTATATCTGCGACCTCTGGTGTTAATATGGTTTAGTTGAAATAATTTCAGATTAACTACTTTATCGGTTTGATTTAGAAAAGAAAGTGTATGTTTCCATCACGTCCGCTCTACATTGCCTGCATACTGACCTAATTGATTTATACTTTCTGTATAGGTCAGGTTCTTTTACATAGCATGTCATTTTGTGGCCCGTATGTGTACATTTTTCAGCATGAGTGTTTCCTTTTTATTGATTATAGACCATACATATATTATATATTCCAGATGGGTAATAATAAGGCTTGTGTAGAGTACAAATAGCATTTGAGCCGTTCCACGAGAAAACCAACATTGTGGACTCTACGTAAAGTATCGACCCGGATCAGCCTAAGCATGCCACGTAGGATAACCCAGATATAAACCTTTCGCTTCCTGTGGATTTTCTGTTTCGTGGATCATTACTCTATACTCCTATTCTCCTGAGACGGGATAAGTCGGCCAGGATTAGCCTGCGCGGACTGCACAGGCTGGTCTGGGTCTATACATTACGCAGAGACCATTATGTTGGCCTACAGATGACCTCAACGCGATACGTATTTTTTGTATTTACTTTTAAACTTGAGAATAGATGTGATCAATGATTGTTTAGTTTATCAGCGATTAAAATACCTACATCTATTACTTTGTTTGTTTGTTTGGAATCCGCTGTGGTCGAGTGTTAGCGTCGGGGATTTCGAAACCGGGTGTCCCGGGTTCGATCCATAGTCGCGGCACTACGGTCATGGTGGAGTACCCTTAGGCAAGGCACATTTTCTAGCCTAGTACTGGTTTGTTAACCCAGGGATCATGAATAATTAAATTTAATTGCGCGCTAAATGACCTTAGCTGTCGATGCGCCATAAAACAATATACATTGTTTGTTTGTTTGGACAATTTCGGTCATATCAATTGCATTTTTGGTAGAGTTGCGCGCATGCGCAAACGAGACCAATGTAACAGGTTGAATTTTGAAGTTACGTGATGTAAATGCCCCACAACACATACAAAAATAGAGCAAACAAATCAAACTGAATTACGAATGCAAACATAAGCAAAAGTAAAATAAGTAAAATAAATTCACTTATTCTAGGTATCTAAATAAAATTATAAAGTCTCTTAATGTGTAAATATCATATTTAAGTGTACACAATTATTTAGATATCACTACGCCAATATAGCTTTGCATCGCACAATTACCCTTTGTAAATTGTTACCCTTTCTTCCCTCTCGGCAGAGATGTAAACATCCACTCGCCCGCTAGCATAAGCGAGTGGAATGAAATATCGGGCTAGTACGATATTCTAGGCGCTATTCCATACATATTCGTTCATGTCGTTATTCATAATGATAGTATGCATTGCTAAGCCTTTTCTTTCTCTTTCTCTCAGTCCATCTATTCCTTCGACAACGATTAACGATGACTTTTGCATTTTGGATAGGTGCTTTCGACAAGGTCCGCGTCTAGAAAGAGATTTCATCAAATAATTTGAGCGCTTTAAATCATTTGTTTATAAAGCGTTTAGAATACTTTGATTATAATAGGCAGAACGAATAAGGAACGAATAAATCTTGCAAGAAATCGATAATTTCTTTCGGCCCAAATCAGGTAAATTACCCGCGGATATTGGTTGTTCAACATAACTGATTCATCCTTTTATTCTAAATTTGTAATATGTTAATAGGCAAAGCCTAGGTGAAAGCAAGAACAATTAATTAAGCACTGTCAGTCCTACAACAAGAAACAAATTCATAGGCAAATTGTAGAAAGTTACCAAACAGAATTTGAAAAACATAATATTATTGAAAAAAACAAACTTATCATGCATTTAAGTTTAATTAATTTGTACATATCTGTTTTATTTTTTATTAGGTCAGAATTGTAACAGACTGTAAGATTTTCAAGGATGTTGATGGAAAACAACACTAGAAGGCATTGAAGAATGTTTTGATTTATTTTTACAAATGCTAGTTATTTGTAAACTGGTAATACATATAATTGGAAACTGACTCTTACCATGGTTGATTGAATGACTTGAGCTTAACATTACTTTCGATGGTACTTCAGTTCACCTAACATTTTTCCCTGGCTTTCTAGAATACTAAAATACTCCACACAACAATCTTCCAAGGCACATGGCTAACTTTGCATGATCTGGCTGAATGTATTTAAGATGAAAACACTATGCATACAGACTGAGAAAAATGTAATTTTTGACAAATATTTTCAAAAGTCCCATTTATAATGATGTATGTTGGAAAGGGTAAAGTTTAGCCCCTTGCCTGATGTAAATTACTTGATTTCTGTGACTAATCTGAATAGATTGTCAGAATGGTGTAATTGATCCAAAATGAACATATCCAAAATGAACAATATATGTTCCTATTCAACAACATTTCCCTTTGAACCCCTATCTCCTTTTCTGGTCTTTAATTTGTAAAACATGAAACAGCATCAGGTTATTTGTTAATAAGTTCCAGACTTAGTGTCTGAACAACTGATTATGTATGTATATATGTCGTTTGAAAAAAAAGTGGATAGTGAAAGATCTTATCAGACCTTGAACATGTACAGATTCTCAGAGTTATCAATGATGATAACTTTTCCTTTTTTTAATTGTTATTACGCAATTATAAAAGCTTTTGAAAAGGGTACAGGGAGTAAACTATTTTTACTAGAAGCCAGGATAAAAATGTAATAAGTGTTTAAGTAAGACTACTCCCCACAACATAATTGTTTCATGTATAAATTGTTAAGTTTAGTTGCTTCTTTCAAATCATGTACCTGCTGAGATTTGAACTCGGAACTCTTGTTAGACCATGTCGAGGGCTTGGTGTGAAACGGTTGTAACTAAAAACCTATTTTGAAAACCCTTGTTTAGGGGCAATGTTGACCCCTTTGTAAACAATGCAAATTTAGGTGCCATTGCTCAGAATGAGCAATGGCACCTAAATTTCCATTGTTTACCAAGAAAAATGATTTAACACTTATAAAGACTTTATGGCGAGGTGATTAACCTTGGTAAAAAATATACCGATTTTAGTTACAACCGTTTCACGCCAAGCCCTCGAGGTGTTCTACCACTAAACTACAGTATAGGTTTTTACTTTGAGCAGCAGTTCATGAAAATATGTATAATTTTATTACCAGTAAAGTATAAGATTTTTTTTTTTTTACAATGAATGTATACTAGTTTAAATTTTACCATTTCTATTGTATAGATTATACAATTTCACACAGAAAAATGGATAAATTTCACAATAAATTACATAGAAAACAGAATTAAAAGATATACATTTCGGTGGTATTTCAGTTATATCAGAGGACAGAACACTTATGTGAGGTCACTGGGTGACTTATAACTGACATTAATTATGATTTATAATATAGCCCTTTCTGTTGAAAAACAGTTCTATGACATCATTGGTTGTTGTGCTCCCAAGTATGAAAACAGTGCTGTCAATAGATGTTGAATCTTTTGTAAATATGGTTTGAATACATACATGCAGAGTATTTAAAATAACCTACTGGAAATATTGTTGAAATTCTAAGTAACAAGTTTGTCCAATCTGATCAATAAACAAATTTTGGATAAAAACAAATGAAATTCAGCCTGTTGAAAGAAAAGTAATGTGTTTTACTGATAGCCCACATATGACATCATTTCTTTAAAACAATCATGACTCATTTGAGTTTGATCAATAAACATAATTTGGTTAAAAAAAAGATGAATCTACTAGAAATGCAGCCTGTTGAAAGAAAAGTAATGTGTTTTATTGATAGCCCACATATGACATCATTCCTTTAAAACAATGGACTCATTTGAGTTTGATCAATAAACAAATTTTGGATAAAAAAAAGCTGAAACTACTAGAAATTCAGCCTGTTGAATGAAAAGTTATGTGTTTTACTGATAGTCCACATATGACATCATTTCTTTAAATCAATGGACTCATTTGGAGGCATGAAAGTGTTTTCCTCTCTTTCAGGTTGGAGGATATATGGCTTAAGACATTTACTTAATGTATGAACTGATTCTGGCCATACTTCCATGATTTGACAAATGCTAGGTCATAGACATAAACTGTTAAACTGTACAATGTAAAAAAAAAAAAAGTATATTGAAGGCAAATAATTGCCTTCAGAAATTGACTGAAGTTTTGTTTGTTTACTACATTTACTTCAATATATTAATAAACGTCTGAAAGTAAATACAACTAGACAGTCGAAGATATGATAGTTTAGCTATTTCCTTGAGTGGGGTCAACATTTGACAAGACGGCTTCGGCTTCAAATGACAGATACAGACAAAAACAATACACACTATGTGACGTGACGCGATGTGACGTAAGCATCGTGGAACAGATACAGACAAAAACAATACACACGATGTGACGTCACGCGATTTGACGAAAGCATCGTGGAACGGTTCTCAACAGATACTAACAAATAATTTAGAAATTAAGTTATATTTTTAAGCAAATTATTGATATAATAAATATCCTACCTTGAAATGAAGCTATGTCGATACAGAAACAGAATTGTTCGTCCTTTTCAGTTTAAATAATATCCGAGGCCAGTGTAACGAACGATAACTTCCGTTGAAATATTTACAATATAAAATCCATGAAGTAACTATGACAGGTACAAAAGAATAGTCGACTTACCCTTCATAAAGTCCTTGCAGTGAATGAAATCCATTTCTGAGTCAAACTATCTTTTCCTACCATTCCTGTCGTTTTCCTTTTGTTAACTATTTATTACTTGCCTTACAATGACGTTACTTTCGTTGCAATGACGTCACATTTGGATGTGTTTACTTCCGGTTGAGAAAATATCATTTTAAAAATAGAAAACGAGTGCAATTACACGCAAATTATCACTTGTCAGATTCCTTGTTTTCTATCCTTTATCGAGAAGGAATTAATTTAATTTTTCTCTCTAGTTCTTAGTATTTTTTTATTTGTAAAAACATACGAATATCGTGAATGCGGGTTTTACCGGTTACGAAATTAATAGGTTACGGTAATTTGTCCGTCCAGTAAGACCGGAAGCAAAATGGCCGAAAAAAAGTACTATGGGGTTGAGATTTGATATGTGAAAAACAGTAAGATTGTACTGAATTCTCGTTGTGTTCGTACGTGTAACCTATAGGCGTGCTTCGCTCGAGCTAGCCTTCGGCTCGAGCTTTCACACGTATTACACAGTTCAAAATTTGATTTTGACAGTTTGTTCGTTATGATTTTGACGCGATTCAAGATTTTGACGCGATTATTTCGTTCATAGAGTTGAATACTAACAGATGACTAAGTTGGTGATGGAAAGAACATTAAAAAGTTTAGTTAAGCTAAAACATACACAGGCAGGCGAGTGTTTCATTAGGATAAGTGCAACACTCAATTCCCAATCCTGCTTGCCCTTTAACAAATCACAACCCACCCCACAATATAATCAAAGCCCCAATGGCACTGTAGTGGCGATCGTATGGAAAATCCTGCAAAGTAACAAGCAGTTTATTGGTGTAGGGCTTGCGATGACTCTGGTGCGGGTAAATATGAGAATGTATCAACCCTGCATCTGTTGACAGTAGAATAATGTTAGTTTGCCAGAATGTTGTCTTGGTGATTTTTTAGTTACGTTCTGAAATTGGTCATGATGTGTTCAAAATTAGGCCATTCCAAAGTTATGAAAAATCTAGTTTGTATTCGATAGACTACCGTTTTAGCTCATTAGAATGGCTATTTGTAATCTAAATTGTTCGAGTAATCACATGTTCATCACCAGGTCGCTAGGCCATATTAAGATAAAATATTTTTTACACTTTAGAAATGACAAAATTATCAAGAAAGGAGAGAAAACAGTATCTATTAGTTTGGTGTTTGTTTCAATGATGTCCGATATTAAACAGGTCTGTTATATTTAGGCCCTTCACATTGCATGATTGAGGGTTGTCAGAGACATATAAACACAATGTATTTATATGTCTCTGAGGTTGTTAAACTGCTTCGAATAATGTGAGTGCAACATGCTCAAAAAGCACAATTTCACTATTTGCCAAACTGTTCAATTTATAAAAATATAGGCATATATTATAATGCTCGATCTCCAAACTAAATTAGGCTACACTTTCAGCATTGATTGCTAATTGACTCTAGAACGTGCAGACGTGTATACATAACGTGTGTACACACTGACATCGTGTGTCCTTTAAACCTTTGTAAACCTGTCTTATCATCTAGACGGTTTCATATATTTAAACAACTACACAATAAAGCGTTTATAATATTGAGATAATATGAGTCTCGCGAGCTATTTATAGAACCTTTTGGAATTTCCAGATTTGAGTTATTTGCAAGGCAGATAGAACGCGCAATGATATTTATTATCTGCCCAATCATGACGAAGATAATATTTACATATTTTAACTCTATGTAGATAATGTCTCGATAAAACTCAAATATTAGTAACAATCCGGTACCAAAGTAGCACTGACATAATTATTATTAATCACGTCTCTGCATCAATGATGGAACTATAACGGATGTGAGTAAATTAGTTTGCAGTAAGGAAAACAAATATCAACCGATTGTTCAAAACCGACTATGTAAATATTTTTCGTTGTTGTTGTTTCTGTTAGCATTGTGGCGATTGTCAAACCAATTGCCACAAAAACTCTGCAGCAGACGAATTTAAAAAAAAAATCTGAGCACAGAAAATCACATTTATTGGAAGTGTAATCATTGAATATAGTTGAAAACATTGTTGCAAAAGGAGAAAGCTTGTTATGCGCAATTTCTTCTTCTGCATCAATGTATTCAAAAGTCGCCGGCTGCAAATACGTATGCAATTGGGAAAGGTTTAAATAAGAAATACTTTTCCAAATGATAGTCAGTTGACTATTCTAGTAGACTGGTATATAATGTCCGTCTGAAATAATAATGACAAAACTTTCAAAAAACAAGAAAAAAAGTAAAAAAAGTAAATATGACCTAAGAAAGCCTTCCCTCAACATTTTAAAAACACCCTCATTAGTCACCAGAATCAGGGACAATGTATACACGGTCCCTGCCAGAATGTACCATTTTGCATCCAGGATTTCAATTTTTTTTTTAAACATCAAGTCAAGGGTAAAATATGATAACTTTTTATTTATTTTTGCAATGTATGTAAATGACTTAGAGGACTACATGTTTCTAAATGAATTTGACGGCGTGGATATGGTCATGTTGAAATTGTGTTTACTACTATACGCGGACGATATAGTTTTATTTACAGAAAGTGCAGTTTACAAAATGGTCTTGAAATACGTTTTACTTATTGCAAAAAATGGAAATTATCAGTAAAGGTAAAGAAAACAAACATTATGATATTTAGAAAATATGGAAAAATATCGAAAAAAGTTTTTAAATACAACGGTAATCCATTAGAAATAGTTAAACATATCTAGGCATATCATTTTCTTCAGGAGGGTCCTTTCAACAAACTTTTGACTATATAGGAGGACATGCTTTTAAAAGCAGTTCTTGCATTAAAACAATATATAACAGTATTCAAAAATATCACCATTAGTCATACACTTGAACTTTTTGATAAGCTTATACTACCAATACTTAATTACGGAGTATTTTCATGTTTATATGTTCGATCTCTTTTTCTTGCTTAATTTTTCATATTTTCATACTTATATGTTCGATTTTTTTTTTTTTTTTTTCTCCTTGATGTGCTCATTTTCTCATATTTTCATGTTTATATGTTCGATATCTTTTTTCTTTTGTACAATACTCGGTGTTAGGTAATCTATTATATTCTATGTATTGTAATGCTCTTCATCTTTGGAGGAAATAAAGAATATATATATATATATATACGGTGAATTGGAAGTGACAACGCCTTTCTTTGATAATTAAATACTGGTTAAAAGTCACGAAAACAGACAAACGCAAATACATAAAAGCAATATACAAACAAATGTTAAATGATATAAATGAAAATAATGAAAATTGGGCATCAAAGGTTAAATATGTATTGAATAATTTTGGTTTTAGTTATGTATGGATGAATCAAGGTATCGAAAACATTAACGCTTTCATAAAAATATTTAAACAAAGGGTAAAATATATTTTTATCCAAAACTGGGATGCCGATCTAAGTCAAACCTCTAAAGCTAAAACATGTTATCCAATCAAATCCTTTGATTTTAAGATGTTTTAGTCAACATAAAAATAAAGAAATATAGATTTGCATTAACAAAATTTAGACTTTCAAGTCACCAACTGGAAATTGAAACTGGAAGAGGAAAACAACCTGTTAAGACTCCTATATATCAGACCGTAAATGCAAATTATGTAACACAATAGAAGACAAATTTCATTTTTTACTTGAATGTCCATTAACTTTTTTCCACCTGCAAACGCATTTCGACGCAAAAGCAGCAGACGACTTTTGAAAACATTGTGGCCAAAGATGAAATTGCTCATGATGAGCAGTTTCTCCTTTGGCCACCATGGTTAAAACTTTAATTTAACAATTAAGTTATCTATTACGGACATTTTTCAGGTTTTTGTCACAATGTTTTCAAAATCGTCTGCTGCAGATTTGTTGTATGGGGGAAAGGGTTAAACAATGATCTAAGACAAATCTATATAAGAAAATAGTATTGATCTAGACCAAACATTCCTAAATAAACAAGCAATAACCAGAAAACATTATCCAAATTATGCATTTTTCTATATAAAAGAATGAAGTCACTTGTATATTTATCTCATTTAAAGTGTATGTATTTAATTGTTGTTTACTGATTTTCAAAATGTAAAAACTAAATATGTATATATGTGTGTGAAATTATCAAAGTTTATTCCCATTTTCGAGATTTTCTTTTTAGTCCTATTCTTCTACGATACAAGGATAATGATTTTAAAACATTCCGAACCGAATGATATTTTCGAAGTAGGGGTCAATTAACTTTCACTAGACCAACAAGAAATGATGATCTTGGAAACATTTCATTCTGGCCTGATGCATCATTTCTTCTCTGCCATGGTGGGGATTTATTTAAAATAAATATTCATATATGCACTTCTGTATCTCTTCATAAACGATCGCAATTCTACCTTCATTACTTTCAGTACTTTTATTTATCTGCTTCTTGTCGAAGCTGAAGATGTTAACACTTAGATTTGTTGCATTTTAGCAGCCATGTTTCAGACCAATTTTGTAGTTGGTCAATGTCTTCTTATATATATTTTCTTTAATATATGCTTTGCACCACTGAGTAAAACTTTGTATCATCAGCAAACAAGTAAGCGACGTTTATAGCTACCCCAGGTTGGTCATTCATACATATTTTGAATAACCTTTCCCACATACAACAAATATGCAGCAGACAACTTTGAAAACATAGTGGCACAACTTGAAAAATCTCTAAAAAAGATAGCTTAATTGTTAAATAAAGTTGAAAACATTATGGCCAAAGGAGAAATTGCTCATCATGAGTAATTTCACCTTTGGCCACAATACTTTCAAAAGTCGTCTGCTGCTATTGCGTCAAACTGCGTCTGCAGGTGGGAAAGGGTTAAACACTGCATTGTGTAGTAACGGTAATGGTGTTTACATCTATAAATGTAGGTAATTACTAAAAAGAATTGAAATATTGTGGCAAAAGAAGAAATTGCTCGTTTTCAAAAGTTGTCTGCTGCAGAGGCGTCAGAAAGCGTCTGTATTTGGGAAAGGGTTAATTACAGTCATTTGTGCAGAAAATGAGTAATTGGGAAATAAAAAGTTGGTTGCTATATACAGGGTATTGCTAAACAAAGGTTGACTTTAACACAGGTGTGACTGTATATGAGAATCATTTCAGGGACAGACTCAATTTCAAGTCAACTTTCTCCAGTTATGCCAGAGCTATATCCCCTTAATTAATGAAATTTAGTTTGATATGATTTGTCTGATCTCTAACTGGAGCACTCCTAAACCAATCCAGGGGTTGTAAGTTTGAACCCTAGCACGGTCAACATTCTTACCGACGTTTTACAAAGGTAACTGTGACAAGCGGCATTCATCTTCCAACAATGGGCTAACAGTATTTGTGGTAAAGCAGTCAGTTGCTTGGAAATAATGTTTAGTGGAGTAGTCAGTAGTGGTGTGAGAAAGCAAGGAAACACATTCTAAAATATAATGCTACAATAAATGTATCAATAGGAGCAGCTTTTCCTTTGCAAGTGTGTTGAATGTTGGAAAGGGTTGTTCAGTAGCCTGTTTTGTTATCGACTGTTGATAATCAGTTAACTGTCTGAAATCACTTTTTGTCGAGTCTGCTTTTTGTGAGCTCGACATATAGCTGTCACAATGGCGGTTCGGTGACTGTGTCCGTGCGTCCATGAGTCTGTCTGTCCGACCCGCATCTTAACCATGCATAATAGGATTTCTAAGAAAGTTGGCACAAAAGTGCACCATGATGAGGTGGTGTGTCGTGCACAACCTCAAATGTTAAGGTCACTCGTAGAGGTCATAGGTCAAAATGAGTACTGTTTGATAGGACTGACTTCTCCGGCCCGCATCTTAACCATGCATCATAGGATTTCCAAGTTACTGGGCACACATGGTCACCATGATGAGGTTGTGTGTGGTGCAATTCGTACAATATTCTGACACAGGGTTTCAACATGCTTAATTCGAAAATGTGGTCTCTAAAGTGTACACAATATTTTATTTTAATATAGCCTAGCGACCTGGTGATGAACATGCGATAACCCCAACAAATTAGCTTACATAAAACCAAGACAAACATACTTAAAAAGTTCCAACATTCTTGAGCTAAAACGTAGGTCTATCGAGTTCTAACTATTTTTTTCTTAAATTTGGTAAGGCCTTATTTTGAAAGTGGTCCCAGCTTAAATATTACCAAGACACATTCTGACAAACTAACATTATTCGACTGTCAAATGATGGAGCTTTACTCTAATTTACCAGCACCAGAGTGCACTTTTATTGAAAACCGCAAGGCCTTCACCGAGTTACTGCTTGTTACTTTGCAGGATTTTCTACACGATCGCCACTACTGTGACTTTGGCGCTATGATTTTGTTCTTCAGGGTCTATCGATTAACTAGGCTCCTCTAGATTTATACTTGCATTTTATTGTTTGAAATAACATTATTTTTAATATCTAGATAATTATAATAAAAACAAATAATCACATATCTACCAACACAAATTTCTAGCTTTTGACAGAAATATAAACTTTTTATACATTTTTAGAACAGTAAAAAATAGATTGATTGTGAGAAAGATAGGTTTATTTCCGATAAATCAACTGTATTTTGCCCAGTATGTGAGATAATCATCTCCGATCAATACAAGTGATATATTTAAGGGACAGCTTGTTTAAATGAAATGCATTTCAGTGTTTTCGGATAATATGAACTAGGTTTAAGCTACTACCTTAGGCTATAACATTGAAAAACATCAGCGTAATGATTTAAAAAGTAGTATAATTATATATTTGTTTTATGGACGACAACAACGGAGCGTTTTATACAAAACCGGAAATAGTGCGAGCATAGCTATTGCTTGGGTGAAATTAGTAAACAAGCGTAGAAGACATAACAAATTAACAGATTCTTGCAACAATGAAGGGAATAAATCAAGAATATTGGATTGAAGAGAGCATTAAGGACAAACTGTTTGAAGACACATATACGATTACCAAAGAACTGGGAAGGTTCGCAACTCAGTATTTTATTTGCCTAGTTACGGATATTTACATTGGTTTCAATATGGATGCTGCTTTTAATTTCAACTATTTCTCTCTTGCACACGTATCTTCAGCTGACAACATTTGAGAACATTATGGCAAATGGGAAGTTGTTCATAATAAGTTATTTCTTCTTTTGCCGTGACGTTTTCATCTCTAATATGGGTGCTGCTTTTTGTTCCAATGACGTAGAATTACTTTGCACAAACTTTCCATTTGCACCTACATTTGATGCTAACTTTTATTACTGGTACCATGAATCGAGTACCCCCATGAATCACCTTATTGCCGAATTGTATTTACACCAGATAAATGACATTCCATATACTAAATCAACTAATTTCCAACGTAACAGGGAGTTTCGTCCCAATAACCTGTTCGCTCCAGTTCATTCTCCCCCAATAAAGTGAGATATTTCGTCCTATTTGTTGAATATGATATAATGTATTATTCATTTGTAGATTTTATAGATAATTGATCAAAGATATGGGCAATTGATTCAAATAGCTTTGATTCTTATTAATGTTAAACCTGCCCAATAAGATAATAGTAATTAAAAATCCCTAGTCCTATAACATAAGACTGTTGACAAGCTGGAGCTTGTGAGAGGTCATATATTATAGGACTAAAAAATCCCCTACTACAAATAGATTTACCATATGCGTTGAAACTAAACAGAATAAGTTGATATTTCCCTTATACAAACGCTTTCTGTCAAAGTGATTTGTAATCTAAAGGTTTCCCTAGATAGCAAAAGAAAAAAGGATCGGTCACTTTTGTTATGTTTTGCTCTGACAATGCCGACAGACAGCTGAGGCCTGCCATTAGGCAACTGCTATTTTCCTTAGGATTATAAATGGACTAGCCTGCAGCAAATGAAATTATTTATTTGAAATAACTTTTCCATTTCTTTTTGTTTTCAGTGGTGCTACCTCCAAAGTGTTTAAATGTATACACAAGGGAACTGGTCAGGCATGGGCAGCCAAAGTTATCAGCAAAAAGGTACTTATCTTGGGTGCATTCAATCGGCACTTAGCCTTATCGTTATGCACAAAAACCCAAAATTGGATTTCACAGAAAAATATTGTTTGCAAAGGACGTTTTGATTTCTGAGTTTAAACTGAGCTGATATGAAGTCTTTTAGATCATTCATTATGTAAACACTTGGCTCTAAAGATAAAAATCAAATATTGTCTGTATCATGAAAAAAAAGGGGGGGGAGTGAAGTAATACAATGAGCAATTTCTCACTTTTCCACAATTTTTTCAATGCTGTTAAATATTTAACTCTTTCAGCGCCACAGGCAATATTGAAGTTTTTGCAAACAATGCAGATTCAGGTGAGTCAGATTGTAACGAGCTGTCTCACCTGAAATCAGCATTGTTTGCCGTTTAGTTACCGAAATAGTCCAACACTTTCATAAATTCAGAAATGGACACAGCCGATTTTGAACATGGAAGAGTCTATTGTAAACAATTTGGCGCTGAAAGAGTTAATATATAATTTGTGAAGATATTCCCTATTTTTGCCATCATGATTTCAAGTTGTCTGTGGGAAAGGGTTTAGAAATTCATAGAAACCTTTTTGCAGTAATTTAACCCTTCCCAACATATAGACACTTTCTGATGGAGCATTATAACAACTTTTGAAAACATTGTGGCAAATAAAGAAAGTGCTCATGATGAGCAATTTCTCTTTTTGTCACAATATTTTCAACGCTTTGCAATAATTATGCTTTTATGTATGTATACATACAGATTTTTAACATCTTTGTCTATATATTTTTTAAGTCATCTGTTCCAGATTTATCATTATGTAGAGAAAGAAGCATTGAAATTCATCTTATATTCTCATTGGACTGGTTTAGATTGAGTACAGTGAACTCGACAGTTCCGGGTCATCGACAATTCCGGGTCACATTTGGAAAAAAATCTTTGGCATTCGAGAATGATTTCAATTTGATTATCAAGTCATATTTCCCATTAGCTTGGCTAGTTTTACTTCAATTTAGGACGTTTTCATTTTAAGAACGGATGTCGTAATCACGAAACGCTTGACCTCGTTGATTCCCACAAAAGCAAAAACCTCAATATTTTTATTTACCTGTCACAGCTTAAATTGCTGATTGTAGCCATAATATTAGTAAAACAGGTATGTATTGCACATACATGTGTAGGTTATTTACCACTGAACAAGATATATATTTTTTATTGACTTGTCGGAGTTGTTTATGCCAAGCTAAAGGATAAAATTGACCTAGTTCACATACAACACTTTCGGGTCAGCCAAAAGGAATTTCTCAAAATTATCAATTTATTAGTAAAACTATTTTGTTAACTTTTTAAGAATAATTTAATGCTTATTTTGATAAATCAATGTTAAACATATGTTATTAAAATTTACATTTTTTTGTCAAATATGACTTATTAGGTGTTTGAAATGCATCAGTTTTCGTGCATGAAAGTGTGTACAGTTAATTTGGCCCCATCACTGTTCTGTTTGTTATGAAATATATATAGGTAACTGCAAGTAGTTATTTCTTTTTCATATTATTTTGATAACAATGTCAAATGAATATCTTGTTATTAAAAAACAGCTGTTTGGGGTTACCCCTGATAACAAAAATAAACATTTGTCATGTGACCCGGAAATGGCAAGTTTGACCCAAAACTGTCAAATTTACAGCTTGCAATTGCAGACACTAAAGAAACATTTTAACAAATTTATATAATTGTTGAATTATATCATGGTGGGGAGGAAGTATCTGTTTAACATTTTATGTAGTTTTGTTTCTCTAAATTTTCCTGTCAAAGAGACAAGATTTGTTAATTTAGTTACTGACCCGGAACTGTCAAGTTCACTGTATTCAATTCTTTCCTCCAAAATATCCTTATTCCTTACTTAAACAAACAAATGCTGTGGGTACTTAAAAGATTCTTTTGAGTACCCACAACAAAGGGTTTGGAAGTCTTATATGGGTTTTTTAAACATGATATAGGCCTCCATCTAGCGCTTGTTGTAATGATTTGATTTCATTTATCAATAGATAGACAGCAAAGTTGTCACTACAGAAACTGGCATTCTTCTGAAGGTGCACCATGTTAATATTGTAAGTATAACAATTCTTTATTTAACCCTTTTATTTATTATAGACGCTTTCTGACGCCTCTGCAGCAGACAGCTTTTTTAAAACATAGTGACAAAAGAAAAAATTGCTCAAAACAAGCAATTTCTCCTTTTGCCACAATGTTTTCCACTTTCAGTCATAGGTTATCTATTCAATTATAGAGATTTTCCATTTTTTGACAAAATATGTTGAAAGTCGTCTGCTGCAGAATTGTCAGATGAGGGAAAGGGTTAAATCTTTCCCACGTAAATTGAATTTGCAGTATACAACATCGAAAACATAGGGACAACCTGTGTAAATGAAAGAATGATTTTTGAATTAAATTTATAATTATTGTGGCAAAAATAAAATTGGTCATCACAAGCAATTTCTGATTTTTCCATAATGTTTTGTAGACTAGGTTGGTAGGGAAGATAAAACTTTCTTCAAAAAAGAGAATTTTCAAAATTCTGGAAAATGGTTAATCAATGAGAATTTTTCTCCTTTTCCCACAATATAATCAACTCTGTATTTAATTCCTACCAAATTACCAGGGTGTAACATTTTTACTTCAAGAATACGTAGTTCCCAGAGCAACAATTTGCGACTCCCCTTGCAGCCATTTTTATAGACAAATTTTTTATATATTGAAAACACAATTGTTATTGACTTTTGTTTTTCATAATTGTCACATATTTTTATAATATATACATGTATACTCTATTAAACCTTTCCCACATATAGACGCTTTTTGACGTCTCTGCAGCAGACGACTTTTGAAAACATTTGCCATGCTGATTTCAAAGCCTTCTGTTGCAGTTATGTTGTATGTGGGAAATGGTTAATGCTTCTCAATTTTGCCTATCAATATGGTGAACAAGGGAGGTAATCTTTGTAATTTGGGGAACAAATGTTTGGGAGCAAAATTGAAATTGATTTGAACTGTTTTATTTTCAACTCTTTACCAACATTTAACAGTGGATTGCTGATATTTAGAAAGCCAATCTGTCTACAAATTGTTTGCAATTAACCCTTTCCCTCATATAGATGCTTTCTGATGCCTCTGCTGCAGACAGCTTTTTGAAAACATAGTAACAAAAGAAGAAATTGCTCAAAACCAGCTATTTCTCTTTTTGACACTGTTTTTCACTTTTAGTCATAGGTTTTCCATTCAATTAAAGAGATTTTCTATTTTTTGACAAAATATGTTCAAAGTCGTCTGCTGCAGAATTGTCGTATGAGGGAAAGGGTTAATCATTTTTGCCAATAAGAAAAAAGACCTTTATTTTATAATTGTACCAGTCCAGGTATCATCAACTTCAATAGTGGGAAATGGGAGGTGGAAGGTTTGAATCTTAGTGATGACGGTGATGTCATTTTGGATATTGCTGTTTGGTGAGCAGCCAGCCTATAAGTAAGCTAATGATAGTGAATGTCTGCCTGACTCATGCATTGCTAAAAGAGATAGACTTTGGAAAATAAACCAGTCCGAGTGTTTCATAAGTCATAAATGGCTGGCCCTTTAATTAGGACTGACCTTGTAATAAACAAACACATTTCTCTTTATACAGTTTGAGCATCAGGCCAATTTGTTAATATAAGCATTTACCACATACAGACTCTTTCTGATGCCTCTGCAGCAAACGAGTTTTTATTACATTTTGGCAAAGGGAGACTTTGCTCATAATGATTAATTTCACCTTTTGCCACTATGTTTACAACATTCAATAGTTATACTTTCATTTGAAGAGATTTTACCATATTTTTGCAGAGATATTTTCAAAGTCGCCTGCTGAAGATATGCTGTATAATGGAAAGTGTTAAGATAAGTTTGTTATCCACTGTTCCAATTTTTTCCCCTGCATTTACAATCATGTACTAATTTTCATTGTAGATAAGAATGAAAGAAATATTTGAGACCCCCACACAGATCATTTTGGTATTGGAACTAGTTACTGGTGGAGAGTTATTTGAAAGGTAAGATAAGCTCGTCCTTGTATGGCAAGTTTGTGTAATTGGACAGTGAGGTATTTAGACTCAATATTTTCAGTCTGCTTATTTCTTGGTCTAGAACATCTTAAATCTTTCCCACATACAATAGACAGCATAAAAACAAACATGCAGCAGACGACATGAAAACAAACATGCAGCAGACGACATGAAAACAAACATGCAGCAGACGACATGAAAACAAACATGCAGCAGACGACATGAAAACAATCATGCAGCAGACGACATGAAAACAAACATGCAGCAGATGACATGAAAACAATCATGCAGCAGACGACATGAAAACAAACATGCAGCAGACGACATGAAAACAATCATGCAGCAGACGACATGAAAACAAACATGCAGCAGACGACATGAAAACAAACATGCAGCAGACGACATGAAAACAATCATGCAGCAGACGACATGAAAACAAACATGCAGCAGACGACATGAAAACAGACATGCAGCAGATGACATGAAAACAAACATGCAGCAGATGACATGAAAACAATCATGCAGCAGACGACATGAAAACAAACATGCAGCAGATGACATGAAAACAGACATGCAGCAGATGACATGAAAACAGACATGCAGCAGATGACATGAAAACAATCATGCAGCAGACGACATGAAAACAAACATGCAGCAGATGACATGAAAACAATCATGCAGCAGACGACATGAAAACAATCATGCAGCAGATGACATGAAAACAATCATGCAGCAGATGACATGAAAACAGACATGCAGCAGATGACATGAAAACAATCATGCAGCAGACGACATGAAAACAATCATGCAGCAGATGACATGAAAACAGACATGCAGCAGACGACATGAAAACAATCATGCAGCAGACGACATGAAAACAATCATGCAGCAGACGACATGAAAACAATCATGCAGCAGATGACATGAAAACAATCATGCAGCAGACGACATGAAAACAATCATGCAGCAGATGACATGAAAACAATCATGCAGCAGACGACATGAAAACAATCATGCAGCAGATGACATGAAAACAATCATGCAGCAGACGACATGAAAACAATCATGCAGCAGATGACATGAAAACCAACATGCAGCAGACGACATGAAAACAATCATGCAGCAGATGACATGAAAACAGACATGCAGCAGATGACATGAAAACAATCATGCAGCAGACGACATGAAAACAATCATGCAGCAGATGACATGAAAACAGACATGCAGCAGACGACATGAAAACAATCATGCAGCAGACGACATGAAAACAATCATGCAGCAGACGACATGAAAACAATCATGCAGCAGACGACATGAAAACAATCATGCAGCAGATGACATGAAAACAATCATGCAGCAGACGACATGAAAACAATCATGCAGCAGATGACATGAAAACAGACATGCAGCAGACGACATGAAAACAATCATGCAGCAGATGACATGAAAACAATCATGCAGCAGACGACATGAAAACAATCATGCAGCAGATGACATGAAAACAATCATGCAGCAGACGACATGAAAACAATCATGCAGCAGATGACATGAAAACAATCATGCAGCAGATGACATGAAAACAGACATGCAGCAGATGACATGAAAACAATCATGCAGCAGATGACATGAAAGCAATCATGCAGCAGATGACATGAAAACAATTATGTAGTAGACGACATGAAAACCAACATGCAGCAGTTAGCATGAAAACCAACATGCAGCAGATGACTTGAAAACAATCATGCAGCAGATGACATGAAAACAAACATGCATCAGACGACATGAAAACAAACATGCAGCAGACGACATGAAAACAAACATGCAGCAGACGACTTGAAAACAATCATGCACAAAAACATGAACAATCTATATAAATGAAAGTATAATTACTGAAAAAAGTTGAAAACATTGCGGCAAAGGTTGTAATTAATTGGTTTCGAGCAATTTCTCGTTTTGTCACAATGTTTTCAAAAGCTGTCTGCTGCAGATGCGTCAGAATGCCTCTACAAGTGGGAAAGGGTTAAATCCTTTACTGTAGGTACTCAAAAGAGTTAAGTCTGAGAGATGATTTGTTTGAGTACCACAACATAAGGTTTTGTTTGGTTTGGTTATATGAAAGATATCTTTGGCCAGTATTCACCAATAATTATTAACATCAGTCAATCAGATTGGCTATACTATTAAGAGTTACTTTGAAATTTTGAATATTCTACAAATTTGGCTAAATCATAATGGTTTTTACATTTAAATTTAGAATATTAAAAAATGTAGAGTTTGAATATATTTAGAATTATTACCACTTCACCACATATAGAAGCTGTCTGACGTCTCTGCAGCAGAGGACTTTTGAAAAAAATGTTTCAACTTTTTTTTAGCAATTATACCTTCATTTATAGAGATTTTCCATGGTTAAGTCTAGATGTATTCAAAGTCGTCTGCTACAGTATGTGGGAAAGGGTTAATTGATACAATGAACTCTGGATGGTCCATCTATCTGAGTAATTGTGTCATGCCTATACTTAAAATGCATTCGGTAAACAGTCATGAAACTGTATGGGAATATTTATGAATATAAGCTGTGCTTCTGTCATATCATTTCAGTCCTGTCTTAGTTATGTTATAGCCTATGACGCACATTTACATGTATATAAATTAAGCCTTTCTCACATACAACAAATCTATCATATTCCTTCAAGCCATGTTCTTTGGTTGAAAAATATGGCCACCAGGGGGTGAGGCTATTTTGCCTTATATGGCTATAATGAAAACTTAAAATATCCTCTCCTCCGAAAGTGTCAGGCTGATCTTCAAATAATTTTGCAGAAACATTCCTTGGGTGACACTCTACAAGATTCCTTTAAACCATGGTGGTTGGTAAAAAACATGGCCACCAGGGGGCAGGGCTGTTTGGAGATTTGATTTTTGCCTTATGGCTGTGGAGCGATACTGGCCCTCTTGGTCCTCTTGTTTATTTTGATATAGTTTTCATAAAATTATTTGTACACATAGCCTGCTCTTCACAGAAAATGCATGGAAATGTTTTGATATATCCTTTCAAACATTTTATATTACAGAATAGTAAGCAGGGGCCATTATTGTGAGAAAGATGCAGCTGCAGCAGTCAAGGAGATGCTCATTGCTGTCCAGGTAATTAACCCTTTCCCACATACAGCAAATCTGTAGCAGACGACTTTGAAAATGTCTACTCAAAAATATGAAAAATCTCTATAATTGTAGCTTTAATTACAGAAAAAAGTTGAAAACATTGTTCGAAAAAGGAGAAATGCTCCTTTTGAGCAATTTCTCCTTTTATCATAATGTTTTTAAAAGTTGTCTGCTGCAGATGCGTCAAAATGCGTCTTTAGGATGGAGACTTTCCTCAAGATTTAGATTCATAATGTTTAATCATAATATTATTTTCAATTATTTAATGGTAATAATTTAATAGTGAAATATCTATTTTTGATGAGATAGGCTTGACTTGAATATAAATAGATTAAAATATAGTAAAGTCTCTATACTTTAAATTAAACCTTTCCCACTTGCAAAACACAACAGACAACTTTTGAAAACAGTTTGAAAAAAGAATGTCATAATGTCTTAAACTTTACTTTCATTTAAGGAGGTATCCCATAAACTTGCCTTCAGGTTTTCAAAGTAGTCTGCTGCAGCTTTGTTGAGTGGGAAAAGTTTAAATGATAGAAGAAAAAGTAATATCATACCAATAATAATTGATGCAACTTTTTCAATGTAGTTAAATGTCAGAGACGAGAAAATTACTTTGATTTACAAGGCTTGTTCATATGTTCAACTTTTCAAATGAGGGACAATTCTATACTCATTCTTTCCAGTACATGTATTATGTAATTATATGTATGCTATTGTTTTACTGTTGATTATCCTATCCTTTGTTTCAGTATCTGCATGAACAAAAAATCATTCACAGAGACTTGAAGGTAATTTAATATAGTAATTTTACTAGTCTTTCTTAAAGTAAATCTTATATTTTGTTTTAATCTTTCCACATACAACAATTCTGCAGCAGACGACTTTTAAAACATCTCGGCAAATTTGTGCAATTTTTATAAACAAAAGTATAATCAGGGATGTAGATAAGATGTATGTTCCTGGTATAATACTGGAAAAGAATTGAAAACATTGTGACGAAAGGAGAAACTGCTGTAAATAAATCAGCTGGTGATGTGTCAAAATGCATCTGCGTGTGAGAAATGGTTTACCCTATAGGTAGCAATTGTTAATAACTCGGGAAATGGCATGATACTGCTAAGGGCTGTTCCAAGAAAAAATGTCTGGAGAGGAATTACCATTAATTTTGAGGGTACCACCTATCAAATTGTTATTATTTTGTACCACCCACCAAATAAAATTAGCTTGTCGTCCCTCCCCCGTTATTTTTTCCTGAAACAGGCCTGAATATATATATCTTATATTATGAAGATTTATAGGAATATAGGTGGATGAAAAAAAATCATAATTTCCTAGTGAGAAATAATTACAATGAAATGCTGTCAGTTGTCTAGATGATATGAAATGAAGTCTCTATTATAGATGAAAAAGATACAAAGTGCATTGACTTCTTGTAAAATATATCCCACTTTATTTTCAACTCCATCTTTAAATAAAGCTCATTTGCCCTGGACATTTTTTCATCAGATACTGTCAAATTGAAAGATTCTAAAAACTTGTTTTTATTAATGTGATCCTATGTATTTTGAGCTATTGTGATCAGCTTTTGTCCGACATCTGACTGTCGTTCAGTGTGCGTCTTCTGTTGTCAGCAATTGCATTGTTAACACTCTACAAGCAACATTTTGTGTCCAATCTTCATGAAAGTTTAAAAGACCATACATCTCATTCAGTTCATGTCCAAATTTCAAACTGGGTCACGTGAGGTCAAAAACAAGGTCACTAAGCCAAATTGAAGGACAATCTTGTTAACCCTGTGGAGGCTAATTTTTTAACTTGAGCATGATGAATCTTTGTCAGAATAACTGTAATCTAGATATCTAGGCTAAGTTAGCAACTGGGTGAAGTGATGTCAAAAACTAGGTCATTAGGTCAAATTTGAAGAAATGTCTTGTTAAAACTTTAGAGATCGCATTTTTTCCTTCTGCAGCTTGAAACATTGTCAGACTGTTTCTCTTGATGATATCTAGCCATTTTCCAATACGGGTCATTTCAGGTCAAAAACAAGTTCACAAAGCTAAATTTAAGAAAATCTTGTAAACATTCTAGAGACTGCTCTTTTTCTCTTAAGCAGCTTGAAACTTTATCAGAGATGTCTTGATAATATCTAGGCCAAGTTCGAACATGGGTCATGTCAGGTCAAAATCTAGGTCACTAGGACAAGTTGAAGGAAAATTGTGTAAACACTATGGAAGCTGTATTTTTAATTTGAGCATGTTGAAATTCTGTCAGAATGGGTATTTTGAAATATTGTTAACACTTGTATCACCTCAAAATAGGTGACATGTATTGTGATTGACTATATACTGTTGGCATAACTCAGGTGAGCAATCCAGGGTCATCAAGGCCCTCTCATTACTGTTAGACATCAAATTTTAAGTCTACAGTAATGTCTTGGCCAAATATAAATCTTCTAATTATAAATCATTATAATACAAAACAACATGTATGCTTTGTTTTTTTCAGCCTGAAAACTTACTTTATGAAAATTTGTCTCCAGATGCAAGACTAAAAATAGGTATGGATTTTAATACTTGATTTGCTCTCACTTGAACTACAGTCATATTGACAGTCAATTATCTAAAGTTAATATTTAATTTTGTTCGACTGAAAGTGACTTAAAACAACATTTATGTATGCCATTCTACATGACTTTAAATCCTATTTGTGCAGTCTAATCACTGCCTATAGTTTGGCCACTCATGTATCAATATTACTCTATAAGATTATTAGAACTAATCCAAATTCAATAGCGATAATATTCCTGTCAAAATATCAGCAGGTAAGTGGAAAGAATGTTCTGTAATACTTTTTAAAACCCATTTTTGAAAAAAAATTAAATATTTTATAAATTTATAAAACAAATATAATAGACATAAACAAAAATGACATTAGTGTCATATGAGGTAAGTAAGTCTTTCCCACATGCAACAAATCTGCAGCAGAAGACTATCAAAGCATGTTGGGTAAAACCCTGTAAATCTCTATAAGTTAAGGTATAATTACTGAATAAAGGTTGAAAACATTATGGCAAATGGAGAAGTTGCTTGTTTGAATCAATTTCTCCTTTTGTCACAATGTTTTCATAATTCGTCTGCTGCAGAGGCATCAGAAAGCATTCATACATGGAAAAGAGTTAACCTAATTGCTTTCTTTTCAGCTGACTTTGGTCTGTCCAAGATTATTGATCCCCAAGTTCAAACAAACACAGTGTGTGGTACCCCTGGATACTGTGGTAAAGTAACTTTCTTTATAATCCTTTCCCACATTCAACGAATCTGTAACAGATGGGTTTAATAATGTCTAGTCAAATAAATGAAAACGGTCAATGAATAAAAGTACTATTGAAAAGTGTTGAAACAAGTCAAACAATTTTTAGCTCCACTGGCTGAAAGCAAGTCAAGCTTATGTCATGGCTGATTGCCCTAAGTGTGCACTTTTTTATTCAAACAACTTCTTTTCTATAACCAATGGGCCAATTGGGATGGGACTTCACAGGTAGCATCCTATCTATGTCCTTTGCTAAATTCCTTCCAATCTTTTGGATCCATCTGAAAGCCTGGTTACCATGGCAACTGAAAGAAAAAGCTTTAAATTTGTTCTCCTCCCAAACCAGTTGGCTGATCTTCAAATAATTTTGTAGAAATGTTCATTGGGTGACCCTCTATAAGTCATGTTTATTGGTTAAAAACTTGACTGCCAGGGAGGCATGGCTCTTTTGCCTTATATGGCTATTGTGAAAACTTTAAATAAATCAGATTCCTTCAATCCATGTTTATTGATCAACCAGCATGGCCACTAGGGGGAGGGGCTGTTTACATATATCATAATGGCTTGGCATTACAAAAAAGTTAGCAATAGTTATTTTTTCAATTTACAAAATGTGTCTTTAGTCCGGGTTACCCATCCAGGTACTAACTGGATGTATGTTGCTTACCTATGTGAAAAAGCAAACCACTCTACCAACGTCATGATAAAAGCCGGCTCCTACAGCAAGGCTGTAGAAGTGGTAGTTGTACCTATAAACCATTCCCGTAACAGTGTGATAAGGCTTATGTTTTATCACTTTTTTGTTATAAAGTAAAACCGTTTTGCTGATTTATAGATCTTTTGACAAAATAGTTGGATAAATAGAAATTGCTCTAAACAAGCATTTACTTTCCTTTTTCCACTTTTTGCAACAATTCTGTATCATTTATTTCATTCCAGTTTTCCCAAATATTAACCTTTTTTCCACAAATGTTTTCAAAGTATCATAATTAAGAAGTAAACTGTTAACCTTTTCAAACATACAGCAAATCAGCTACAGACAAATTTGAAAACACATAGCCAAAAAATAGGGAAAATCTCTTTAAATGAAAGTATAAATATTGAATAGATATGAAAACAGCATGGCAAGGGTTGATAAAGTTAAACAAACCAACTGATTTATTTTTAGCTCCTGAGGTTGTAAGAGGGCAGTGTTACAATGAATGTGTGGACATGTGGAGCATTGGGGTCATAGCATATATCTTGTAAGTCTTTACTTTTTTCAATCATTTACACTTTCCCACTTGTAGACACATTTTGGATGCATCTAACGCAGACAAGTTTTGAAAATATTGTGGCAAAAGAAGAAATTGCTTATAATGTTCCTTTGATGACCCTTCACCAAGATTGTTGAAAAACAACTGCCAGGGAGGCTGGGATTTTTTCCTTATATGTATATTAACCCTTTCCCTCATACGACAATTCTGCAGCAGACAACTTTGAACATATTTTGTCAAAAAATAGAAAATCTTTATAATTGAATGGATAACCTATGACTTCAAGTGGTAAACATTGTGAACAAAGGAGAAATTGCTCGTTTTGAGCAATTTCTTCTTTTGTCACTATGTTTTCAAAAAGCTGTCTGCTGCAGAGGTGTCAGAAAGCGTCAATATGAGGGAAAGGGTTAAGTTAAAAATTATTTGAAAATAAATTTGCACAGATGAACTGACCATCTCTACCATTATTGTTCAATTGTTCTGATCCATGGAACATGGTCTTCAAAGGGTGAGGCTTATTTTCCTTATATGTATAATTGTATATAATATTTATACAGTATAGTGAAAAATCTTCTTGTATAAAAGCACTGGCCCTATTTGAAAATAATTTGGCAGAAATGTTCCTTGGGTGACCCTTTACTAAAAATGTTTAAATTATTATTATTTGTTGAAGCAATTCATTTCCATACAGAACTGGTAGCAATGCCAACAAATTGGAAATAATAAACTTTGTAATCAATCTTCTCCTCAAAAACTACATATTTGAGTTAATCTCTTTCCCACCTGCAGACGCATATTGACGCAATAGCAGCAGACGTCTTTTGAAAACATTGTGGCCAAAGGTGAAATTGCTCATGATGAGCAATTTCCCCTTTGGCCACAATGTTTTAAACTGTATTTAACAATTAAGCAATCTTTTATGGAGATTTTTCTGTTTTTTTCCCCTTGATTTCAATGTCGTCTGCTGCATATTTGTTGTATGTGGGAAAGGGTTAAAGATAGATATACAGAAACGTTTCTTGACATATGCTCTACAAGAATTGCTTAATCATTTTTTAGGTTGTGTGGTTATGAACCATTCTATGAGGAGAATGAGAGAGTTATGTACAAGAAGATTTTAAAGGGTGATTTCGAATTCGACTCCCCATATTGGGACAACATCACAACTAATGCCAAGGTAGGTTTCTATCTCTCTTCCTCATGCTATTTAATCCCTTACCTCATATAGATGCTTTCTGACGCCTCTGCAGCAGACGGCGTTTTGAAAACATAGTGACAAAAGAAGAAATTGCTCAAAATTAGCAATTTCTCCGTTTGCCACAATGTTTTCCACTTTAAGTCACAGGTTATTCATTCAATTATAGAGATTTTCTATTTTTTGACAAAATATGTTCAAAGTCGTCTGCTGCAGAATTGTCGTATGAGGGAAAGGGTTAAACTAGAGAGTTGTCAGCTTTCATAAGATTTAACAATAAAATTAAGGAAGATGTTAGCAATGAAAGGATTATTCTGAAAAAGAGTTGAAAAGTGATGAAAAAAAATGAAATGCTCATTTAGAGCAATTACTTCTGCTTTGTTGTCTGCTGCTATTATAAAGGACAAACAGTTCTGTGTATCAGTTAAAGCCTTTCAACTCTTTTCCTATACACCAGATCTGCAGCAGATACATTTGAAAATACATTCACCTTTCGCTTTTCTTATGTCTTTTATTAGATTAAGCTTTTACAGCTGAAATAGTTATACAGCCCTTTTCATCGTTTCCCACATGAATTTTGAAGCATCTGCAGCAGATGACTTTTGTGACAATGTGACACTTTCTCCTTTTATCACAAACATTTCAACTACATTCCATATGAGTTCTTTCATTTATAGAGATTTTTCATATTTTAGTCTGGATTATTTTATACAAAGGCATCTGTTGCATGGTTCTAATCATTATAGAAAATCTCTATAACTGAATGGATAACCTATGACTTAAAGTGGAAAACATTGTGGTTAAAGGAGAAATTGCTTGTTTTGAGCAATTTCTTCTTTTGTCTCTATGTTTTCAAAATGCCATCTGCTGCAGAGGCGTCAGAAAGCGTCTATATGAGGGAAAGGGTTAATCAGTATTAAATGGAGCTGAAAATATGGTGCCTAATCCCTTTCCCTCATACGACAATTCAGCAGCAGACGACTTTGAACATATTTTGTCAAAACATAGAAAATCTCTATAATTGAATGGATAACCTATGACGAAAAGTGGAAAACATTGTGCAATTTCTTCTTTTGTCACTATGTTTTCAAAAATCCGTCTGCTGCAGAGGCGTCAGAAAGCGTCTATATGAGGGAAAGGGTTAAGTTGCTTCAAAATGTGTCTGGTAAAATGTTAACCCTTTCCCACATACAACAAATCTGAAGCAGACGACTTTGAAAACGTAATCAAGATCACAGAAAAATCCCTTTAAATGAAGGAACAATAATTGAATACAGTTGAAATCATGGTTACAAAAGGAGAAATTGCTTGATTTGAGCAATTTCTTCTTTTGTTGCCAAGTTTTCAAAAAAATGTTTGCTGTAGAGGCATCAGAAAGCGTCTGCATTTCGGATAGGGTTAAGCTATTGTTTTATAACAGGATCTGATCAGAAATCTGTTGCAAGTGAATCCGGAAAAAAGAATTACAGTAGTCGAAGCCCTCAAACATCCCTGGATTCTCGGTTCTGGTGCCAAGGTGGACCACATGGAGGAAACTCAGACAAATATAAAGAAATTCAATGCGAAGAGAAAAATGAAGGTAATTAATTAAAGGATTCTTTTGTACAGTGTAATGTTTATAATTGTGTGATTTCACATTCTAAGCCTGATGTGATTTTTTAGGGTCATCTGTTTAAAAACATGTGAGGAAAATAATATAATGTCTGTATAATTGGAAGTGTAACTTTGATATGGAGTTGGAAACATAGTGGGAAAGGGAGAAGTTGCAAATTTTGGGCAATTATTCTTTTTTCCCACATTGTTTTCAAATATTGCTGCAAAATCATCATTTATCATCTTGTCTTAGCGATAGGGTAAATCACAATGTCAAGATGTTTAGCTATGGTATGATTTGGCATGTAATTTGAACATTTCTGGGATGTTTCCCAGATATGCAAATTAACATGTCATGCATACAGATGAACTTTAGAAAGTCAAATCTTTGAAACCTCAAACTGGGCCCAAAGTGCATTCAAAGTCTTAGGTTATTAAAGTTCTTCTACTACATCCATGTATAATTTAAGTTGTTCTACTTCAGAAAGCTCAAACTCATTCAAATTTAAATTTTTTGAACTAACATTCGCCCATTAAAATTGACTCCTGATTGTTTTGTGTTGATGTTTAAGGTGTGCATATAATTAAACACAGGTTTAACTGTAATAATTTTAATCCATTCCCACTTGAAGACGCATCTGCTGCAGAATACTTTTGAAATCATTGTGACAAAAGAAGAAATTGCTCAAAATGTCAATATGTTTTGAAAGTCATCTGATGCTGATGCGTTAAAATGCGTCTACAAGTGGGAAAGGGTTAAATCAATGCATCACTCTGATCTGGCATTGTAGAATGCAACCTATAGTCCTGACATCGGTCAGTTCCCTGTCTGTAACAATGAGGATATAGCTGAGGAAGACATAGTTCCTGAGGAAAATGAACCAACTACAGATAAAACAGAGGCTGATGCCGTGCAAACACAGGATAATGGCCAAATGGAAAGTGAACAAATTGAACACAAAACTGAGATCCTTCAAGAATCTGAAGTAGAAGCAACTATTGGTCAGCCAGAACAGTAGATTCTACTGTAGGTGACATCATGTGTGACATCCATCAATCCGTTTATCCCCCCTGAGTGCCTTCCATTTGCGCTAGTTTTCACGCCTTGTTTTCATATCTATATCTACGTAATCCGGAGACCATTAATTTACATACTTTCATATAGCATCTTTTGTTATCAAAGATTTAAGTTAATCCAAATACACATTTTTAATTACAAAAAAACAATAATTTGATTATTTCTACTATTAACCCTTTCCCTCATATAGACGCTTTCTGACGCCTCTGCAGCAGACGGCTTTTTAAAAACATAGTGACAAAAGAAGAAATTGCTCAAAACGAGCAATTTTTCCTTTTGCCACAATGTATTCCACTTTTAGTTTAATATAGGTTATCTATTCAATTATAGAGATTTTCCGATTTATGACAAAATATGTTAAAAGTCGTCTGCTGCAGAATTGTCATATGAGGGAAAGTGTTAAAGGTCTTATACCAATATAAAAAATAGTAAAGATGGTGGTGCACATTCAAAATGCTGAAACTTCAAAACCATACTTATTAGGTCAATCAAAATACATTTTTCTAAATTTGACAACTTACAAAACTTACAATTTCATTAAATTTTCATCTTATAATGAGCTTGCAATAATTATAAGGTTACGATTGACCGTAAAGATTAATCAAGGTTCTTCATGGTAAAAAAGAGTAACTTGTCACAGCTGACAAATGTTTCTTACTAATGAAAGTACCGTAGCCATAAATTAAAAGCTATCTAAGTTTTTGAGTGTTTGTCATAATGAGCAAAATGTCAAAGTGCAAGTTAAAATAACATTTTATCTTCTGTATATTTTAGGTTATTCTTTATTGATTAATTTTATTTCACATTTTTGAAGTACAACGCTCTATTATATTTTTTACACAAAAGAAATAAAATCAACAACCTTGTAGTTTCTATATTTTAACTGTGCACCATCAATACACAATAAAATAGGTATAATAGGAGGAAGTAACTGTTCCAGTAAGATGAAATGGATTTGCATGATACTGCACTTACCTTACACCTGTAGCCAATAATCCGTTCACTCATTCATTTGATTGTTTACTCCTTTAAAAACACTCCCTGTAAATAAGAATCTTCATCTAAGTCATTTGATTGTAAACAGAAACCAATTTGTATAGCCAATTGCAGTTTAAACTCTCAAAAGGGCACCTCTGAGAAGGAATACCCTTTTTAAAACAACACTTTAAAAAAAGCATATTTTAATTCAAATACCCTCTGGACACCTCTAGAGTGCCAGTCTCCTCCAGATGGTGTTCTGGTGAGGTTGAACTGTATGTGTAAATTGACTATAATACGCATGCTGCAAACAGGTTTACAAACAATTCACTTTTATTAAAACAAATTGAGGGACTCATAGTCTAAAAAAACCTTTGGTAATGTTAACAAAATATATCAATTGGTGGGATATGCTAGGTTTATCCGATATCACTTGAATGAGTCACTGCAATGTTTCTGGTTGACCAATCTGATGCATTTACATCAGCTGTATGACTGACAATTGCCTGGTCATCCAATTACCTAATACATGGTCAAGCTGTGATGTGTTGAACAACATGGATCTAAGGGTCATGAGTTGGAATCCTGGCTGGTTCATTCATTAGTTTCAATAAATGTCATTGGGACTAGCATCATTCATTTTGCACCGATGGCCTTAAAGTCTATGTATAAAGGTAGCCAGTTGCATCTTAATATTTCTTGATGGAGTACTTATGTAAGAGCTAGGAAAAACATGGTTTAGTGAGCATGACGCCATTATATTACTGATTATTTGATACTGAAGAATAAGCAATTTCTCTGTTTGCCCCAATATTTTGCTGCAGAGGCATAAGAAAGTGCCTGTATGCCGGAAATGGTTAAATCACATTGCAACTGTACTGTCATAAACATACCAGGAAATAGGTGGCTATAGGAAATTGATCACGAAGATCAATCAAATTGCCTCTCTGTAAAACATATTTCAAACCTTTCTAACATAATTATGACAAATCTGCAGCAGACGACTTTTTAAAAAATCTAGGCAAACAATTTGAAATCTCTGGTAAATGAAAAACTAATTTTGGAAACTAATCAAAAACATTGTGATAAAAAATGAAATTGCACATATTGAGCTACAATGTTTTGAAAAGTCTGCTGTAGATTTGTCAAAATGTAAGAAAAGGTTAATGAAGACCTCAGACATGAAACTATTCAGATTATCTATAGGTAAACTGCTTCTGATAGGAGATGCAATTGATAAATAGTTCCCAGTTTCTGTGGAGTGACTTCCCACACAGGCCAATGAGTTAAATTGATCTACCATGTATGTGATATTGCTAATTAAATTTTAGAGTGGTCTGCTTTACAAACCTTAACAAAAATGGAAATATTTAAGAAATATTTTAAGTCCAATTTTTAAATAGAGTAGAAAACATTGTGGGAAAAAGAATTGCTTATTTTATTTCTTTAAAGAGGTCAGTAAGAGTAACGTTTATAACAAAAGTTTGGAAGTGTATCCTCATTTATTTACTGTCCACTCGTTAAAATGTTATCTGGAACAAAAAAAAACAAGACAATAATTTTTCTTTAACCCTTTCACACTTTATTAAACATCTTGGCAAAAATATGAAAAATCTCTAAGAATGAAAGTTTGAATTTTCTATATTAAAAACATTGTGGCAAAAGGGGAAATGGCTCAATATGAGCTATTTTTAGCTCATCTGTTTTTTGAAGAAAAAAAGTTTGTGTGTTGTGATACCCTTGGCGTCATCGTCAGTGTCTGCGTCGTCACTCAAAAAAGTTCAACATTTTCAAATGAATTTTGGTGCACATGTTCCTTTGAACAATATGCATGTCTATGCCAAGTTACGTAACTGGCTTTAACCCTTTCCCTCATACGACAATTCTGCAGCAGACGACTTTGAACGGATTTTGTCAAAACATAGAAAATCTCCATAATTGAATGGATAACATATGACAAAAAGTGGAAAACATTGTGGCAAAAGGAGAAATTGCACGTTTTGTGCAATTTCTTCTTTTGTCACTATGTTTTCAAAAATCCGTCTGCTGCAGAGGCGTCAGAAAGCGTCTATATGAGGGAAAGGGTTAAACAGACAAGGGTTTGCGTTCACACCCCAGTGCTCTTGTTTTTTCCTTTTGTCGCAATTTCTTCAAAAGTGTTCTGCTGCATATGCATCAAAATGTATCTGCAAGTGGGAAAGGGTTAAGTATCAGTTAAGCTTCTAACCAAATCATTGAAGTGTTACCAATTGATTCACTGTCCAATCATGTAAATGTAATCAGGAACAAAGCTGTAAGATAATCTCATTTTCTGTGATCTAACACTAATTGTCATAGCCTGCTAACCTCATTAGACTTAGATAGTTCAGCAGCTTTTAACACATTTTTATCACAAATACAAAATTAATGAGTGTTATTGTGTTTAGCTGAACAATTTCATTGATACAGATGACTTTTGATACCTCTGTAACAGATGATTAATTGATTGTTTGGTGCTTTACGCTGCTTCCAACAACTTTTCAGTTATATCACACATTACCTGGGTAAGTTACTTGTACTACTTGTCCATTTATACTGACACCAGCCAGTCAGTCTTAATGCTTACCCTACAATCCATTTATACTGACACCAGCCAGTCAGTCTTAATGCTTACCCTACAATCCATTTATACTGACACCAGCCAGTCAGTCTTAATGCTTACCCTACAATCCATTTATACTGACACCAGCCAGTCAGTCTTAATGCTTACCCTACAATCCATTTATACTGACACCAGCCAGTCAGTCTTAATGCTGACCCTACAATCCATTTATACTGACACCAGCCAGTCAGTCTTAATGCTTACCCTACAATCCATTTATACTGACACCAGCCAGTCAGTCTTAATGCTTACCCTACAATCCATTTATACTGACACCAGCCAGTCAGTCTTAATGCTTACCCTACAATCCATTTATACTGACACCAGCCAGTCAGTCTTAATGCTTACCCTACAATCCATTTATACTGACACCAGCCAGTCAGTCTTAATGCTTACCCTACAATCCATTTATACTGACACCAGCCAGTCAGTCTTAATGCTTACCCTACAATCCATTTATACTGACACCAGCCAGTCAGTCTTAATGCTTACCCTACAATCCATTTATACTGACACCAGCCAGTCAGTCTTAATGCTGACCCTACAATCCATTTATACTGACACCAGCCAGTCAGTCTTAATGCTTACCCTACAATCCATTTATACTGACACCAGCCAGTCAGTCTTAATGCTTACCCTACAATCCATTTATACTGACACCAGCCAGTCAGTCTTAATGCTTACCCTACAATCCATTTATACTGACACCAGCCAGTCAGTCTTAATGCTTACCCTACAATCCATTTATACTGACACCAGCCAGTCAGTCTTAATGCTTACCCTACAATCCATTTATACTGACACCAGCCAGTCAGTCTTAATGCTTACCCTACAATCCATTTATACTGACACCAGCCAGTCAGTCTTAATGCTTACCCTACAATCCATTTATACTGACACCAGCCAGTCAGTCTTAATGCTTACCCTACAATCCATTTATACTGACACCAGCCAGTCAGTCTTAATGCTTACCCTACAATCCATTTATACTGACACCAGCCAGTCAGTCTTAATGCTTACCCTACAATCCATTTATACTGACACCAGCCAGTCAGTCTTAATGCTTACCCTACAATCCATTTATACTGACACCAGCCAGTCAGTCTTAATGCTTACCCTACAATCCATTTATACTGACACCAGCCAGTCAGTCTTAATGCTTACCCTACAATCCATTTATACTGACACCAGCCAGTCAGTCTTAATGCTTACCCTACAATCCATTTATACTGACACCAGCCAGTCAGTCTTAATGCTTACCCTACAATCCATTTATACTGACACCAGCCAGTCAGTCTTAATGCTTACCCTACAATCCATTTATACTGACACCAGCCAGTCAGTCTTAATGCTTACCCTACAATCCATTTATACTGACACCAGCCAGTCAGTCTTAATGCTTACCCTACAATCCATTTATACTGACACCAGCCAGTCAGTCTTAATGCTTACCCTACAATCCATTTATACTGACACCAGCCAGTCAGTCTTAATGCTTACCCTACAATCCATTTATACTGACACCAGCCAGTCAGTCTTAATGCTTACCCTACAATCCATTTATACTGACACCAGCCAGTCAGTCTTAATGCTTACCCTACAATCCATTTATACTGACACCAGCCAGTCAGTCTTAATGCTTACCCTACAATCCATTTATACTGACACCAGCCAGTCAGTCTTAATGCTTACCCTACAATCCATTTATACTGACACCAGCCAGTCAGTCTTAATGCTTACCCTACAATCCATTTATACTGACACCAGCCAGTCAGTCTTAATGCTTACCCTACAATCCATTTATACTGACACCAGCCAGTCAGTCTTAATGCTTACCCTACAATCCATTTATACTGACACCAGCCAGTCAGTCTTAATGCTTACCCTACAATCCATTTATACTGACACCAGCCAGTCAGTCTTAATGCTTACCCTACAATCAACCAGCCAGTCAGTCTTAATGCTTACCCTACAATCAACCAGCCAGTCAGTCTTAATGCTTACCCTACAATCAACCAGCCAGTCAGTCTTAATGCTTACCCTACAATCAACCAGCCAGTCAGTCTTAATGCTTACCCTACAATCAACCAGCCAGTCAGTCTTAATGCTTACCCTACAATCAACCAGCCAGTCAGTCTTAATGCTTACCCTACAATCAACCAGCCAGTCAGTCTTAATGCTTTAATACCCTACAATCAAGATAACCAAGGAGGGTAGCCATTACTGACATTTTTAGCTCGTCTGTTTTTCATAGAAAAAAGTTGGGGTATTGTGAAATCCTTGGCGTCTGCTATGTCTGCTGCGCCGTCTGTATCTGCTGCTTCATCACAAAACTTTAACCTTACCTCATAACTCAAAAACTGTTCAACATTTTCAAATGAAACATGTTACAAATGTTCCTAGGAAAAATATGTGTGTCTATACCAAGTCAGGTGCAACAGATGACTTATGAAAATATTTTGGAAGAAGGACTAACTGTTAGAAATATGCAATATCTCCTTTCCACAATGTTTTCAGCTCTTATCAAAATAATGCTTATATATACTTATGATTTTCCTCGCTTTACTCTCAGATGCTGTCACGAAAGAGAAGTGGAGTAACTTCATACGATGTTTATGGCTGATTTTAGCCAAAACATGTACTTAGTTGATTCATGCAATCACATCTTTATGTACTTTGCAATCTAACATAACCCTTTCCCACAATTAGACGCTTTCTGACACCTCTGCAGCAGACGAATTTTAAATAATATGAACAGGAGGAATATTTCATTATGAGCAATTTCACCTTTTGCAAAAACTTTTTTCAATCATTATACTTAATTTACAGATTTTGTTAAGCTCATCTGAGCACGCTCAAGGTGAGTAATTGTGATTGCCTTTTGTCCAGCATCCATCATACGTCATCGGCGTGTCAAATTCAACATTTTCTCCTTTGTAACCGGTGAGTCAATTGGGATGAAACTTCAAAGATAGCATGTTCTCAATGTCCTCACCAAAATTTCTTCAAATGTTTAGGATCCATTCAGAATTCTGGTTACCATGGCAACCAAACAAAAAATCTTAAAATTCTTCTATAAAACCAGTTGGCCTATTTTCAATAAATTTTGTAAAAATGATCCTTTGATGACCCTCTATTAGATTCCTTCAAGCCATTTTGATTGGTCTAAAAAAAGGATGGCCACCAGGGCAGTGAGGTGTTTTGTTTTATATGGTTATAGTGAAAACTTTAAAAAATCTTCTCCTCCAAAAGTATGAAGCTGATTTCCAATAATTTTGTAAAATTATTCCTTACGTGACCCTCTATCAGATTCGTCTAAGCCATGTTGATTGGTGGAAAACATGGCCACCAGGGGGGCGGGCTGTTTTGCCTGATATGGCTATAGTAAAAAACTCCTCAGTATCAGAAAGTATCTGGCTAATTTTCAAATCATTTTATAGACATGTTTCTTTGGTGAGCCTCAATTGGATAATTTCAAGCTATGGTGATTGGTCATAAAAAGTGAATAAGTGTTGTTTGCATGACAAATTTATTGCATAACTCCGGTGAACGATCCATGGTCATCATGGCACTATTGTTCATATTTTTACCAAAATATATTCAAAATGGTCTGCTGCAGATTTGTTGTATGTGGGAAAGGGTAAGCGTTGTACAACCTAAATTAAATTATGTTACTTTGTTATAACTGTAAAAATATATAAATCCCCTCGTAACCCTTGACCACATAAATCAAATCTGCAGCAGACAACTTTGCAACCATCTATTCGAAAGTTTGGAAAATAAATGGAATTGAAACCATCGTGGCTATAGAGGAAATATGTCTTGTTGAGCAATTTTCTTCTTTTGCCACAAAGTAGTCTTTTTATAAAGTGTTCTTTTACAGATATGTCAAAATGCATCTGCATGTGAGTAAGGGTTGATTTTTTTTTTTTCTAAATTGAAATGTGAAAACGGTATTTCAATACATAATTGTATCCATACTGTCCCCACTTTCTGGGTATAACCCCTCCCTCATGCAGCAGACATATTTCAAAACATTTAAACAAAAATAAGGAATCTGTCTATAAATGAAAGGAAAATTATTGAAGCAGAATATTGTCGCAAAAGAGAGAAATTGGTTATTCTTTTCTTCTATGACTAAATGTTTTCAAAAGTTGTCGCAGAGGTGTCAGAGAATGTCTGTATGAAGAAAAGGGCTGATTTGGATGCCTAGATAAGGAGGAGTTAATTGATCTTTGCCTGAAATTGTCTCACTTATTACTGATAAAGCCCATGTTGTTATCACCCAGAAGTACTCCCTGAAATGGTCTCACTTATTACTTAAAAAGAGCCCATGTTGTTATCGCCCAGAGGAACTCCCTGAAATTGTCTCACTTATTACTGATAAAGCCCATGTTGTTATCACCCAGAGATACTCCCTGAAATTGTCTCACTTATTACTGATAAAGCCCATGTTGTTATCACCCAGGGGAACTCCCTGAAATTGTCTCACTTATTACTTAAAAAGAGCCCATGTTGTTATCGCCCAGAGGAACTCCCTGAAATTGTCTCACTTATTACTGATAAAGCTCATGTTGTTATCACCCAGAGGAACTCCCTGAAATAGTCTCACTTATTACTGATAAAGCCCATGGTTATCACCCAGAGGTACTCCCTGAAATTGTCTCACTTATTACTGATAAAGCCCATGTTGTTATCACCCAGAGGTATGCCCTGGAATGGCCTCACTTATTACTGATAAAGCCCATGTTGTTATCACCCAGAGGTACTCCCTGAAATTGTCTCACTTATTACTGATAAAGCCCATGTTGTTATCACCCAGAGGTACTCCCTGGAATGGCCTCACTTATTACTGATAAAGGCCATGTTGTTATCACCCAGAGGTACTCCCTGAAATAGTGTCACTTATTACTTAAAAAGAGCCCATGTTGTTATCGCCCAGAGGAACTCCCTGAAATAGTCTCACTTATTACTGATAAAGCCCATGTTGTTATCACCCAGAGGTACTCCCTGAAATAGTCTCACTTATTACTTAAAAAGAGCCCATGTTGTTATCGCCCAGAGGAACTCCCTGAAATAGTCTCACTTATTACTGATAAAGCCCATGTTGTTATCACCCAGAGGTATGCCCTGGAATGGCCTCACTTATTACTAATAAAGCCCATGTTGTTATCGCCCAGAGGAACTCCCTGAAATAGTCTCACTTATGACTGATAAAGCCCATGTTGTTATCACCCAGAGGAACTCCCTGAAATAGTCTCACTTATTACTGATAAAGCCCATGTTGTTATCACCCAGAGGTATGCCCTGGAATGGCCTCACTTATTACTGATAAAGGCCATGTTGTTATCACCCAGGGGAACTCCCTGAAATAGTCTCACTTATTACTGATAAAGCCCATGTTGTTGTCACCCAGAGGTACTCCCTGAAATAGTCTCACTTATTACTGATAAAGCCCATGTTGTTATCACCCAGAGGAACTCCCTGAAATTGTCTCACGTATTACTGATAAAGAGCCCATGTTGTTATTGCCCAGAAGTTGAACAAAATTTTAAATCCTTTCCTATATGAAGACGCATTGCCTATAATGACCAATTTCTCCATTTGTCACAATGTTTTCAACTGTGTTTAATAATTACACTTTGATTTTTAGAGATTTTCCATATTCTTATAGAGAAGTTTTCAAAGTCATCTGTTGAAGTCTGTTGTTCATAAGGATGTATATATTATGGTTATATGTTGACTCATTCTTAACAAATTTATAAGCATAGCCTTCTCTTTTTTGCATCTCAATCGTAAAATTAAATTTAACATAACTTTAAATGAGCTGCTTACGATTAGACCTTAAGATCACTTCATGATGCAGTGAAAAAAATTGAAAGGTTTGCATAAAAATAACATGGGCGACCGTTGTCTGTCTTAACCCTTTCCCTCATACAATTTTTTTGCAGAAGACAACTTTGTTAACATATTATTACTAAATCAAGTTGAAAACATTGTGGCAAAAGGAGAAATTGCTTGTTTTGAGCAATTTCTTCTTTTGTCACATTGTTTTCATTAGTCATCTGCTGCAGAGGTGTCAGAAAGCATCTATATGTGGGAAAGAGTTAAAATGTTTGATGGACAATAATTGTTTACTATATGTGATTTTTGTTCAGCCATTTGTTTTGAAAGCATCTAAAGAACCAAGTATAACTTAATTAAGGTTGGAAGAATAATTTTGTTAAAAAAGAAGTTGAATACATTGCAAGAAAAGAGGAAATTGCCTATTTAACCCTTTCCCTCATATAGACACTTTCCGAAGCCTCTGCAGCAGACAATTTTTTCAAAACATAGTGACAAAAGAAGAAATTGCTCGTTTTCCACTTTTAGTCATAGGTTATCCATTCAATTAAAGAGATTTTCTTTTTTTTTGACAAAATATGTTCAAAGTCGTCTGCTGCAGAATTGTTGTATGAGGGAAAGAGTTAAGGCTTTTCCTCTTTCTCCATCAGTGTTTTCAAAATGTAATCTGATGCCAAGTCATCAAAAGGTTTCATAGGAAAAGGGAAATAGAAATAACTTTATAAGGATGTGAATTAATTAACTCTTTACTTGTTAGAGGCACTATTAAATGCCTGGAATTCAGATGACTTTTTAAAACATTTGAGGAAAAGGTTCATGATAAGTTTCTCCTTTTCCAAAAATGTTTCCTATATGCGCTAAAACTATTTTATATAGTTTTTCTAGTCTTTTCACAAATGCTTTTGATTTAACCCTTTCCCACATAAGAAAATTCTGCAGCAGACGACTTTGAACGTATTTTGTCAAAACATAGAAAATCTCCATAATTGAATGGATAACCTATGAGAAAAAGTGGAAAACATTGTGGCAAAAGGAGAAATTGCACGTTTTGTGCAATTTCTTCTTTTGTCACTATGTTTTCAAATAGGGTCTCCTGCAAATGCGTCGGAATGCGTCTGCAAGTGGGAAAGGGTTAATAAAAAAAAAAAACATTTATTATACGTGTATCAGGCAAAGGGTTAACAGGAATGTTTCCTTTTATGTTTTTTCAGGCTTTAACAGAGATTGGATTGATACTGGGTCAGCATTTCCAAGGAGCCTTGCTACTTGCACAGAACACTTCCACATCGGATATCTCCATGCAGATTCCACAGTAATACCTCTTAACCCTTTACAACACGACTGTGGCAGACGACTTTGAAAACATCTATGCAGAAATAATGGAAAAATGTACAAATGAAATCTCGATTATTGAATAGAGTTGAAAACATTGTGGCAAAGGAAGGAAATGGTTGTTTTGAGCAATTTCTTCTTTTGCCACAGTGTTTTCAATAGTTGTCTGCTGCACATGCGTTAGAATGTGTTTACATGTGGGAAAATGTTAACCCACGTGAGAACCTATTTTGATACATCTGCAACAGAAGACTTTTGAAACCAGTGTTGCAATAGGAGAAATTGCTCTAATGTGCAGGTTTTCCTTTTTGCCACATTGTTTTTAACTCCATTCAATACTTGTACTTTCATTTACAAGATTTTTTTTCATGTATGATGCCCTCCCTGATGGTTTCTAAGTCGTCTGCTGCAAACTGTAGGTGTTGTTTATGAGAAAGATTTATTCTGCTGGTATTTTGTAAATTGTACTTAAAAATGTGTTATACCTTCTATCACTCATATAATACCAACAAGGTCCTTCATTGTTCATATTTACCAAAAAATGTGTGGTTACACAAAATGATATGCCCCTTTCATTTAGAAGTCTTACTAGCACATTTGTTGTTTAACCCTTTCCCAGTTCCCACATACAACAAATTTGCAGCAGACGACTTTGAAGTCATCTAAAGCAAAAATATGAAAAATCTATAATTTAAAGTTTATTTATTAAATAGAGCTGAATTCATTGTGCCAAAAGTAAAAAATTGCGCATCCTTAGTAATTTCTGCTTTTGGCACAATGTTTTCCAAAACTCAGAACGTGTGTGTATGTGGGAAAGGGTTAAAACATTATCTAACCCTTCTCCTTTTGTGTGGTTTTTAGATAATTTCATAATGTAAAAGTCAGCAGACAATATCTGACAATCGTGATTAATGAAAGCTTTTGAGGCAGCTTCAATCGGGATATAAGAAATGAACCCCTTCCAACATACATCAAATTTGCAGCAGACGACTTTGAAAATATGAAAAATCTAAAATTGTAGGTATAATTACTGAAAAAAGTTGATAACATTGCGGCAAAGGGAGAAATCAAAATGCGTCCATAGGTGGGAAAGGGTTGAAAAAGTAGAATGAGCTGTTGCTCATTATCACAGATTTAGTTTTACCTGGCAGATATTTTACACAATTTTTTCTATGGATCATTAACCCTTTCCCTCATACAACAATTCTGCAGCAGACGACTTTGAACGTATTTTGTCAAAACATAGAAAATCTCCATAATTGAACGGATAACCTATGACAACAAGTGGAAAACATTGCGGCAAAAGGAGAAATTGCACGTTTTGTGCAATTTCTTCTTTTGTCACTATGTTTTCAAAAAGCTGTCTGCTGCAGAGGCGTCAGAAAGCGTCTATATGAGGGAAAGGGTTAAACATTTTGGCATATTTATAAGTGTCATGTGTGCTAGTAAAATACATTTTAGTATAAGAGATATGGAAAAGAGATCTACAATAAATAAAAGCAATATATGTCAACCCTTTCCCAAATACAGAAAATCTGCAGAAGACGACTGCGAAAACATTGAGTCAAATATACGGAAAATCTCTATAAATGAGAGTATTATTATTGAATAGAATTGAAAGTATTGTGGCAAAAGGAGAAAATTCTCATAATGAGCAATTTCTCTTATTGACACTTATGTTTTCGAAAGCTGCAGAGGCATGACAAAGCATCTGTATTTGGGAAAGGATTAAAAGTTAAAACTTTGTCAAAGCCTGACCAGAAGATGAGTTGTGGCTGTTTTTCTTGTCCCAAACCCTTTCCCTCATACGACAATTCTGCAGCAGACGACTTTGAACATATTTTGTCAAGAAATAGAAAATCTCTATAATTGAATGGATAACCTATGACTAAAAGTGGAAAACATTAGACATTCAAGTTTCTGTTTTTTGTTAAGTGAATGAAAAACTATGTACATACAGAATAACTATTCGGCAGTTATTCTCACTTTAAAATGTAAAGGGATTTTAAATATAGAGTTTCATATAATATTATAAGTACATTGGGTTTTTTATTAAGATATTTTTTAAGCTTTATTATACACATGTTCATGTATATACTAAAGTGAATTATTTGTCATTTATTAAACTCATTTGATTTTATAATAAAAAGAAAGCAAAGAAATGTTGTCAGCATTTTAACATTGTTGGCTTCGCAATCTTTGTAAAGTAACAAGTTTAGGTCCACTCTTTTCCCTAACTATATAACAAGATTGAATACTTGTCCAGTATCTAAAGTATCTCATTAGTGAAAGAGACTTAACCCCACCTTGCATGTTTCTTAAATTATGGACTTGTTTCAACTAGGATCCTTTGATGAAATCTCGTTTCTTAAACTACAAAAGTTATACATGTATATTACTAATTGACCATAATAAGGTGCCTCTAAATGCAACATGCATTACTCCACTAAGAATTTCAGATGAGTATCAGTACTTGCCTGTTTGGGAGGGATTGGGGGCTCTTGTATACATATCAGATGAGTCTTAGCACCTGTTTACAGTGCTCTTGTTCCATAAGTGTTGGATTTTTCTCACATTCAAAAGTTCAAGAATATCTTTTGAAGCGTGTTATTTTGTCATTTGTTCTAAGCATGTTTTCCAGAATCACATTTTTTTCTTACAGTTTTATAATGTATTTAATATCTATTTATAAACTTACTTTTCTGTGATATACTTTTTAAGATTTATGTACAAAGAGAAACTCGAGGTAAGACTGAATTAGTTTTAACCTTTTTCCACATACGGATGACTTTTGAACCATCTGCAGTAGACGTCTTTTAAAAACATTGTAGCAAAAGGAGAACTTTATCATTATTTTAACAATTTATCGTTTTTGATGCAATGTTTTCAATTTGATTGAATAGTTGAACTTTCATTTTTAAAGATTTGTTCAATGTTTGGTCAAGATGTTTTCAAAGTTGTCTGCTGCAGATGTGGTTTAGGTGGAAAAGGGTTAACAAATATCCACAATCTCATGTTTGTTTGAGAGATGCAAGGACTTTTTGTCTATCATGTTTTAATTTAAAATTCTTATCTAAACCTCTGTTAAATAAGACTGTGATGTTTCTCATAAATAAATATTTTTTAAAAAGTTGCTGTTATACTTGTCTGTATGCATGCCACAGAAAATAGGTTGCTCCTCAAAGTAGATATTGGAGGCGTTAACTCAAGTGATTGTAAGTTTTGTAACCATGTTATCTTACTCTGGTTTGAATCATATATTTACTCTTGGAAATATAAAGTATTGACTTTTCTTGTTGCATTACAAATTAGGACTAGAATGCAAGAGGACCATGATGGTCCTATATCGCTCTACTGAATAAACAGAATTTAAATAGTTTTCAATAATCTTACTCTATGCAAGCAATTAGAGTAATTATACTAACTTGGTAGAGGATCACCTAATGAACATTTGTGCCAAATTATTAACTGTCTACAAATGAAGTTTAGGGGGCTGGGATCAATATGAGTCACTGTGTCAGCGATGGTTGGTCCACTTGTTTGTCTGCGCTGGAATTCAATGAGCTTTAAAAGGACGCTTCTATACAAAGAGGAGATGTACATTGCCTGATGGCAAACCAATGAGATATTTCTTTTACAAAGTAATGGTCCCTTGATAATTATACAGTGTTAATACCAACATTTGTGTCTGCCTATTCTCAGCAATCACTGTGTGGAATTCAATAACATTTAATAGGCAGCTTCCATACCAAGAGGAGATGGACAGTACCGGATTGCTTTCCAGTTTGACGATTCTTTAACAGAGTAATGGCCCCTTGATAATTATACATAGTGATAAATACCAACATTTGTGTCTGTGCTTTTTCTCTGCAATAACTGGGTGAAATTCAATGATGTGCCAGTGCCTGATGATATTCAAGTTACATGTAGATGGATTGTTTTACAGAGTTGTGGACCGTTGATGATTATCCAGTATGAATATCCCACCATTCGTGTCTGCACTAAATCTCAGCAGTCACTTGGTGGAATTTAAGGAAATATTATAGACAGTTTCTTTACCAAGAGGAGATGTGCAGAGCCTGATGGATTTTCAGTTGGAGGTTTTTCAGCTCCACTGGCTAAAACCCGGTCGAGCTTATGTCAAGGCGAATTGTCTGTCATGCATGCGTGAGTCAACCTTTTGCTTAAAAAGACTTCTCCTCCCTAACCACTTGGCCAATTGGGATGAAACTTCATAGGAAGCATCCTATCAATGTGCTCTCCTAAATTCCTTAAACATTTTTGGATCCATGCACAATTCTGGTTTCCATGGCAATGGAAAGAAAAATATAGTGATAGCGTAAAAGATCTCCGACGAAACTGTCTGGTCAATTTTCAAATAATGTTGTAGAAATATTCCTTGGAAGACCCTCTATCAGATTCCTTCAAGCGATGTTGATTGGTCCAAAAACATGGCTGCTAGACGGCGGGGCTATTTTGCCTTATATGGCTATAGTGAAAACTCAAAAAATCTCCTCAGAAAGTGTTGGGCCGATTTTCAAATAATTTTGTAGAAATATTCCTTGGGAGACCCTCTATCAGATTCATTCAAGCCATGTTGATTGGTTGAAAAGCATGACGCCAGGGGGCAGGGATGTTTTGCCTTATATGGCTATAGAGAAAACTTAAAAAAATCTTCTACGACGGAAGTATCTGGCTGATTTTCATAAATTTTGTAGAAGAATTCCTTTGGTAACTCTTAATCAGATTCCACCAAGCCATGTTGATTGTTCTTAAAATATAGCTGCGAGATTCCTTCAAGCCATGCTGATTGGTCAAACAAGAGGGCCATGATGGCCCTGGATCGCTCACCTTAATTATACAATGTACTGCAATGCAAAACACATCAAGACAATTATTCTGAATGCATCCTCCACAGTGTTAACAATATTTTCCTTCATTTTGCCTAGTGATCTATATTTTTTTACCTGATATGACCCATATTCCTACATGGACTAGATATCATTAAGACAACATACTGACAAAGTTTCAACTTGCTCAAAGTAAAAATGCGGCCTCCGGAGTTTGAACAATATTTTCCTTTATTGACCTAGTTTCTGATCCAATATGACCCATATTCGAACTTGGCCTAAATATCATTCAGCTCAACATTCTGAACAAATTTCAAGCCGCTGAAGCAAAACATGCGGCTTCTACAGAGTTAACAAGATTTTCCCTTAATTTGGCCTTGTGACCTAGTTTCTAATCCAATATGGCCCATATTTAAACTTGACCTAGATATCTTTAAGACAAACATTCTGACAAAATTTCAAGCTACTGAATCAAAAAATGAGGCATCCAAAGTGTTAACAAGATTTTCCTTCAATTTGGCCTAGTGATCTAGTTTTTGACCCGGCATGACCCATATTCGAACTTGGCCTAGATATCATTCAGCTCAACATTCTGAACAAATTTCAAGTTGCTGAAGCAAAATATGCAGCTTCTACAGAGTTAACAAGATTTTCCCTCAATTTGGCCTAGTGACCTAGCTTCTGACCCAATATGACCCATATTTGAACTTGACCTAGATATCTTTAAGACAAACATTCTGACCAAATTTCAAGTTGCTGAAGCAAAAAATGCGGCATCCAAAGTGTTAACAAGATTTTCCTTCAATTTGATCTAGTGACCTAGTTTTTGACCCGGCATAACCCATATTCAAACTTGACCTAGATATTTTTAAGACAAACATTCTGACAAAATTTCAAACTGCTTAAGCAAAAATTGCGGCATCTGGAGTGTTAACAAGATTTTCCTTCAATTTGGCCTAGTGACCTACTTCTTGACCCGACGTGACCCATGTTCGAACTTGACCTACATATCATTAAGACAAACATTCTGATAAAGTTTAAACATGCTCAAGTTGAAAATGTGGCCTCTAGAGTGTTAACAAGATTTCGCTTCAATTTGACCTAGTGACCTCGTTTTTGACCTCATATGGCCCAGTTTCGAACTTGTCCAAGATTTTATGGAGATGAACGTTCTGATAAACTTTCATGAAGATTGGATGCAAAATGTAGCCTGTAGAGTGTTAACAAGCTCAAATGTTGACGACGCACGACGGATGGACGCCGGACAAAATGTGATCCCAATAGCTCACCTTGCACTTCGTGCATAGGTGAGCTAAAAACATGGCCATCAGCTGTTTGGAGATTTAACTTTTGCCTAATGGCAGTGGAGCGATACTAGCCCTCTTGTTTGAGTTATGGCCCCTTGATAATAATACATACATGTAGTGTTATAAACCAACATTCGTATCTGCATTATTTCTTAGAAAATAATGGATAGAATTCAATGAAATTGTATAGGAATCTTCTATACCATGAGAAGTGCAGTGCCGGACTGCTTTCCAGTTGGATGTTTCTTTAACAGATACATCACCCTTGAGAATTATAGTGTTATATATTCCAACATTTGTCTCTGTGCGCTATTTCGCAGCAATCGATGGGTAGAATTCAATGAAATTTTATAGGAAGCTTCTATACCAAGAGATGTGCAGTGCTTGATGGCATTTCAGTAAAAAAATAATTATATATAGTATTATATACCAACATTCATGTCTCCGCTGGCGCTATTTCCTAAATCCATGGGCTTCTATACCAAGAGTAGATGCGCCTGATGTCATTCCTGTTGGATGTTTTTTGAAAAGAGTTATTGCCCCCTTGATTATTATAGATAGTGTTATATATAAACATTTGTGTTCCATTATTTCTCAGCAATCATTGGATTGAATTCCATGAACTTTTATAGGAAGCTTCTATAGTAAGTGCACTTTTTTCCCTAAGTTAACTTCAATGGTGTGGATGCCTACAGTGAATTTTATTATTTATTCTACTACTGAGTAAAGACTGTTTCTTATAATAACAACAAAAACCATGTATACATAAGGAAAATAAACTCTGCCCACTGGTGGCCATGTTTTCATAGGATCGGAATAATTTGAACAATCTTGATAATGGTTCATCAAAGGAACATCAGTCAAGTACTTTTAGAGAAGAAGTATTCATTAATTTGGACATTTATCTCTCTTTCTGATGCTGAGGCAACCAAAGTTCTACATGTAATTAAATTTTTAATAACCGTTTTTGATGAGGGCGAATAGTGAAATTATTTAAAAATCAGGTCAATAGTTTATGAAAAGATTTGAACAGATGCTGGGCGGTGAGCTTACAAGGACAATGATGGTTCTATATAGTTCACCTGATATAATGGAACTTAACTAGTTTTCAAAGTGCTTAATTTACACATATAAGGAAAACGAGCCCTGCCCCAAGTGGCCATGTATTTTAATGGATCAAAATTATTTCGACAATCCAAGTAGAAGGTCACCCTGTGAACATATGTGCCAAATTATTTTAAAACCAAACCGGTGTCTTTGTAAAAGAAGATTTTTTGTTAAACAAGAGGGCCATGAGGCTCTGGAACGTTCACCTGAGCATGAATGACCTAGTTTTAGTCAATATGACCCATATTCGAACTTGACCTAGATATCATTAACACAAACATTTCGACAACATTTCAAGCTGCTGAGGCAAAAATTGCACCTTTATAGTGTTAACAAGATTTTCCTTCAATTTGGCCTAGTGACATAGTTTCTGTCCAAATATGATCCATATTCGAACTTGACATAGAAATCATTCTGACAAAATTTCAAACTGCTGAAACAAAGTTTGTTTAACAAGATTTTCCTTCAATTTGACCTAGTGATCTACTTTTTGATCCGACATGACCCTTATTCAAACTTGACCTACATATCATCAAGAGAAACATTCTAATAAAATTTCAACATGCTCAAGTTAAAAATGTGGCCTCCAAAGTATTAACAAAGATTTCCCTTCAATTTTACCTAGTGACCTAGTTTTTGACCAAGTTTCGAAATTGTCCAAGGTTTGATGGAGAGAAATGTTTTAATAAACTTTCATGAAGATCGGATGCAAAATGTAGCCTTTAGTGTTAACAAGGCAAAAGTTGACGAAGGACAACAGACAAAAGGTTAAAAACTCTTTATACATATACAGAAAACAAGCATGGTTCACTGGCGGTAATATTTTAAACAGATCAGAATTATTTGAACACTATTGATTGGAAGAGTGTTACCCCAAGACCCAAAAGTTATTTTTTGACCAGAAGATTATACCATACATATATAAAGAAAACAAGTTCCATGATTTTCAACAGATCTGAATAATTGAACAATCTAAGAAGAAGGTCATCCAGGAACAGTTGTGCCAAATCACTTTCAAATCAGGCCTTAACTTTTTTTATAGAGTTTTGACATTTTTGACTTTTTTCTGCTGCAACAGCGACCAAAGTTCTACAAAGAATTTAATTACTTTAACAATATTGAATGAAGACCACCGACTGAATATTCCTGTGAAATGATTCTGAAATTGATGCCTTCGTTTATGAGGAGAATTTGTATGTAGGGAAATGAGAACAGAAGGACAAACATATGTAGACAGACAGCGAGTGATCCCAACACTTGCTCAAAGTGAGGCGAAAAGTAGCTAGTTACCTCAGAAGATTATTGTGTGGAGTACTGACACAAGGGCAGGTTAACCCTTTCCCTCATACAACAAATCTGCAACAGACAACTTTGAAAACAATAACATACCCTAAAACATTTGGGAAACTCCCTTTAAATGAAGGTCCAACAATTGAATGGTTGAAAACATGGTGACAAAAGGAGAAATTGCTTGTTTTGAGCAATTTCTTCTTTTGTTGCCATGTTTTCAAAAAGCTGTCTGCTGCAGAGTTGTCAGAAAGCATCTATATGAGGGAAAGGGTAAATGGACCACCACAATATGACTAAAATACTTTTGAAAACTACATTGAACCAATCAGGGGATTGAAAACTTCCAACAGAAAACATAATATCAAGATTTATTCTTACTTGGTTTAACAACTTATTTACAAAATAATCATCTCAAATCTTGCAGCATTTCTAAATGTTCAAATAGTATTCAATTATGAACTGTTGACATGTCATTCAAAATGTGTGAAACAAAACTGTTCAAAGCACAATTTAGTCAATGAATCTGGACTATCCAAAACAATTCCTAGAGTTAACTATCTTTACTTTGTTGATATTCTTGTCCTTTTATTCCAGCTAAAATTCGCTCCATATGCTTTCTTTACAAGCCTTGGTTCTTTCGGTGCTTCTATGTAGCACTCCCATCCTGTAAAATGTAAGTGATCAGATCAAGCAGAGAAAAGAATGGGACATACTGGCCATGAACATTTCTTCTATACAGCCATACAATGATAAACAGTTTGATTTATTTGGGTTTAACGCCATTTTTAACAATTTTTCAGTTATATCACAGCGGCCAGTTCTCCTACTCATGCATTTCCTGGTTTTCTCACACCAGTACTCCACACAACAATCTTCCCAAGCAACTGGCTGCTTTTCCACATAGACTTAGCCCATTGGTGGAAGACGAATGACGCATGTCGCATTGACTTTTGTCAATCGTCGGAAAGAAAGTTAGCCGAACCAGGATTTGAACTCACAACCCCTGGATTGACCGCCCGCGTCGCTACCGGTGCTCGGCTACAATGATAAACAGACTATCAGGATCATCGTTTTATCAATCAGTGAAACGACTTAACAGTCTAATCGAAAACCACCCTAGGAAAATCTCTGTGACATTTCTACACTGGGCATGTTTGATTCAAAGTAGAAGATATTTCAAGTTTTCACTACAAGCAAAGAAATTTTGTTTTCAATAGTCGTCTTCGCCAGATGCATAAAATGCATTTGCCATGTGGGAAAAGGTTTAACCCTTTCTGACATAAAACAAATCTGTAGCCGACGACCTTGAAAACAAATTGATCAAAACTTGAAAAATCTCCATTAATGAGTGTTATATTATTAAATAGAGTTTAAAACATTGTGTCAAAAGGAGAAATTGCTTGTTTTGAGCAATTTCTTCTTTTGTCACAAAGTTTTCAAAATCATCTGCTGCAGAGGTGTCTAAAAGCGTCTGTATCAGGGAAAGGGGTTAATAATCAATATTGATGAGACACAGGGCTATCAATTTAGATCACCTGTGAACTAAGATTAGTCTAGCACTTTGCCATCCTTAACTAGTTGAAAACAAGGTTAACTTATATAAAATTGAATTAACCCTTTCCCACATACAATAAATTTGCAGCAGATGATTTTGAAAACATCTAGACAAAAATATGGAATAGCTTGAAGAATAAAAGTATCATTTTCAAAAAATTGGAAAAAAATTTGGCAAAAGGAAAAATAAACTTTTTAAAAGCCATTACTTGTTTTGCCACAATCATCAATGTTTTCAAATGTCGTCTAATGCTTATACATAAAATGCAATTTCAAGTGGGAAAGGGTCGAACTAAGATTGTTATCAAAGCTTATTAAAAATTTATATTGTAATGAGTAACTTTAGGCTAATCCTTTACTGCTAACAAGACAAAATTGAAAAGTTGCCTGCAGAAGTGGCATAAAAACATGATCCAGTTAAAAGCTATCAGTAGAACAAGCTTACCATTTTTAGTACAGAAATCGACAGCATCCTCCTTTGAATTAAACTCTACATGTGTGTTACTCATTGGGTCACCCCTGAAATGATATTAAAAGAGAAACTAACATGAGGAAAGCATTTTTGAAGACACTATATGATCTTTTATTTATCAGAAAAGAAAGATACTGCTCATTTAGCATTGAATTTTTGATACAGGTACTCCATCCCAGGCCCGTAAGAAGCAAATTGCAATTGGGGGGGGGCACCAGATATGAATAAAAGTGTGGGGGGGGGGGGGGGGCACGGCCTCCAGTTTCTACGGGCCTGCTTTAAGTATTAGTATGATAATATCATTATTTGGCAAAATTGCCATGCCCCCCCCTGTTCCTACGGGCCTGCATCCTGAGCAGAGTACTAGATGAGGAGGAGTGAACTGGTCTTTTCCCATCCATATCCCCCTTATGACTCCACTAAAACATATGTTGTGGGTACTCAAAATAATCGTCCCACTGCGACGATTCTTTTGAGTACCCAAAACATAGGATTTTAGGGTCAAATAAGGATTTGGGGGATGTGAACTACTCTTCTTATCTGGAGCTCTGATTCTGTGTGATATGTATGCGGGTGTTACAAACGAGTGCAGGAGCATGTGTTGGTAATTACCATATAATATCACAGGGAATAGGAAAAGTAACATCAAAATTTTAATGGTAAATATATATTTACATGTCATCATGAAAATCAGTCATCTCTGATACCTTGCATTATATTTTGATAAAAGTAGCTGCTGTTTTTAACCTTTTACCACATACAACAACTATGCAGCAGACGACTTTGAAAACAAGCCCGAAAATATTTGGAAACTCCCTTTAAATGAAGTAAAATAATTGAATCAAGTTGAAAACATGGTGACAAAAGAAGATATTGCTGGTTTTTAGCAATTTCTTCTTTTGTCGCCATGTTTTCAAAAAGACGTCTGCTGCAGAGGTGTCAGAAAAGCATCTATATGAGGGAAAGGGTTAAAGTGTTTTCATGAAACTAAATATGTATTGCAGCTTGCAGTAGGTGGTGACAATATATTATGTTGATGGCCCAACGGGTAGATTTAAACCCCTTACCATGCCTCTACAGCATACAACTTATAAAACAAAAGCTGTCCATATGACAGCACGCTCAACTATTACACCGCTTTTACTTCAAACTCTATTCCATAATGATTGATATTTTAATTTTCCAAACTTTTGCCTTGATGTGTAAATGTTTGTCTGCTGCAGATTTGATATGTTGGAAAGGGTTGAATAAGAGCGACCGTAAATTTTACCCTTTCCCACATATAGATGCTTTCTGACGCCTCTGCAGCAGACGACTTTTGAAAACATTGTAGCGAATGGATAAATTGTTCATAATGAGCAATTTCTCCATTTGCCACAATATTTTCAACTACATTTAATATATATATACTTCCCTTTTTAGAGATTATCTTAATATATGTGGGTATTTTTTCAAAGTCGTCTGCTGCAATTTGTTGTTTGTGGGAAAGGGTTAATATAGAATTTCTACAAAACTGTAAACATACGTAGATTGCCAGCCCATTGTAGGATTTTCCCATCTCTCTCTAACATCAAAATCCATTCTCCATTTCCTGGTACCAAATGTGCCACTCTGCATAGCATTTCTAGCAGGAACAAAAATCCTTACACGTCTTGTCTTAACGTCATCGGCAGGGTATCCAGTAATAGCTGATATGTCAGTCTGTGTAAAACAATAAAAAGAAATTGGACTTCAGAAATTATAATTTTTCTCACTAAACAACTTTTAAAACTTCATGGGAAAAGAAGGAATTAACTTTTATGCAACTTTCTGTGTAACCCTTTCCAACATACGACAAATCTGCATATAGTATAGTTATTTTATTGTTATTTTATAGAGTTGAAAACATTGTGGACACTGGAGAAATTGCTATTTTAAAAAGTCGTCTGCTGCAGAGGCAATATACGGTAAACTGATAAAGAATTGGTATGTGGGAAAAGGTTAAATTAACTAGTCATGGGAAAAACTTTTCATAAATGCTATGAAGTCATTTTCTTTTAATTTCACATATATGACATTACATAAAAGTACATATTTGATACTGGGATTCAGATGATTTTATTTGTAAGGGCAGTTTATTTATTCAATAGGTTTGATCGTTTTCAAAGATGTGTTACAATTATTATTATTATTATTATTATTATTATTATCATGTGATCTAAATCAGTAAATTTACAGTGAGTCAAAGGCTTCTTGAAAGTTTTGACTTATTAACCCTTTCTCTTATACAACAATTCTGCAGCAGACGACTTTGAACATATTTTGACAAAAAATAGAACATCTCTATAATTGAATGGATAACCTATGACAAAAAAGTGGAAAACATTGTGACAAAAGGAGAAATTGCACGTTTTGTGCAATTTCTTCTTTTGTCACTATGTTTTTAAAAAGCTGTCTGCTGCAGAGGCGTCAGAAAGCGTCTATATGAGGGAAAGGGTTAACCCTTTCTCACATACAACAAATCTGCAGCAGACAACTTTGAAATCATCTGGGCAAAAATATGGAAAATCTCTATAAATGAAAGTTTAAATATTGAATAGAGTTGAAAACATTATGGCAATAAGGAGAAATTGCTTGTTTTGAGCAATTTCTTCTTTTGCCACAATGTTTTCAAAAGTAGTCAGAAAGCATCTTTATGTGGGAAAGGGTTAACAAACAGGTCCTGAATATGCAGATGCATAGGGGATTTGTAACGGTTGAAAATCGCCTGTGATTGTTTTTTCTATTATTTACATATATTACAATAAGATACTGAGGCAAAGTTTTGAATCATGTCAAAAATAATCTATAATTTGACTTTATCTTACTCATTTTAATGAATTAACTAAAGATTTTCCAACAAAACTAACAACCCCAACTTAAAATTCTGTCAAACATTATGGACTTTAAATTATAGAAGGACATTGAGATCCGTTAGAAGTCTACAAAGGGAACTTACTCTTCCAATCCAAAAAATCCGTTACAGTATACAAAGGGAGGTAAAAGGGTGACTGAAATTAAACAGTAACCCTTATAAAATCCGGTTAATTACATTTTTGGCTATTTTAACCATTCTAATCTCAAAAATTAAAATTAAAATAAAAAAATCAATATTGATCAATATCTGTCTATTCAGAGATCTACATAATTATTATCTTGTTTGTAAACAACATTACAAAGAGGGTTGGTCTATATTCTGTCATGTATATATGTCATTTTGTTTCGCCGTTTGTAATGCTAAATTGTATTTACCTCATGTTTTTGTCCATGTACAAACTGGGAATATTAAAGAAATTGAAATTGAAAAAAAAAAAGATGGAGATCTAAGGAAACTTACCACTCTTTCTGCAATGATGGTTTCTGAATGAGTGTGACTTTCAATCACACCTTGGGCATCCTTGTCAACATCTAGCAAACTTTTACCTTTGTTGGCTAAAGTTCTGAAAAGTACAGGACAGATTTTGATGTAACTTCAGCAGGCGCCTTTTGAAAATATTGAGGCAAAGGGAAAACTTGTTGAAAAAACCACCAATTTCTCCTTTTGCCACAATGATTTCAAATTATTTTCTTCATTTATAAATAAAGATTTTTCATTCTTTGTGTTAATTTCCTTTGCTGCAGATTTGTTGTATGAGGAAAACGGGTGAAACTTTGTCAACATGTGGCTGCCAAGGGTCGGATTGAGGCCCAAGGTGGCCTAATGAACTAAAATCTTATGGGTTAAGGGTCCAATAAGGTAACATTTCAAAAACAAATTTATTCAATTTAATAATATTGTAACGTGTACCGGAGTTAAGCCATCGCGGGTCACCCATCCAGGCACTAACCGCGATGAACGTTACTTAACTTTGAGAAAAGGTCGTCCACTCTACCAATGTCGCTATGAAAGCCGGCTTCTACAGCAAGGCTGTAGAAGTGATATTTATACCTATGGCTATACCCCATTCCCGTTATATTTCTCCCTCTTTTCTCTTTACTTCGACCCGAAGTCACACAACTGAACATAAGCAGAACACCAGATATGATGGTGATATCAAACCAAAAGCTCACCGCTGCCACCATTTGTAACGTGTACCGGACTTAAGCCATCGCGGGTCACCCATCCAGGCACTTACCGCGATGAACATTGCCTTAACTTTAAGAAAAGGTCAACCACTCTACCAACGTCGCTTTAGAAGCCTGGCAGAGGTGGGATTTTGGGTTGATATCACCATCATCCCCGCACCCCGGTGGTTCCCAGTGATGTTATATAGACTCCGCTCTGGTGTACAGCCTGTGTTCAGTTGTGTGACTTTGGTCGAAGTCATGAAAAGAGGGAGATGACTTAACTTCGGTACACATTACAAATTACAATATAATTTTTATAACTGCCAATCATTTTTTCCCTTTTTTTGTTTTAGACGTCTTAATTTTGTAAGTAAATTGCCATTGATAAAGGACGCCCAATAATTTGCCTAATCTCATTACAAGCTATTTGAAGCATTTCTCCACTATTTAAGGGCTGAAGTTGGTTGACAGACAGAGTAGTTAATGAATTCAGAACATAAAAATCTGATAAACCTAAAATTCTGATAAAAATATATATTCTATTCGTAATCAAAATAAATCGTAATTTAAGGGAACAAGTTTACATACATCATCGTAACATGTATACGTAACTGTTCAATATTTAAATAACATAAGATTTAAGTTCTGATTAATATGTCCTTCGTTACTTTTAAAAAGAAAGTATATACCTTTCCGAAATTAAGCTTAATTATAGGTGTAACTGCAACAACACATTAGAAGATTAATTAAAAACTGACAGATGCCCTTGAATGTTGGTGTAACAAAAATTCGTGAAACAGAACATTATTTTATGGGTCCCTTATTTTATAGCAGAGATAAGCAATTCTGGAAACCATGGGCGTTTTACCCCTCTTTTATAAAACTTTTTTATAAGTGTGATTTAAAATTCTTATAATAAACGTTACCTGGTAAAAGTTCTATTAGATAAAAGACCCCGACATCGAACTAGTTTGCTTGTCAACGCCATTTTGGAGGGATCCGGAATACATAAGTATGTACTTTTTCGGTCGTTGTCGTCATTATAAAGGAATGAAATTGTAAAAATAATTAAATAAAATCATAATATGAAATATGGTTGACAAACTGTGCTGATTAATGTATATGTGGATTGATGGGCTTATCGGTATAGATTGATGGATGAAGGGTTAAATGCATGGATTAATGGACCAATGGCTGGATGGAGTTGCTACTTGGTGTGGTCAGGGACAATATATACATATATATATTGTCCCTGGTGTGGTGAAAATTGCTATAAATCACTTTTATTTTTCAGTGTTTTCTTTAGGCTAGGCCTACCTAATGATCAGCAAGAATTGGGAACATATCGAACTATATGCAAGAATGAGATGAGGGTCATTATGTGATTAGTGTACATGTAAAAAATCAAAGTACTGAAAGTATTAAATGGAACGATTTGTGTTGGTATTCGTAAATTTTAAGGTCAGACTGGCGGTTGCATGTGTATATACACAAGAGATGTTTGTAAAATATAAATGCCTTCCGTTACCAATGAGGTTCGTCACTTTGTGAAAGCAAATAATTCAAGTATGCCAATGGGTTTTTGAATTGACTATGCGTATCAACAACATTCATACCTCATTCCATTTTAAACACTGGGGTGCTCGTGTGAGGGATGGGGTTGATAACCACACAATGGAAGTGTAACGAATATGCAAATTAGCATCACCGGTTCGAAGTGATGGTCTTTGGGTTAGATATATAAGGCAAGTGGACCCCTTCAGGGTTGAGTATACTTTTCGCTGAAGGGATCTTCTGCGTCTTAAGCCCGGCACGTTACATTGGTGGCAGCGGTGGGATAAGGACAACTGCCATATCGGAGTTGCCTTACCCATGGGTTTCCCAGGCCAAGACTCGGGACGAGTCTTCTCGGAGTGGGAAGTATTGTAACGAATATGCAAATTAGCATCACCGGTTCGAAGTGATGGTCTTTGGGTTAGATATATAAGGCAAGTGGACCCCTTCAGGGTTGAGTATACTTTTCGCTGAAGGGATCTTCTGCGTCTTTAGCCCGGCACGTTACAGAAGTAGCTAGCATTTTATTGTATATTTAAGTGTGAACATCTGCAGGATGTAACACATTGATGGTCATTAAAGAAAGAAAAAGACAATTTACGTAGTTTTTCTTTGAACTTATTAATAAACACATGGACCATTATGGTTCTATTTCGTTCACCTAGATAGTTATCCATGTACATCACAGGTGCCCGTCTCGTTTAAAATCTAAAAATAGAATTTTACTATATATAGTAAAATGCTATTTTTAGATTTTAAACGAGACGGGCACCTGTGATGTACATATAAGGAAATCAAGACCCTGATAACTTTCAAAGCAGTGTAAATGGAAATGTTCCACTTTTAATAATCTTTAAGATACAATTATGATGAGTGATCCTTTAATCCCTGTTACACTCAACCTGAAGGTGTTAATCACACTTTCTTACATAGCAAGATCTGTGTAATAAACGGTCGTTATTTTCTGATACTGTTTTGATCTTGACAATACAAACAATTACTAAGACTTATTAACATGATTATAAGCTAAAGATGGTGACTTCTATAGTATCAATAAGATTTCCTTGAAACTGATCTGTTGACCTTGGTTTTAATCTCAGGTGATCACGAATACTCTGACTAAATGTCATGTGACTCAAGACCGTAAACAAAGTTTTCATTTGATTTGTTCCAGTGACCTAGTATTTTACCCCAAGTAACCCAGTTTCTAAACTGACCTAGAAATAATTTGGCAAACAGTCTGACCAAATTGCATGAAGATTGGATATTGAATTGAGTCTTGTTCATAAGGTGTATTTTTGGCTTGACTGTGGATCTAATTTGTTTACCAAAAATTACCCACATTTGAACTTGACCTAGAAATAATTGCTCCACTGGATGAGAGCTTATATCATGGCGAATTGTCATTCGTGCGTCCGTCAACTCTTTTACCTTATTTTGCCTTATATGGCTATAGTGAAAACTTAAAAAATCTTCTCCTCCGAAACTGTCAAGCCGATTTTCAAATAATTTGTAGAAATGTTCCTTTGGTGACCCTCTATTAGATTCCTTCAAGCCATGTTGATTGGTCGAAACACTTATGCTAAATTATATTTAATTCTGACGAGAACTTTCAGAACAATGGAATTATAATGATTTGTCATTGTACCCCATTTCCTTATGCCGCCATGATTTACAAACAATCAATATGGATTTTTGTTGTTGTTGTAAAAGGCAACTTTAACATTTTTACCTCATTATCTTGAAAGCCGACAAGCGCATTAAGAGGAGAATACCAGTTGTCCCTTTGCTGATGCCGCAAGAACATAAGCGTCGTTCTCGGCAATGAATTTGGGTATAAAGGTCTCATCATCTGTTTGGCGTGAAATTTTGGGAGATCGAGGTCAACACGTTTGTAAAATGTATTTTTGTTTTCGTTTTACGTATTTAACTAGAAAACTATTGTCATCATATGTTTATATCATATATTTAAAAGCGGGTTTCGTGTTTTTCTAATCAAACACGTGCTCCATTTGCTGCATCTTGCAGCAACTCTTATTAATTGTATAGTTTGTTGACTCTGGAACGGATATCTGTCGACAAGCGTCCAAAAAGAAAAAAACGTAACCCCCCATGACATCATTTAATTGGTACTTTAGTCCTTATAACGGTGTCCATAATTTTTGGTAATATAATATACGAGTAAGAAGTTAAAAATATAATTTATTTATATACAGAACCACCACAAACATACCGTCAAATAATGACATAATTAATTTTTTTAACATTTTGGTCCTTATTTTCTCCAGGTTTTTTCTATAGCAAAAAATACGTCACATCATGTAATGTAATCAGGTTACATCCCGTTTCTATGCTGTCACGATACTTTATTATAATAGAATACTCGTGAATAGAATAAAAGTTAACACTAAAAAATGGGGGGGGGGGGGGGGGGGGGGGGGGAAGTGTTATAATTATGCACTATACGTCTCTTTTCCCCGCAATGTTCTTTTAACATGACTGCTACAGGGATATCACAATTTTTTTTTTTTTAGTGTTAACTGTTTACAAGGACATGTTGGGGAATCCGTATAAATACGGGCAACTTTCGATATCATTATTAATTAATTAATCTAAATAATACGATCACATATGTGGTGGCGAATCATATAATTTAGTGACCTTTTTAGCATGACAGGTACCACCAACAAGCATAAGACAAAAGGCTACTGTAAACCTCATAGCTCTATGCGTAAGTACTTACGTATGTTTATAAAACTGTGAGTGTATTATTGGACACAGCTGCTTAAATTACCAAACTGCCTAATCAATAATGATCCATTGTCGAGAAAAAGTACTTAATCATGCTATGCTGTTTTGCTGCACATAAACAGTTAAGCCTTTCCAGCATACAGCAGATCTCCAGCAGACGACTTTGAAATGGTCTTGGCGAATATATGGAAGGTCTTTATACACGATATGATAATTATTAATTAGAGTTGAAAATATTGTGGCAAAAAGAGAAATTGGTAATTATGAATAAGTTCTACTTTTGCTACAATTGTTTCATAAGCCGTCTGCTACAGAGACGTTGGGAAGCATATATGTGGAAAAGGGTTAATGTGTATTTTATCGATCTATTTACCAACCCATTACATGATACCAAACTTTGCATCCTTGCACATTCTAACAAAACCACATACATGTTTACACCAATGTATATGTGTGGAGACATTATGCTAATGCATTTTAGCCGTTTCCTCCCCTATTTTAGACATTCTGTCATATGTTACGAGTCAAAAGGTGCCACAGTGATAATAGTTCGTTCGCATCTAGTCACTGAACATATGGCGATTATCCGAAGAATGGTGTTCGAATCTTCGTACATTGTCGGATCACAATCCTTTAGCAGAGCTCAAATGGTGTTTGGTAAAAGATCTTGTGATACACTATCACTGCTTACCCCTAAATATCTATTGCAGTTCGAAGTGTATACTTTGACATCAGGAATATCACGAGAAACTATGGCTTTTCGTCGTTAAGTGCTGTGTCAACTAGCTGCAAAATTGAGAGAAAATATGTGGCGGATAAAAAATGGACAAATGGACTAACATTATTGCACATGAATGTTCCTTAGGTGATCCTCTTTCAAAGTTGTCCAAATAGGTTTTGGTTGATGCGGCATCAACTGTTATATTCATTCATAAATACTATAAATACTAGTACGTAGTAAATATATTATTAGTTCCATTCATGATCACATGCGTAGTAATATTGAAATAAAAGCAGTTCCAGTTGACGCCATCTTTTGTTGTGTATATAAACAAGCCAGCATCGTTTTACACGCTATTTCCAGTTAAATAGTTAGTATTCAACACATGGCGACGAGGATTTAACAAAAAGGACCTTCCTTAACTACGATGGCAACCTCAACAATAGGAAACATCGACTGTTTCGACGAGAATTTAGAAACTTGTGAATCATATTGTGAACGCTTGGGACAATTTTTTGTCGCCAATGGAGTCGAGAACGACAAGAAGAAAGCCTCGCTATTGAGTCTGATCGGTCCAAAGGCGTATACATTGTTGAAGAATTCATGTGCACCAAATAAGCCGGCGGAGAAATCATACGATGAACTTGTGGCTTTATTAAATGCACAACTTAATCCCAAACCATCTATCATTGCGGAAAGGTACCGATTCCACAAACGGAACCAAGGGCCTACGGAAACGGTAATGGAATACGTAGCTGAACTTCGTAAGTTGTCGGTTCACTGTAACTTTGATGCTGTATTGAACGACACGCTGAGAGATCGTCTTGTTTGTGGTTTAAAGCACGAATATATACAGAAGAGATTATTATCTGAAAGTGACATTGACCTTAATAAAGCAATAAAAGTATCGGTTGCAATGGAAACCGCAGTTATTTATTATATTTAATCATACTTCAATCAAACAAGATACTGCCGATTTCAACATTGAGTTAAAAAGTCTGTCTATAAATAGAACTATAGTGAATTTGTTTACTCTGCTGTGACCGATGATCGATTTTGTTAAGCCTTGAATTTCAAGAACATGTCAGACGACTTCCGACCTCCGAAATGAAAACTACCCGGCTGTGAAAAATCATCGTAAATAGACGAACATTTCTGCATGTTTAACTATTAAAGCGACTTAGGAACTGCGATCATCATGTATACCCAACGTCGAAAGGCAATTGTTTCCGTTATGTTCCTTCAATATAATTATTTTTGAATGACCATGTCCTTTGTCAGTCGGATTTGATCTCCAAATAAATAATAAGAGCTCCAACTGGAACCCGAGCTTTCAGTGCCAGGGTTCCCAGCCTAAAATCTGAGATGTCCATGGTGTGTAGCAAAGAATACTTCATTAAAAGCAAGGATGTTAATGCTAAATGCAGGAAAAGGGATCAACTGATCCGAAAATGCTTGAAATTAGTTTTTATGTATATAATTACTGGTGAAAATTTTGGATTAACTAAATAAAAGGCGAAAATATTTTTGTTAAGCTACATTTCTTTTTTTGAACAATAATATAAAGTCAATAGAAGTTGTACTTGCCTTTCAAACAATTTTGTGAGCTGAAACCTCTTTCACAGTTAACACTTGATAGTTGCATAAACAATTCTACATTGTTTCTTTGTCGATGCCTACAATCGTGTTCCTGAGGTTTGGCCATCCACCAACTTTTCAGGGACGAACAGAGCTGGTATTTCTCTCTCCACATTCTGCACTCATTCAACCATGTCTCTATGAACAATTTTCACTTGTTTTGGATAGCAATACAAAGTTCCTAGATACTTTTTCTTAGCAAACTTCAGTCAGTGGTGTGTACAACTTTTTGCCATGTTTCCACAATGATAACAAAGTCTGTCTTACTTACACAAGGTTATGCTTGATAACGTTTTCTTTGATTCTTTTAGTTCAGGGTGTGATTTCCTTTCTCTGCCTTCCGACTTTCTCCATCTATTCTATGTTTCTTACTTACTGCGTCCTTGTCATCAGTTTTAAATTTCAACATAGACTTCTTGAATATTGGTCATGGCCGTTTAAAAACTAGGGCATTCGGCAAAATTGAAGGAAAATATTGTTAACAATCTGGAAGCCATATTTAGCAAGTTTTCCAAAACGATTGTCTTGTGTGTGACATGTCGGATCAAAATCATGGTCACTGCAACATTGAAGGGGTCTTGTTAACACTTGTATTAGCTTACTTGACCGCAAACCGAGTTATTTTGATTGGCTATACGATTGGTATACTTATATTGTTTAAGTAAGAGCATTTAACACTTCAGTTTGATTAAATCCGGTGAGCGATATAAGACCAGTATGGTATTCTTGTTTTTCTTGTCTTTAAAAACAAGTTCTCTATTCTATGTTAAAAATTTAAACTTTAGATTGGAGCAAAACACACATAATTATACAGTATTAACTCGGACTAATGGTGTTCAGTTTCTAACATTTTTTACCGAAAGCTGCACATTTGCCAGCTTTTTCTTTTATGGCAGCCCTTGTTGAATTTTTCTTCGGATCCCTTTTCAGTGTTTCTCTGTTCTCTCTTACACGTTCATTTTGTATGTTTAAATACGTTGTATAAGTTTCTTGATCTTCGACTTTTAACTTCTGTTTATATGATTATTTTTTTCTTTCTTGTGTTACCAGTGAGTGGCATATTTGTTAAGTGTTTAGCCCCTCTATGTTCTTTTATATATGATAGCAACAGCGATGGAAGTTGCAGGGTAATTGATTGATTTATGGGAAAGATTTTTTGAAATATAACGGTGATGAACATACTGAATGATGCCAGGAGAAATCAATTTTAGGTCATGATGTCACGGTGAATTTAAAGATATCTCATTGATTGATGTCTTACCAAAAATCTTACAATCTCTGAACCCTTTTAGCCTAGACACGAATCCAATACCCCCTTCCCCTAAAGTCTAAAAGTTGATATTTGAAATCTAGCTTCATATAGTGGACTCCTACCGAGATTTGTCAAATTATAGCCCTGTGTCAAAAATGGCCCCACTTGTTTTACATAGACTCGTTTAGGTAAACACTTTAAACAAAATTCAGGTGATCGATTTAGGGCCATCTTGGCCCTTTTGTTAATTTGAATATTGAAACGTTGTCGGAATAGGTCACCAGGAAATTTGAGAAAAATCTCTTTAGAGATTTAATACTACAGCAGCGTGAAACTTTGTCAGAAATGTTTCTCGTAAGATATTGAGACCAAGATCAAAAATGGGTAATTTCAAAACAAAAATTTAGTCACTAGGCCAAAATAAAGGGAAATCATGTTAACATTCTACAAGCTGCATTTATCATTTCAACATGTTGAAACTTTGTCAGAATGATTAGTACGATTATTGCCGATATTTGGTCAAAAACAAGGTCACTATGTACAATTTGAGAAAAATCTTGTGAATGCTCTAGAGGCTGCATGTTTTACACTAACATGTTGAATTTCTGTCAGAATATTGGTCTAAATGATAGATACGCTCTGCTTATATATAGGACATACATGTACGTTCAAACAGTCAGTAGGCTTATTAAAAAAAAGATGGACAAACATGTCTTTGACTCAAAATGATGAGACTTAGTTACATTGTTTATCTTGATGATACATACGCTAAGTGTTAAAATTGGTCACGATAGTTAAATAAATGGGTTATTCAGCCAAATTTAGCTCAAAAATTGTCAATACTCTTTTTGTTACTTAAGCATGTTGAAAATATGTCATGAGGTATATGTTAAAGTTATCTAGGCTAAATTCAACTTTGGGTCATATCGACTTAAACGGTCACAAGGCCAAACCTAAGAAAAGTATTGCGGACACTCTAGTATAAAGCTCTCTCATTTGTTTTGAAGTCAGCCGGATACGGATCTAGTCAAAACCTTTTGAATCTTCTCCGATGACAATCTGGCCAAATTTCAAATAATTGTGTGGAAATGTTCCTTTGGTGAACCGCTACCCAATAATAAATATTGATTGGTCTACCAACATGTCCGCAGTGGGGCGGTGCTGTTAGCCTTATATTTCTTAAATGAGGAATTAAAATACGAGAGCATCGTCAACAATACAAAACCCCTTGCAGTGTTTTTTCATACATATGTATGGCAGTCACTGTGACCTGTATCAGTGATACGGTAACCCTTCAACGCTCACTTTACAATAAACCAGTGTATGAGGTATGAAAGAATTCAGTCTCCAAATGAAAGTGATAGAGCTAGGAAGTTGTTTCATACTGACACATTAAAGTCAATGTGACCTTGAACATTGACATAGCTTGGTAACATGCGAACACTCTTGACACTGAACCTTTGTTTGGAATTTGAAGGAATCCGCCCACAAGGAAAAGTGCTGGAGCGATGAAGTCGTTTTATACAAATAATTAGTGACTTTAAGCTTGAACTTTGACCTAGGTCGATGGAATGTGAACTTGTACAAGAAGAGGTAGGTATAAACATGACTTAAATTTCAAAACAATCTGATAAAAAAATAAAGTTGCAAGAGTGATGACCTCATACAAGAGAAGATGCTTGTGAACTATGTATTCTGTTTTATAACAATCAAATAAGAACTAAAATTTACAGCTATGATGTCGCTTTTCACAGACTTTTAATAGCCACTTTGACATTGGTCAGTGAAAAACGAACTTATAAAAGAGGCGATGTAGGAAAAACTAAACATGTCTGTCAAGTCCAATCAAAATCAGATAAGAAACAAAAGTCGCTAGAGCGATGACGTCGTTTCATACAGAAGAATAATAGTCACCTTGACCTTTGACATAAAACTTGTACAAGTAACAATGTTAGTGAACATAAGCGATGACGTCGTTGTGACACGTACGTACGGGCGGATCCCTATATATTTTCGACGGGATAATAATCTGCAAAACTATTTGGATTGAAGAGCATTCGTTGTTCAACATGTGTTCAATGTTTTCTACAAAAAGACACATTAGTGATCTGTCCTCAAATTTAGAATTCATTACGAATGAAATCCAGTCTTTATATCCTTTAAAACTATCGAAACTTGAAATTTAATTCAAGAAAATATTGTTTGTACGGAAAACCGACACCGACGAAAATGGTGACGTCATAAATCCGAAATTCCCAACGTCATACGTTATGTCACTAATTATCAAATCAAATATCTTTTATTGGCATAAAATCCAATGACAGGATTGTCACCATACATACAATACAGAACATGAATCTATATATGTATTTAAATGAATTGTCTAATCTTAAAATGTTCTAGACTTTCAGAATTACTTTTCTTAACTCGTACATTTTAAAAATAAATGTTATTCACATCTTATTTATATCAAAGTCATGACTACTCATTATAAATGCAAACTTATCAACATTATTCATTATGTAAAAATCTGGATAAATGGATGTCATTTCAGCATAAAATTCTTGTATAATTATATCTAGTTTACAACATTTTACAATAGAATGGATTTCATCCTCGACACTGGAATTGCACAACATACAAATTCTCTGTTCAAGAGGTGTTTTTATGGTCACTGATCAATAAATACGTTTCTAGTTCATCAGAAGATTTTAGATTTCTATAAGTTTTTAACTTATTACCATTTACCAAATCGCTGTTATCATCAAATAGTGATTTTTCCAAAAAGATATGTAAAAATTGTTTTAACTTTTCAGTAACTGAATGTATAAGTTTATGTTTTGAAAAGGTACTTTTGTTGTTCCAAACATGATTTAAACCTATTTTATGTAGTTAGCTCCAAAGCCTTTTTGTAAAAGAATTAATACTGTCATTGTAAGCATATTTAACCAATTTGTTACTTTTGGCTGTAATTACATGATTCCAAAAATTTATACTTGACTTTAACCAATAGCTAAGGGAAAGCTAGCTTTTCTAAAATTGTTTGAAGACCTCTTGCCCTTTTTGACAACAGAACTATGTCGTCATCATATAAAAGACACGACAAACTAGCATCACCTAGCACAAACGAAGTTATTGAAAAGAGGGTGGGACTGAGTATACAGCATTGATTTACCCCTATCTGTAATTCATACAGGTTTAATATTTTATATATTCATTTCCTCGCCAACATACTGCATCCTTTTAGTGTTCGTGGTATAATCGCATAATAAGTAGTTTCCAACAGCAATAAAGCCATCCTTCAATAGATACCCACACCCTTTTCATCCTGACATATTCAAGTTGTTATATATATATATGTGTTTCCTGTTCATAAGTATGTACAATTCAGTTTAGCGTGTTTTTGCCTCATCAATAAAAGTCAGTCGGTGAGGGTAATGTTTACATCAATGAATAAAGTATATATAGTAAAATATTTAACCAATCGTATATATAAGCAAGCGTTACGAAATTGGTTAAATCTTACATTTGATTCAATTTCGTATAAAAAATATCTGGCTACGATGCTTTGTAAGTACGTGTGGCAGGGGAGATAATTTGGAAGATATGACTAGTCTTCGTGACTAAAGGGGCCCGATTTGGGTAGGTCATATCTCCGCTAATACCAATTTTGACAGGCTTTGTTTTATTTTAAAGTTATCTATAGTAATTTCATTAACTTACAGATTATATAAAGTGAAAGACATTTTGACCTAACAAGAAATAAATTTAGTTTTAAATTGCTGAAAAAGTATATTTAAATGTACATGTTATAATGCAATTACAATTACATTTCAACACAAGGAATCGGTGAAACCGAATGATGCTCCCCATAAGGGCTTTGTCTGATAGAACTACCTTTAACTAGTGAGCATACCTATTTACATAATACAGACTTCATTAAAAGAAAAGCAAACAAGGGAGTTAATTTTTATTATTTATTATAGAGTTATGGTTCTTGTGTAATGCACTTCCTCTCTTTAATATTTATCTACATTTAAAGTTTCATCGAAATATCTTTCGTACTTTTGGAGTTTTAGTCCTGAAATTGAAATATAAAGTCTAACAAGGGAGATAACTTGAAAATCATCACTAAAAGTTATGGTTCTTGTGTAATGCACATCTTTAGTACTTTTTGAGTTATGGTCCTGACATGGAAATATAAAGTAACAAGGGAGATAATTTGAAATTATTCACTATGAAGTTATTGTTCTTGTATTATGCACTCTCTTATTGATATGTATGTTTATTTCAAGTTTCATTGAAATATATTCAGTAATTTTAGATTTATGCTCAATACAAATAAAGTGTGACGGACAAAAAAGCAAAGGAGTTATTTTTTTATTATTTATTATAGAGTTATGTTTCTTGTGTAATGCACTTCCTCTCTTTAATATCTAGCTACATTTCAAGTTTCATCGAAATATCTTTCGTACTTTTGGAGTTATGGTCCTGAAATTGAAATATAAAGTCTAACAAGGGAGATAACTTGATAATTATTCACTATAAGTTATGGTTTTTGTGTAATGCACTTCCTTTCTTAAATATCTGTATACATTCCAAGTTTCATCAAAATATCTTTAGCACTTTTCCAGTTATGGTCCTGACATGGAAATATAAAGTCTAACAAGGGAGATCATTTGAAAATAATTCGCTATAAAGTTATGGTTCTTGTATTATGCACTCTCTTATTGATATGTATGTATATTTCAAGATTCATTGAAATATATTCAGTACTTTTAGATGTATGCTCAATCCAAATATAGTGTGACGGACAGACAAAGTGACAACTATATGCTCTCCCTCTGGGGAGCATAAAAACACCAGCCAGCAGCACATAATACTGTCAGGGATATACACCAGATATAGTTATCTGTTGATTCTTGATGACCAAGACAATTCCACAAACACAACCTGGGCCCAGCAGTTGCATCCCCGTACTCATTCACTGAGGAAGATTATTCTGGAAGGTAACTTTTAGATTTTGTTTTCTGATTTTTTTTAATACTACTAATAATCACACAAAACTGTACATAGTTATTTTACATATCTCTCAAAACATTTCTTCTTGATTTACTTCTCAAGGGGTCTGTTTCTATACACACCATTAATGTCCAATGGAAGCCGCCTTCATTTCTAGCTCCGACACAAAACTGATAGTTGAAAACGTCTTGCTACAAGCATATAACATTCTTGGTATTATTATATCATACTACGAATATGGAGAGACAATAACACGCAAAATGGCCAGACTAACCAGATTCAGATGTCAAGCCCTAATAGTGTGTTAATAACACTGAGGGCTATCAATCAAGGGGTCATGAGTTTGAACCCCCACCTTGACATACAGTTAATCTTTGTGAATGAATAATTATTGTATACCTGTCTCATTAAGGAATGTATCCGATTACTTACAAGTGAATATTGATGTCATAAGAACGCAGTTTATATGCAGAACAGTTCTAGAGTGGCACATAATGTGCATGTAGGAGTCAATTAGCTGGAATATAAACAATTGTTAGAAACTAGATTACAACATAAACCTTTAAAACCATGAACACATCGAATATTTAAATTGATGTGTTTAATGCCTCTTTCTCCGCTACAGATGCATTTTGCTAAATCTGCAGCAGACGACTATTGAAAACATTGTGATAAAAGGAGAAATTGCGCATAATGAACAATTTCTCTAAAACTCGCAAGTGTGATAAACTCTATTCAGTAATTATGTTTTAATAAATTGTATACATATCTTCATACAGGTCTTCCATATTGTTACTTAGGTGTTTGAAGTCGGATTCTGCAGACTTGCTGTATGAGGGATATTGACATTTTTCACAAACCTTGCTCGTGAGGTTATGGATAGAACGTCATTCAAAATTATGGAAAGACGGTGTGTAAACCGAGAGTAATATGATTATAAATATACAAGTACAGTTATATTACGTCGATAGCTGGCAACCAACCTCGTCAGTGTATTTTGGATGGATTTTTCAGTCAAAACGTAAGGGCCTACTCTGCCAATATGGTAGTCTTGATCTGATGTCGACTTCCAAACTTCATCCACCTCTAAAATGATACCTCGGTATTAATATAAAGATAATTATGAGACTATTAATCTGTTTAAATCATTTTGACCTCTTCAGCCACATTCGCACTCATTGTTTCTTAAAAAACAATATTGGTGATTTCAAATGCTACTACTACTCTCATCCCTTTCCCACATATAATAAATCTGTATCGGCTTACTTAAATATATATTGGTCAAAATGTGGGAAATCTCTACAAAGGATAGTAAAATTATTGAAGAGAAGAGATGATACATTTCTCCTTTTGTCTCAATATTTTCAAACGTCATTTGCAACAAATTGGTTAAAAGGTGTCTATAAGTCAAAGTGGGAAAGGGTTAAAGCATCATGATCAGAAGCAGATTAAGTACAAAGCTCTGGCCTCTACAGTGACTAAAAGGTAATTGTTTTCAACGGATACAGTGTGATCACAATAACTCGCCTTGTCGTCAGGAGTCCGGTGATCTTAAATGTACAGAAATGTTGCTTGTGTGCTCCTTTACTAATATTGTGGATTTTTGTTTATGCTATGATCTATGAAAGCCATGTTTCTTTTTTCGTCTTAAAGAGCACATTCTCTGGCAAGTGATCCAGGACCTCATGACCCACTTGTTTTTAAAAACTTCAAACAAATGCAAACCTTTAATAAATTCCTCATATTCCAGACTCGGGGGCACAACCACTTCTGCATCTAGGTCTACTTCTATAATTTCTTCAACAATATCTGTTGTCTTTACTTCATTGAACTATTTACCAGATTTGCCTTTCTTGTGTTGAAGCCTACTTGTCCTGATGTTACGTTGGGTTGGTATTTCACAAACGGTTACTCAAGGAGAATCTAGTAATGTGTCTAATTCTAATTATAATGTGTTCTCTTAAATTACACAAGATCTCAATATTATTGGTTGCGTATAAATGATTCTGAATGTTGTTCAACAACTCTAACACAGGTCTTTCTTCCACTCAACATTTTTTTGTTTTTTAATGTGCTGGCAAATCTTGAATAGCTGCTGTTTCTTGATATTTTTTGACAACTCTGTGTTCTTCCCAGTTTCATCCACCACAGTAGACTCATGGTCATCTGAAACTTTCTTAATGATTTCAAAGCTGAAGCATGGCTGATTAATATAGATACCATTGAAACTATCCCAGCCATTCTCTGGAAAGTGTTAAAATATGGCAAGAACATGCTGGCATGGCCAGTGGTGATGACTAATATTGGTCTTGATCAAACTGGGATGTTGTTTTTAAAATGAACAATATAGATATTCTCAGAGGTGCTGGACACAGAAAACTAAAGCAAATCTGGTTTCTGCATTTTTTTACCTGATATTTATATATTTGTTCAGTTTTTGGTGGCAATCTCCGAAGACAGTGGTTGATAAATATCAGCGACTTCCCTTTTAAGAACTTTGGTAGATGACGTGAGTACTGTCGATATTGTTCTCTTGACATGGTGTTGCTTTTCACATACCTGTAATGTAAACAAAAGAAGTACACATACACAGTAGATCTTCACAGGCTATTGGATGCTACCTGGCAATATCTTAGTTCAGACAAGCAGATTCCGAGGAGAAGTATTTTTAGATGTTGTCAGTTTAGAGAAGAATCAAGTTTACGATTAAAATGTCTTCACTTTTCCTCCCTGGATGGGAAGAACTTCAAGTAGGATTGTAATAGGGGATGTCAGCGACCACCAAACACATCCCCCCCCCCCCCCCCCCCCCCCCCCCCCCACAGACACACACCCAATAATTCTCTTTTAGTATCCTGTGCTGTCTTTCTAGGCCATTGGTTGTCTTAACAGAGATATTAAACATGATCTGCCGGAAACATTGTACCCACCTCTGCAACACATTGTATATAAAATCAGAATCCAAATAATAATTAGGAAATGATGTATTGATATACTGCCTACAAACAAATAGAAAATAACATAATACTATATATTGCATTCCATACTTATGCCTGTTTATAGTTTGAAGAATAACCCTGTGTTGGATTCAAAGTGATGACTGAAAATGGTAATGTCACACTGAAACTGAAACTCTAGCATAAACAAATTGGATGGAAACCTAACCGATTAAGATGTTTCCAAGCAAAAGCATACACATAATATATATATATATATATATATATATATATACATAACATTATATAATATAACAAGGGCATCATAATGTTTCCATTAAGATCAATGGCTACTGTGAAAATATTTTGAAATCGCTCCTTTGGTTTAGGAGAAGTTGTTTGTAGGAAATTATGAACAGACGGAGGACGCAAGACGTTAAGTGATATGCATGTACCTATTATGTACAAGTGTTTTATAAAGGTTATTAACAACATTCTTCCTGTCACTTGTGTTGAGGCCAACGGGAGGGATGTCCTGTGAATGCTGTTCACAGTGTCTCTGCACTTCAAAAACGTTTCTTACTCCTTCCTTTGCCAATAAGTTTTAATATTTTTTTATCCCCTGTTGGTCCAGCCTATTTCCATATGCAGAAGACTGCAAATTGAACATACATGTTAACATCAAAACTACCTTTTCAACATTGTTTGGTGGTATGGTATTTTTCTATTTATTGTTTCCTTTGTTTGCCTCTTTTAATTTATTTTCTAAAAGAAATGATAGATATATGATTCAAGATCTGTTAAGTCGAGTGATCGTTTAAGTTTGACTAATAATCGATATGCCATCCTTCAAGTATCGGATACCAATCAACATAAAGCAATGACACCTTGTGTATTTGCATTAAAGTGTCATAAATTGCGAGCCAGAAAAGGTACCCGGATTAGAAAAAGGGCATATCAATTAACTTAGGATTTATAAATTCGCAAATAACAAAGAGGAACCAGCATGTAACATTGTTTTCCCCCTTGACATCAAACGCTGAGACCATGAAATGTATCGCCATTCATTTTCCCAAGTTGCAAAAGAAAAGGTTTCGCCACTTTTTTTAAAATTGCGAAAATGTCGAACAACGGCGCGGCCCTGTATGGATGAAGTTTCTTGCTAAACTAAACAAAAAGCCCCCCCCCCCCCTGATCACGCAAACACTTGGCCATGATGCTCCATCAAAAAATAATAATATTTATTAACTACATTCATGTACAACAGAGTTTCTCTTGCTCTGAGCTAGAATATGAATTTATTTATTACTACAACTGAATAGAACTGGACTGAAGCCCATTATCTTGTAGGGCAAATGATTGAGAATAAGTATTCCCTTGCAAGTGACATGATTGGTGTGTACGCCAATAAACTGAACCAAAACAAGATACTGCTGATGTGTTTCTTGGTAGATGCCACACTTCAGCTCTTTTGACAGCTTCAAACTCTTCCACTTACGGTCAGGACCTTGCATCTGCAATATAAACATAAAGAGAGTTAACCAAATAACATTTATAACTAATTTATGTGAAACAGACAAGCATATTGAGAGGAAAAGAATCACACAGGTAACACATTCCCCATCACCCTGTATAATGCCATAGCAACCAGAGTTCTCAATATAATTTTAATCTTTGAATATGTTGAAAGAGGACCACCAAAGGAACATATGTCAATTGAGGCTTAAAGTTCTTTTAACCCCTTTTTGTTTGTTGACTCGAGGCAATGTTTTTCAAACCTGGGTTCAACATTTACTGTTTCAATTACTGTACCAGTGAAATATCTATATACCAGCTAATTTATTCAATTTTCTTTACTTATTGCACAAATAACCAGATGTGTTCTATTTGCAGTAGACAGGGTGATCTTGAGTCACACACTCTATTATACCTGGCATTCATTAAATAAGACGCCTTGTGGGCTTACATTCTTTCCCAAAAAAGTGGTCATCTTTTTCATCATATTGAAACAGACTAGTACAATTATACTATATGACATACTTCAGAACCGAACCATTTTTGTACAGGCACTAATATTATGCTCTTTTAAAGGCCATTATATGAAAGTAAAAAAACCAAGGATAGTACTAAATGTCAAGTTTTAAATAATCTTTTTTTAATCAATATATCTACATAACAAACTAAATTATACTCCGATATTTTTCAAGTAAATAATACTTTCATAATTGATTCCGCTTTGTGGTTGCCATGGTTATAATAGAATAAGGCCACTTAACCATATATCTGTTGACTGATATGGATAGGAGTGACATTCACATATTGTAAAGGTATCTAAATGGAGTGAACACACCATATACAAAAATATACCCTTTCCCGGTTTCCTTTCACAGGTACATGTACAGTCTGCTTCGTTTCACACTTACATGTACAGTCACACATGTTCTGTTTCGCAGCCACTAGAAGATTACCAAATCAGTATTTGTTTTGTTTATTTGACTAGTATTAATTCAGCAGCCACATTTTTAATGACTCCTGGTTGGCTCCACAAGTTTGACATTAATATGAGTCCACTTGTACAGGCTGTTTTGACTGGGATGAGATGGAGATGAAAGTGTCTTCACAAGGTTTCTTCTATAAGCAATATTTGCCGAAGTTTAATCATATCCAAATTTTGATCTTCATCTGAAGTTCAGCACCTTTGAGGGCACTATTGACTTGACAAACAAAGAACAGTCAACTCACAACAACAGCTCTTATGTAAATGAAAGTTAAACGGTATTAATACTTTTGCATTAATGAGGCTTATATTATTAAGTACTACATTATTTTCATTGCCTTTTCTTGTGTGTTGTTGAAGGTATACATTTGTTTAGAAATTGTAATGTACCAGTATATTAGGTAAATACAAGCAAGTAAAATATCGTTTGAGAAGTAAAAACTTGGTTGCTCTCTGTGCTCGGTGATAGCCATCTCAATTTATGTGCTTCAGATGGCTTTCTCTACGGATCGGCTGCTTACAGACGTTCGAGTTATGTCAGAAATATCAAGGGTCAAGGGTCTCTAAAGATGACAAGCCCTTAATTACACATCGAATAACATCCTTAATAATGTTACTAAAGGAAGTATCCTCAACACATATGAAATCGGCATCGAAAGAGGAGTCAGCGTCTTTGTGTCTTGCTAGAATATGGTAATAGTACCGCAAACTGATTGAATCTTTTTCTTGTAGGTCTTTTTTTTTTCCATGTGTTTGTCAACATGATATGAACAGTTCTTTTTTACAGTATTGTTCTTAGAACATATAGAAAACACGATGCATGTCATCTCACACAGTATTATTTCCGTGCTAGGGACCGAAACCACCTGGCATGAAATTATGTTTTCGATTCTAATTTGGACAGAACTAGAGACAACATATAACAGTTTACGAACTTGTTTTAAACACAGAATGTCTAAAATATGTACAAACATGTACATGACTGCTCGGAAAACCATTTTATTTCACTGGAAGAATGAAAAGTAATATGAACAGCATAACAGAAAAGTTAATGAACATATAGGTTCATTTAAATGCGTTGTAGTCTTAGCGCGAGCCAGGCTAGCAATCTTTAAACATTAAAAAGGAGATATAGTCACCGGTTTTTAGATCACCTGAGTCAAAGGCTCAGGGTGATCTTTTCTGATCGCTCTCTGTACTTTTAGCTTTAAACATCATCTCCTTAATCATAGGACCAATCTCAACAAAACTCCACAGGAATGTTCATTTGGCTCTTTCAAAAATGTACAAAGATTTAAATTGCACCAGAAGGGGGCAAAATGTCCAAACTTTAACAAATCTTCTTCTCTAAATCTGCTTGTCGGATTCCAATAAAATTTGGTAGAAATGTTCCTTGGGTGACAATCTACAAAAAATGTTCAATCCATAATGATTGATTGAAAAACATGGCAGTCAGGCGGCATTAGAAAGGCAAATTGACAAAATTTGAAAATTCCATTTTTTTTAAAGGGCTTATCTGATTTTAAGAAAATTGAATAGGAATTTTACTTCAGTGATCCTCTTCTTAACTTGTTCAAGCCGTATTGATTGGTTAAAAAATCATAGCAACCAGGCGTCATCACAAAAGGGGTAAATTGAACTTTTATGACAACTCCTACCATTGCACATGACCAATTACAATTTAACTTCACAGGAATGTTCCTTTATTGGTCCTTTTTCAAAATTGTTCTGTGTAGAACTTTGGTTATTGCGGCATCAAAAAGTGAGAAAAATCCTTTTCCTCCATAATCTGCTTGTCCAATTCCGAGATAATTTGGTAGAAATGTTCTTTGAGTGACCCTCTACAAAAAATGTCCAGAGGCCGCAATTTGTGCTTCAGCGGCTTGAAATTTGTTCAGAATGTTGAGCTGAAATGATATCTAGGCCAAGTTCGAATATGGGTCCTGCCGGGTCAAAAACTAGGTCACTAGGTCAAATTAAAGGAAAATCTTGTTAACACTTTGGATGCCGTATTTTTTTGCTTCAGCATCTTAAACATTTGGTCAGAATGTTTGTCTAAATGATATTTAAGCCAAGTTCGAATATGGGTCACTAGGCCAAATTGAGGGAAAATCTTGTTAACACTTTGGATGCCGCATTTTTTGCTTCAGCAGCTTGACATTTGGTCTGATGTTTGTCTGAATTATATCTAGGTCAAGTTCCAATATGGGTCATATTGGGTCAGAAACATATTGTCCAAACTCCGGAGGCCGCATTTTTACTTTGAGCAAGCTGAAACTTTGTCAGAATGTTGTCTTGATGATATCTAGTCCATGTTGGAATATGGGTCATATCAGGTAAAAAAATATAGATCACTAGGCCAAATGAAGGAAAATATTGTTAACACTGGTGGAGGTTGCATTCAGAATAATAGTCTTGATGTGTTTTGCATTGCAGTACATTGTATAATTAAGGTGAGCGATCCAGGGCCATCATGGCACTCTTGTTTGTTTTGCAGCGTCAGAGACTGGAAATAATTGAGCCAGGACGTCAGCTACAATACAGACAATACACAACAACGGGATGATTGCGAGTTTGAAATGTCTTCGAGTCACCAAGTTCGCTTAGGACGTGTATAAAGGAACATCTAAATGTGTAAAGGGCGTCAGGCCTTGCGCCCACCTGGTCTGGCACAATGACTGAAATTTGGTAACACGGGAATATAGAACAAAATGTTTAGAGAGTCATCCAATGAACATTTCTATCACATTATTTTTGTATCGGACAAGCGAATTCAGAGGACAATATCACAAAGAGTCTGTATATGGGTAAGGGTTGAGGGTTGATATCTCAGGTTTATTCTTCTGGATATTTCAGAATAGAAATAGAATACATTGTGGCAAAAGGATTAATTGCTCTCTATGAGCAATGTCTCCTTTTGTCACAATGTTTGCAAAAGTTGTCTTTTGTAGTAAAAAATGCTATTAAAATATCACTAACAAATCTACTTTGACAGAAGAAAATAGATGTTCCTCAACTATTTCATTTACTAGAGGAAACAAACGGTTAGAATTTACAAAGTGTAATTTGTTGCAGTGTTTACAAACGTGTGTAAATTGGCGTAGTGATATCCTAAGAATTTAGTACGCTTAAATATGATATTTACACATTCAAATTTAAAAAAAAATGAAGTTTATTTTACTTATTTTACTTTTGCTTATGTTTGCATTGGTAATTCAGTCTATAATGTTTTGCGGTTTTGTTGTTTTTTTTGGCGTACTGAAAATTTTGTTGATTTGTGTTCTCAGTCTTAACATCATGTGACTTTAAAACTTCACCTGAAATATGGTAGCATTGCTGTCGCAATTCTACCAAAAAAAACGCCTTGAAATCATTGAACATATCGTATATACCTAACCGCCATAGTACCATTTGTTATTTATCGGAGTTTAACCCTGTTTTCGAATGTCAATTATTTAGTTTTCTCAGTATTAACCTATAGGCTCCACGTTTGACAATATATTCTAAGTCAGTCCAAAGAATTATAAAGATCCTGTGGGCTAGAACCTAATAGAACCATATCGTCAGCGAAAAGCAGCAAAATTAGGGTATAATATCGTTTAGCGTGAGTCTGCAATTATTTCTGTCTAGTAAAAATAGTTCCAAATCTTCAATGAAAAGATAGAATAGTATTGAAGAGGTTTTGCGCCCTACCAGGATATCAAAATAGTCGGTCTCCGATCCTTTGAATTTGATAACGGCCTTAACATGTTCATGCATTGAGCGAATAATCCTTAATATTTTACACTTTATTCCAATTTTGTATAATTTTGACCAAAGAGCGTTTCGATAAACTGAATCAAAGGACTTTTTTAAGTCTATAAATGCACAATACAGTTTTTGATTAGCGTCTAAAATATAAACATGAATAATACGTTTTAAGATTAGGATCGCATCAGTTGTGGATTTGCCTTTTCTAAAACCGAACTGCTCATCTGATAATACGTTGTGTGATTCGCACCGTTCCGAAATACGTATAGTAAGGATACTGATGAAAAAAGTGTTCATACAGCCTGTTAAAGCTATGCCCCGGTAATTGTCTAGCGAATGTAAATCTCCCTTTTTAGATCACCTGAGCCGAAGGGTCAATGTGATCTATTCTGTCCGTCGTCAGTCGTTAACTTTTAGCTTTAAACATCATATCCTCCTAAACCACAGTACCAATTTCAACCAACCTTCACAGAAATGTTCCTTTGGTGGTCTTCTTTAAAAATTGTTCAAAGATTTAAATTCAATTGAGAACTTTGGTTGCTGCGGCATCAGAAAGGGGGCAAAATGTCTTCTCCAAAACAATTTGGTAGAACATTTCCTTGGGTGACCCTCTACAAATGTTGTTCAAGCCATACTGGTTAATTGAAAAACATGGCAGTCAGGCGGCATCAGAAAAGGGGCAAAATAGGAATCTTACTTCAATGATCCGCAGACCTCTACCTAATTTGTCCAAGCCTTATGATTGGTAACAAAGTCATAGCAACCTGGCGTCATCAAAATTGGGGTAAATTGAAGGTTTAGCTACAAATGACAACTCCTACTATTCCACTCGAACAATTTCAACTTAACTTCACAGGAATGTTTCTTTGTTGGTCCTCTTTCAGAATTGTTCAAACACTTACATTCTATGTAGAACTTTTGTTGCTGCGGCCTCAGAAAGTGAGAAAAATACCCAAACTTTAAAATCCTTTTCCTCCTAATAATTGTTAAGAAATGTTCCTTGAGTGACCCTCTACAAAAACTATAAGCCATAATGATTTCGGTAAAAAACAGGATAGCAAGGCGGCATCAGGATATGCGCAAAATGACAAAACTTTATAATTCCATTCTTATTATAGAATGGGTGTAGTGGAGCAGAATTACTCGATTCTGTTCTCCGGAACGAATGTCTACACAAATATTTTTTAACAATGTGTCCGAAAATTCAGCAATTTGAGGACAAAGAAAACGGCTAGAAGAATTTTCGCTGAAATTCCCAACACTTATAGAACTCAACGTGATCTAGGTCTGGACATGTTCGTTATATCTGGGGAAAATCTAGTTTCAGAGATTGTTTAGGTTAAAACCCGAAAAAATCGACCTTTTCACAACATATTTCTGTAGATCTCTCACCAGCAAATAACGGAATCAGCTAGAAACCTGAAGTTCAACCTAAAACTTGTCCGAGATCCAGTGCAAACAACAGTGTCTTTGGATTTGTCATACATTTAGTTGGGATTCTTGGAGGAAGCTTTCAATAGGGGTTCTTGACCAAATACTAGGAAAGTGACGTCACCTCAGCGGTTTGACGTCATAATGTTAGTCACTTTGGCGTTTAAACCCGATTATAATGTTCTTTTCATCTTTTAGACTTACGGAGATAATTTTTGTGTTGCAAGATACTTGAGTGTCATCAATGAGGGACATTAATGATAATTATATTATCTCCCCTGTCAGATAAAGACCAAGGAAGACCAAATAGTTGGTAGGTCCTTCTAGTTGGAATCCTTTGTCTTTATCGCTATTTCGCAATGAGATATTGCAATTACTCTGTACACATTAATCATAAATGTGTTAATTAAAGTGATGATTCAAAAGAGAAAATTTACATAGCAGTGTTTAAAGAAAACAAATGTGGAATTACTAATCAATTTAATAACAGTTGGCCAAGAAAATGCAATTATAAGTGCACCATCCAGTGCAATGAAACCAATGATAAAAACAGAGGAAACCAAATGATAGGACCTAGCTAGATGTAGAGAGTATTAAAGGGAGATAACTGACCGATGTCTCCAATTGTTACGTTCTTGATCATGTTAGAATCGAAATTATTTATTCAGCATTGTGTGTGATCGGTTGGTAGTTCGGATGCAATTGTGCTCCTCTCCACTCATTCTATCCCGCGAAACCCTCTAACATAGAATTGAATATATCTGTCAAATATGAAGATAAAATATCGGTACTGGCAATGAAATACCGATTTTTTGTTTTTGTTTTTTTGTTTATTACTTTCTTAACTTCTTGTATGGAGATCATGTAAACGCAGTAACGCAGTAATTATGCACGTCGTAAATCTTTGTGCTTATACCAAGAATCCTACCGAAACGACCAGGTGGAGGGAGAATGACCTTTAATTTCAACGTTAGTAACTGATTTGCACTCAATGGTATCAAAGAAAGAGGATCCTTCAAATTGTTAACAGTGAGAGGTCTGCAGTTGACAATGGCTGCAGCTTCGTACAAAACATTCGAAGACATTTAATTGTGTACCATGGTTGAGCAACAGATATGAAAGGACACTGCGCACAGAACGAATCTGTCGCTCCCAAACCCCACCCATGTGGCTGGCGCATGGGACATTGCGGATCCTGTCCTCGTCCAACCCGTTTAATGCTTTGCTGAGTTTATGTTCAGCTCCGACAAAATTCGTTCCTCTATCTGACCTCGACCTTGATGTAGAGTTTTCTCGTGAAAATGACGGAACTATATATTGGTGAGTATCCCCGCCTGTCACGCGGGAGACCGGATTCAATCCCCGTCTGGAAGCCACGACTGTAAACGCAGTAATGCAAAGGCGCAAAGAAAAAGTCAACCCAAAGTCGTCGCATAAACATGCAAGTCGAAACTCGACGCCACAAACTGGTAAAATAAAAAAGGACATTTACATTGGTAGTGACGTCAAGATATGCAGATGTGTGGAGCACAAATAATTAACAGTACCGGCGTGTCAAGCAGATTGCAGTTTACAATACTTTTCTTGACATATTGTTTATTTGTGATTTTTATATCCCGGAACCATAGAGCTGGAAGTGTTAACGGACTATTCCGAGAGTGCCTTTTGACATCAAGTTATCTCCTTTGGACAAGTGTTTGTGATAGTATTGTGTAAGATTGCATGGGAGAATAATTGTTTAAAAGTTTGGAATAGACAACATTTATTACTTATAGTTTTCAAAGATTTAGAGAAAATATACAATTATTCACCCTTGATACTGCTTTTATAATATGTTATTCTGTTTGATTGATTGAATGCTTTGTATTTCGTTGGTGATGCAATTTTAATGTGTTTAATTTGTAACCAAATCTGACCAAATTGTCTAAAAATTGTGTCTAGCCAAATTGTATACAATTTTGACCAATAAGTGATACCAAGTTAAAATGGACAAACTTATAGATGCTGTAGATAATGAATCAGGTGATGTCAATGAAAAGCAGTCTGAATCGCATGAGTCTTTAAATGTAGAATCAGGTGATATCAATGACAACGAGTTTTAATTGCATGAATCTTTAAATGTAGAAGGGAGTCGTACTCACAAAATGACTGAAAAGGGTCGGAGCTGGCGCTTGCAAGTTTTACATGGTAAATTCAGGACGAGTGCTACTGTGGAAGAAGCAAGCAAATAAATGTCTTACTCAGCTCTCCGATTGTGACGATTGTCAGACACTTCGTTTGTCAAGGGAAGATTTAGAGCAGTGTTTTTCTGTTCTGTCGGATATTACATATGAATTTATTAGCTTTGGTGACGAGGATATGTCAGGTATGATAAGTTTGAGGTTATTGAGAATGAACATTTGAAAATCATGTCAGATTTCTTATACGGCTCAAGTAACCGTTCTTCTTCTTCACGCTCTGGTGCAACTAAGGTATCTGTCGCTGCTGAAGCTGCTAGCCTAAGGGCAAAGCTTAAATTCATTGACAGTTAAGCTAAATTGAAAGCTGATTTAGAAACCATGACAGTTGAAAATGGCTACTGCTAAATCAGAGGTTTATGATAGTTTGGACCCATTTACAACTGGGATTACTTTGTTAGATGTTAAGCAATTACCCCAAGATGACATGAACAATTATGTTAGTGAGTATGTTAGAAGTCATTCATTTCCAGATGCATATTATCAGTCATTAGCTCAGCCCACTTCTATTTCGGTTCAAAACGTTGTAAGGACACAAGATCGTATCGTTTCTGGTTCATATGGAACTCGTGACGCTACAGTTGATGCCGTGCATGATGTCACGCCAACGACCACATCATGTTCCTTAAATCCATTGGTCTCTGATGGTGTTTCCGGTAGAAATCATGTTTCTTTGGATCAGTTGCCTCCCGGAACTGAATCGTTGCAGTTTATTAATTTAGGGTTAATTGACCTTGTTAAGACGCTTGCTGATCAAGTGGCATTAAACCGATTGCCACCGCCTGAGCTTAGTGTGTTTAACGGAGATCCCATCCAATATCCCTCCTGGTAAACAGCGATTAAGACGCTTGTGGACCAAAGAAATATACCTGCTGCCGAAAGAATACAAAGATACTAGGGTGGTCGAAACCTTTTTTTCTTTTGCCGTCAGATGTTGCGTACGGAGAAGCCAAGAAGCTCATAGAGGAGCGATATGGCGACCCGTTTGTTGTTGCTTCGGCTTTTCGTGATAAACTGGAAGCATGGCCCAGAAGATTCTCCAGCTTTGCTGAAATTTGCAGACTTTCTTAGGCAGTGTCTTACTGCTATGCAGTCGTTTAAGGTCTTTACCGAGTTTATTTACAAGGAGGTACAAATCGCCTGCGACCCAGTGACATCTCTTCAGTCTTTTAAGGACATGCCTAGCTCAGAGTCTCGCAATGTTAGTGGTCCAAGATCTCAAAAGGGTTCTGGAGATGGCGAGACAAACAGTACAACCTCATGCTTTCTTTGTATAGAAGTTCATGACCTTGATGAATGTAAAATCTTCTTTCGTAAGACTTTGTATTTGCAAAGGATAATGGTCTTTGCTTCGGTTGTTTACGGAAAGGGCACATTTTAAGAAAATGCAGGCAGCGAATGACGTGTAAGACTTGTAAGAAGCTTCATCCAACTTCACTGCATGGTAACAAAGGTACACATCGGTGACGGTTGCAGCTGCAAATGATTCAGCTGATACTAAAGTCAAGTTGGGGACATCCTTTCTGAGTTATACGGGGGCTGAGAGTAAATTCTCAGCTATTGTACCTGTGTATGTGTATCATAGCAGTGACCCCGATGAAGAAAGACTTGTGTATAAAAGCCTTGTTAGATTTACAGTCCGACACAACATTTATCCTTCAAGACACTTGCGAAGCTTTAGGGCTATCAGGTACGCCAGTGAAATTGTCACTTTCCACAATGTTGTCGGAAGATAAGGTTGTTAGTATTCAGAAGGTTAATGGTCTTTCAGTTCGTGGTTATGACAGTTTTCAAAAGATATCCTTACCAGACGCTTACACAAGGAATATAATGCCAGCCAATCGTTCCCACATACCCACTTCTCATGTAGACAATGCGTGGTCTCATTTAGAACATATATCGCCAAAATTGTTACCGTTAAGCTCCTGCGAAATCGGGTTGCTGGTCGGGTATAATTGTTCTCAGGCATTGTTACCACGTGAAGTAATTCCTCTGGACGCAGATGGTCCGTTTGGTCAGAGAACTGACATAGGGTGGAGTATTGTTGGTATTGTTAAGCAGGGTTGTATTGAAGAGGATTCAATTTGTTTGAGTCATTGCGTTCTTGCTAATGAAGTGCCTTCGAAATTGCTTGTTGGGGCGAAACAATTGCGCACATTCCGTCCTGCAGCTGATAGAACGAGTCTTAAGTCACATTGAAGTAGGCACTACGTCCCTGTCTGTGGAAGATCGACATTTTCTCTCCACGTTGAGTCGGGGTACTTGTTTAAGAGAGGGCAAATATGAAATGCCATTTAAGCACCGTTATCCAGTGCTTCCTAACAACAGGTACATGGCTATCAGTCGGCTAAAATATCTACAGCGTCGTCTTCAATAGGATGAGAGATTACAGCAAATGTGCGCAGACAAGGCTGATTTGGATGATCCCTTATCCGAATGTTTAAGGTCTAGGTGGCGACAATGGTGCGAAAATTTGAATGATCTCTCGTCTCTTAAGACTCGCAGATGTTTGAAGCCAATTGACTTCGGAGAAGTATCTGCAGTCGAGTTACATCATTTCTCTGATGCTAGTACGGTTGGGTATGGCCAATGCTCTTATGTACGTCTGCTCAATCGTGATAATAAGATTAATTGCGCTTTGTTGATGGGAAAGTCAAGGTTTTTTCCACTTCGCCCAATTACTATCCCTAGGCTTGAGTTGGTTGCTGCGGTGCTCTCTGTAAAACCTGGGAATTTGCTCCAGCAAGAAATAGATTATGATGATGTGACGCACTTTTACTGGTCTGATAGTAAGGTGGTTTATGGCTATATCGCCAATAAGTCACGTCGGTTCCATGTGTTTGTTACTAATAGGGTTTAGCAAATAAGGGACCATAGTGAACCATCACAGTGAAACTACGTTGTGACATGTGATAATCCTGCTGACGTCCATAAAGGTCAAGGACTTTGTCAACAAGAGCATATGGTTCGATGGCCCGGACCTGCCAAACTCTACTGAAGAATGTGTAGTTGATTCAGGGGATCAATTGAGAAAGGTTTGCATGCTTGTTGATCGAACAGTTGTATCAAACTTCCCATCGCTTCTTGAGCGACTTCAGTATTTTTAGCTCATCTATGCACTTATTGTGATCACATTTTGTCCGGCGTCCGTCCGTCGTGCGTCGTCAGCATTTGAGCTTGTTAACACTCTACGGGCTACATTTTGCATCCAATCTTCATGAAAGTTTATCAGAACGTTCATCTCCATAAAATCTTGGACAAGTTCGAAACTGGGCCATATGAGGTCAAACACTAGGTCACTAGGTCGAATTGAAGGGAAATCTTGTTAACACTCTGGAGGCCACATTGAGCATGTTGAAACTTTATCAGAATGTTTGTCTTAATGATATGTAGGTCTAGTCCGAACATGGGTCACATCAGGTCAAAAAGTAGGTCACTAGGTCAAATTGAAGGAAAATATTGTTAACACTCCAGAGCCCGCAATTTTTTCTTCAGCAATTTTGTCAGAATGTTTGTCTTAAAAGTATCTAGGTCATGTTCGAATATGGGTCATATTGGGTCAGAAACTAGTTCACTAGGCCAAATTGAGGAAAAATCTTGTTAATTCTGTAGAAGCCGCATGTTTTGCTTCAGCGGATTGAAATGTGTTCAGAATGTTGAGCTGAATGATATCTAGGCCAAGTTCGAATATGGGTCATGACGGGTCAAAAACTAGGTCACTAGGCCAAATAGAAGGAAAATCTTGTTAACACTTTCGATGGCGCATTATTTGCTTCAGCAGCTTGAAATTTTGTCAGAATGTTTTTCTTAAATATATCTAGGTCAAGTTCAAATATGGGTCACTAGGCCAAATTGAGGGAAAATATTATAACAATTTATCAGTTGTATTACGTCGTTTTGTGGGTAAGTTACCGGTACTATTGGTCCGTTTATCCTGAGACCGGCGAGTCAGTCGCAAGTATAACCCCGTTATCCTTAGCGCAGGGGGGGGAAGCCATTACTACCATTATTAAAGTCTGTATATGTTCATGTACTTCTTGACAAACTATCATTATAATATAAATGTACATTGAATCACGAAAGCTCAATCGTAATGACAAGGTCTGTCATTCAAAGGGTTGTCATATCAAACGTTAAATCGGCTGACATTCTTTCCAAAAATTGACAAAATGTCTTTTACACTAATGGGCTAAACGGTCTAAGGAAATCCAGTTAAAGGAATTTAATGAATTTTGTGTGAAGTACGGATGTAAACAAAACCCAGAAAACACATCGGCAGGTCAACTTGTCACGCCGTGATTAAACTATAATCAATCAATTAATCAATCAATCAACAAAACACAATCCTATCATAACATACACTTTATTCACCAAAGAATGGTAACATTATTTTATTTCAATTTAGTTAATACTCCCAGTTTATACAAAGAACAACAAAAATGAGGTACATAGAAGGGGGAAATAAAATGACATTAACATAACAGAATATGGGACAACCCTCTGTTGTTTTATTGTTTACAAACAAAATAATAAATATATCTCTTGGGATATGAAAAAGAAAGGCACACTTTGGTGATTAAACATAAACATTAACTAGTAAATGTGATGGTAATATCGCAGTTATGATCTTGGTAATCGGGGGAGTTTTCATCAACATCATTAGGAAGCAAATTACAGTAGATGCTGAAGCTAATAAGTCTTAGGTTGTTATAACTAAATACAAATAATGGCACGTGTTTAAGTACAATACAATAACTTCGAATAAGTCTAGATGCTCGTCATTGCGGATCGTTTTGTACTAGGGATTTGTAGAACATATAAAATGAGACATTACTCACAAAGACCAATATTTTCTTTTCAACAATGTTTTCCAGATTCAAAAATCTACGTTCTTGTTGAAAAGTCGAAGAAGGGGCCTGATAATAACGGATGAGTACCCGATGCATATACTTATGATAAGGTATTGTAAGCACAATATAACACGTATAACAAGCTCAATTGATTCATAAAGAGAGGTCATATATAGAATTCCAATGTTGACAATGCATTTAGCGTGTGCATGGTTCGTGTTTGATATTAAATAGTGAGAAACGTAAAGCGTAACAACATCATTCATATGGAAATATGAGTAGATCAAACGTTGCTGCAAAGGATTTTACTATTGCGACCAGTCTCAGTTCAAAACTTGTGATTAGAATAACGAATGTTTGATAATGCAATTTCATATTAGTAGATTTGTTCAGTATAATGTTTGTAGTGAAAACATCGACCGGTTTCGTGTTTCGTTTTAACGTCCATGACAGCGATTTTTTTTAAACATTATATCAAGACGTTTTGTAAAACATCCGATGAATTGATTCAGTTTTACATCTTCCTTTGAAACCCAAACGTTTTCAAAACCATATAGGAAAAGTAGGGTTTTCACATACATAAATATATATATATAGAGAGAGGGAATATTCACATTCACCGAAAGCTACCGTATTAAATTGTTGTACTATTTACAAACTTTGTATAAATGTAGTTTAAGCCTTTCTCACACACAACAAATCTGCAGAATACGGCTTTGAATATGATAAATCTCTATAAATGAAAGTATTATACTTGAATATAGTTGAAACATTGTGACAACAGGAAAACAATGTTTCCATAAATCGTCTGCTGTAGATGTAATAAAACGCGTCTGTGGATGAGAAAGGGCTAACAATTTAACTTTCAATTAATTTAACGGTGTCGTCTCACGTTTGGGGATAAAAACAAATTGGCAAAATGAGACAAGGTCTACATGTGTGAATTAGCTAGGGGCAATATTTTTTTTTTTTCAAGTTTTAGCTCTCCTAATTTAGTAGTATCAACCAACTATTTATACAATATTTGAACCTCGTGCAGTTAGACTTCATAAAAAACGTTGTTGAAGTTAATATAAGTTTCTTATATAATAGAAGGGGCGAGAGAACATTTGTTCACAAAAGTTTTTTGTATCGACTCAAAATTATCTATGAATTACAACTATAAGAGTAACACACCGATACAAAAGTTTTCTCGATGATGAATGGTATCTGAAAGCAGAGTCCATGAGATAACAGAACAACCGCGGAATGTCCCAAAATATACCTACATTCTACTCCTCCGTATCCTCACTTTAGAAGTAAATATGTTCAATTGATATGTAATATTTTCCTTGATTAAAACCTTTCCCACTTGCAACCTATCTGCAGCAGACGAATTTCAAAACATTTAGTCAAATTAATGGAAATTATTTACATGATAGAGCAGTAATTAGATAAAGTTTAAAACAGTCTGGCAAAAGGATAAACGGCTCTTAAACTATGAATCTTCCATTTTGTCTATACCAGCAACTTTTCGATCACGATTTCATTATAGTTTTTAGCTCCACTGGCTGAAAGCCAGTCGAGCTTATGTCATGGCGAATTGTCCGTCATGCGTGCGTTAACTTTTTCCTTTAAACCACATCATCTCCCTAACCACTTGGCCAATTTGGTTGAAACTTCATAGGAAGCATCCTCTCAATGTCCTCTCTTAAATTCCTTCAATTATTTTTTATGCATCCATAATTCTGGTTTCCATGGCAACCAAAAGAAAAAAATAGTGAAAACTTAAAAAATCTTCTTCTCCGAAAGTGTCAGGCCGATTTTCAAATAATTTTGTAGAAATGTTCCTTGGGTGACCCTTTATTAGATTCCGTCAAGAAATGTTGATTGGGCGAGAAACATGGCCGCCAGGGGGCGGGGCTATTTTGCCTTATATAGCTATAGCGAAAACTTAAACAATCTTCTTCTCCAAAAGTGTTCTGCCGATTTTCAAATAATTTTGTAGAAATGTTCCATGAGTGACCCTCTATCAGATTCCTTCAAGCCATGTTGATTGGTAAAAAAAACATGGCCGTCACAGGGCGGGGCAATTTTGCGTATATGACTTAAGAGAAAACTTAAAAAATCTTCTCCTCCAAAAGTGTCAAGCCGATTTTCAAATAATTTTGTAGAAATGTTCCTTGGGTGACCCTTTATTAGATTCCTTCAAGAAATGTTGATTGGTTGAAAAACATGGCCGCCAGGGGGCGGGGCTATTTTGCCTTATATAGCTATAGTGAAAACTTAAAAAATCTTCTCCGAAAGTGTTAAGCCGATTTTCAAATAATTTTGTAGAAATGTTCATTGGGTGACCCTCTATCAGATTCCTTCAAGCCATGTTGATTTGTTGAAAAATATGGCTGCCAGGGGTTGGGGCTATTTTGCCTTATATGGCTATAGTGAAAAATATCCTCTCCTCCGAAAGTGTCAGGCCGATTTTCAAATAGTTTTGCAGAAACATTCCTTGGGTGACACTCTACAAGATTCCTTTAAGCCATGGTGGTTGGTAAAAAAAATAGCCACCAGGGCGTAGGGCTGTTTGGAGATTTTATCTTTGCCTTATGGCCGTGGAGCGATACTGGCCCTCTTGGGCCTCTTGTTACTTTAATTTCAGTCCGCATATACCAACACTCAACCCAGTTCTACCAAATACATGTGACGAAATAGTGTAAGTTGGTGAATAGAAAGGGGCATCCACTGGAGAAAATTTCTTTCTCTCTGATGATGAAAGAAAACTTATATTCGCAGACAATCTAACATAACTGGCATATGCCGACGCCTGGTATATGGACGGTACAAATATATATGTTCTGTTAACAGTTAAAAATACAAAACAACAAACGAACAAGATCAATACGATACAATTTTTTATTGCCTCCATGTTTGGAGATATCGTATTCAATTTCAAAATATGGACTCAACATCCTAGAAATAGAAAATAGAGAAGTAAAGACAGTCGTTTAGCCACTGGTTAAAAAAGACTTGAATCTGTTGAGATTGACTTTTACGTATATGCTGATGCAGCTTCACAGTTGATCAAATTGAATTGATAGTATATTACATGTCTTACTTTGTTTGACGATGCATATAAGTGTATTGCATTTTGTTTGAGGTATTTAATGCATTAACAGCAAGCCAAGTTAATTTAAAAACCTTGTAGAAAAAGAGGAATATGCATACTTTGCCGCCACGTTTTAGCAGGGAATAGGCTGCAGAGGCGGAAACGCCAATTGTATATACATGTACATGTATGTATACATATGCAGCAAAATATAGAAAATCTTTTAACGATAGTATGAATATTGAATATAACATAAGTGTAATAGCATAATACATTTTTTATATTGCCACAAAGTTTTCAAAAGTCTTCGGCTAAATCATAAGCATTTACAACGTACATTACTGAACTAGTTTATCTTTATAATATATGTGCTAATAAAAATAGAAAAACGATTTGCATCACTTTTCATTGTATTCTTATACAAATCAACCAATTGATCTACTAGGTAGACAGAGATGTCCTTTTTCCACACTTGCTGTATCAGGTAAGACAATTATTTTTTCTGTAATACGATCTTTTTATATATTATATCTATCTTACCTTGTGATGATAAGGGATAACAAAATTATGTTTTCTTTAATGTTATTAAAAATGTCAAGAGTGCATATCGTTTCTTCTATATTAATTATAAACTAACGATGAGAAGACCTAACATCGCTCTGATGTAATCGAGTATGAAACAAAGTTGGTCTTTGAATCCTGTCCCACTTACAACAAATCTGCAACAAACGACTTTGGCTTTTTCTGGATAGAAATACCTTTAAATGAAAGTGCATGTATATGATATATTTGCAAATGGAGAAATTGCTTATTATGAGCAAGGGCATCATTTGTTACAAATTTCCAAAATTCGACTGCTACAGAAGCGTCAAAATGCGTCTGCAGGTGTGAAAGAGTAAATCTATAATATGTCCTTATCGTTAAAATGGACGTTTGAGTATTGCTTATAACTTACAGGATGGTGACCTGAACTGGACATCAAAGATGGACAATAGCATTAGGCAATATTAATGTGATATTGTTTTCTTGTTTATATTTCAAAGTGCCTAGCCTTTCCCTGGTTGAATAATGCACGTGATGTGCATAAATAATCGAGCTGATTACCTCCCTTTTCTCCTCCCCATGGCGAGTCCACTCAACGCAAGCATCAAACAATAAACGGTGTTTTGGATCTTTATTACGTAAGATTTCGGTGCAATTTGACGAGGCAGATTTATTCGTGAGACAATGCTTCATAAAATGCTGTACTTCTGACGCGATGGTCTTGCAATTATTTTTCACTTGGCGAAATATTGATTTCTGTACCCAAAATTCAAAGTAGTCATGCCGAAAAATGGAAATCGTAACCTTTTCTGGATTCGTGATCGACGATAGATTATTACGTAACTGTGAGTTAATGAAATAATTGAAATGGTTGGTAACAAATTTCGGACCAGTTAGACTCATTAAGTCTTTTTCTTTACTGGTTGACGGAAGTTGATCGATAAGATACCGAAAGAAAGCATGTTTGGGCTTGCAAAAGAGTACCGCATTGTTCAAAAGAGACCTCATTCCTAGCACAAAGAAAGCGTGTTCTAACGGCTCTGGCCCAATGAGACAATCGCCCATCATCGTCAAATTGTCTAATGGGATTTTAGGAGCAATGTCAATGTCCAGATACGCTCCCCCATAATGATACATTAATACATAGCGAAGGGCGTCCGCCCGGGCTGTATCGGATTTATAACCATCATACAATGCCAATATATGTGGCTCCAGTTTTTCAACGACCGTTCTTCCGTACTTTAAAGTCCAGAAATTAATTTCCCAATTGGGGTGTAACGTACGAAACCGTTTAAGATTTTCAACAAACACGCTCGGTATTATGGCGTCTGTCCATATAAAATGAAAATGTCGGGGAATCCCATCCTTCACATCGGTTGCCATCTTCAAAGTGTCCTCTTTCATCAAATACTTTATACTCTTCTGGTAATTAATAGATGACCCCAATGTGAACGTTCGTTCAATGTTAAAGTTAATGTTAAATGAGAGCGTTTTGTTGTTATCTGCACAATACTGTCCGTAAGCAAGAAAGTCTGTGTTTAATTCGAATTCATCTTTAAACAAAGCAGGATTTGTATTTAAACATATCACTCCAATTTCTTTCGGTTTTCTTGCCACCATTTGTATGACGCCTTCGATCGCAACTTTCATCTTTTCCGTCAATTGAGTTTGGGGAATATGAATGCGGTCATCAGTAAACTCGAGCAAATACGTGGCTACAATGATGACCATGGTAACAACGGCAATGGTACCAACTAGCTTTTTCTTTTGGTTCAGTCTCATCATTAATCTGCTGCACTTTTCTTGTATATATTGCTTACACCATTGGTATCCTTAACTGCAACGATGTGTTTCTCATAATCTGTAACAAGAAATGACCACTATGAGCTCTCCACTTAGTTAACCCTTACCAACATTTACAACAGACAACAATTTGAATATATTGTGACAAAAAGAGTAGCTCATGATAATAAATTTCGTCCTTTACCACAATGTGTTAAATCCTTTAGAATAGTAAGTTTTTCCACATTATTGCATGTGTTTCTAAGTCGTCTGCTGCATTTATGTTGTATGTGGGAAAGGGTTAAGCGACGGGACACCGACATTCTGGTATTTGAGATCATTTGATAATCAGGGTATTGATGAAAACCGACTTGCCGTTCATTGTCTCGAGACATTACGATCGTTAGAAGACACTTTTACGAACTGATCCAAATTACTCTGAATTAGTATTGAGTTTAGCAGCGATAGCTCAGTCGTTAATGGCGAGGCATATTAATTCAGGGGTCGTTGATTCGAATCCGGCTCGGTCATTCAATCTCGGCGATGATTGATAATAGTCATTGTGACAAGCGTCAGACGTCATCCACTCATGAGGTTATAGCCAGTTGCCCGGGGCGAATGCTGTATAGAGTACTGGTACAAGAAAGCCAGGAAAACGACGTTGCTATAACCGAACTATCCTTGAAAACTGCGCTAAATTTCAACAACAAAATTCAGACTGAATGTTAAATGAGCCTGTCCCTTTGAAAAAGGTAAACGTTGGTATTTTTGAACAATATATGTTCAGATCAACATATATATATGCTCATTCCTATCAGAGCTTACACATGTTGACACGATTCTAAGAAGCTTGTGTAAGTTAAATGAGCCTAATTACGAGAAAACCAATAGTGTAAACTCTGCGTAAAGTATCGACCCTGATCAGCTTAAGCATGCCGCGCAGGCTAACCCGGACAGACACTTTTCGCCGTCTGTGGATTTTCTAAGGCGTAATGTGTCGGCTCGGATTAGCCTACGCGGATTGCGAAGGGTGATCTGGTCCGATATATTACGCATAATCCATAATGTTGGTTTTCTCATGGAACGGCTCAAATACGTAATTGTATAAAAAGGCTTGATCTGGAACTCATAAAAGTCAACTGGATCTTTTTAACATCAGACGGGCACAAATATACGAGAAATTAAAATCCCAGCAAGCATCGCAGTATCATGGTATCCCTATCCCACAACAAATCTGCATCCCTCTACTTTGAAAATTTCTACCAAAGCATCACTATTATTGTAGGTATAATTACTGAAAAGAAAGTTGAGGGCATTCTTTTCAAAAGTCGTCGGCTGCATAAGCGTCAAAATGGGACTGCAGACGGGCAAGGGTTAAATAATTCTGAAATCTGATTTGTATCATAGTAAATACCATAGATTATTATTATTATTCTTTCACTCGAAAGAAACGCTTGACCGAAACGAAAAAAAAAGCGTTCATAGGGAAGGGGGTGCAAAACACGTGTAGAAATATACCCACATCATATATCTCAACAATTAATATGTACAATATTACAAAAGCACACAAACAAACAAAACAAACATGACATAAAATAATACTGACAGTATTTATTTAACCCGGTACAAAGTACTTGTAACTATTCCATACGTTATGTAGAAATAGTACCACATGTTTGTAAAACATATCATAATTTTTAAGCAGTACGCTGTTCATATGAACAAATGAAAAGATGCAAATATACCATACATGTATATATTTATAAAATTATATTACCTGTGATCGTCTGTTTAAAAATCCTTTTACTTAGTGAAATTAAACACTTGTAACTAAGGACACCAGGAACCAGTCAATTTATTTTCCGATAACTTCACAATGTACCCATTGTTCTATTCCCGGACTATTGAACGTGGACTGGATTTAACGGGAGCTATTGAATTCCCGCCCAATCGGAACAGAACTGAATAGACTTCCAACTAGTTTAATTCTCAAACATAAAATACTCCAGACTATCAGACGTACATAAGACTAGACACGGATAACTGATTCAAAGTTTGTCATATTAAATCCAAGTTAAATCCAATATATATGTTAATTATTGGAATACATCTCTAATATGCTCGTCAGCCAAAATTTTCATGTCATGTCATACCGGAATTCACGTGAATAATATGAGAAAATGTAGAAGATATCCATGGAAGAAGGTTCAAATTGACCTTTAGTGTTCATTGTAGATCCGCATTCACAAAGTTCGATCAAGAACTACACGATTCCCATATAACTAACACAATCTTGTTGGAAGCCTCTACCATCAAGTGTAGATTCTGGTAAGATCAGGATGATCTGCATATGTACTGTTCAGAAATGCCAACTTTAACATCATCCCATTAACTGGCTCATGTGCAATTCACTAAAATTAAAGGTATAAAGTTGAAATAATTGTGGAAAAAGTAGAATTAGCTCAATGATGATTTTAAATGTCGGTTGATACAGATGCGTTCATTTTATGCCGTATACATTTGGCGAATGGTTTACACTTTTTCTTCTATATACTAATTTAAGCAACATTTTGCACAATAAATACCAAGTTGAACCTGCATAATATTAATAGTCAGTTTAATCTTTGTCTGTAAAATCAGGTAAATCAATGTACATGCACATGTTTTTTGTTTATTCTCATCGACTTTATCGCAGCTTTCAACAATTTATCAGTTGTATTACGTCGTTTTGTGGGTAAGTTACCGGTACTATTGGTCCGTTTATCCTGAGACCGGCGAGTCAGTCGCAAGTATAACCCCGTTATCCTTAGCGCAGGGGGGGGGAAGCCATTACTACCATTATTAAGGTCTTTACATGGTAATGTAGTTCTTGACAAACTATCATTATAATAGACATGTACATTAAATCACGATAGCTCAATCGTAATGACAAGGTCTGTCAGTCAAAGGGTTGTGAGTTCAAACTTTAAATCGGCTGACATTCTTTCCAAAAATTGACAAAATGTGTTTTACACGGTGTCTTCTCGATTGTCCCACATTTTGATTTTACTATTTACCCTTAATGCGGTGGGATAACGAGCGGTAAAGAGAGGTAAGGGAAAGGTGAGAATACAGTCCTGTTATTATGCCTATTCCACTACAAACATAGTAAATTTCACAGTATTTTCACCTTTGTTTCATTGCGGTTTCTTTACTATTTGATCTTTATTAATTGCATTTGTTTGCAAAAAAACACACTTATAATTCATATTTGATCTTTATTAATTTCACCTTTGTTTCATTTCTTTCTAAACTGTTTGCACAAATATTCAATTAAATTAAAGAAAATTATATAATTATATGCTCTTAATTATAAATGAACAAACTGTTGATGCATTTCTTGAATTGAAAATTTTGGGGAAAAGTATCATTATTGTTTTTACATCATACTGAAAACATGGCTAACGCCCAAGTAAGACTAGATTTTGTGAAGAACCAGCGCGGCGGAATGAGTCTGGATATTGATGGCCACACATTTGTTATCAAGAGCCGACGGGAAGAGAGGGTGTACTGGACTTGTTCTAACCGTGCCTGCCCATCACGAGTAACAACCAGAGAAGGTATTCTCGTCAGACATAACGCTATCCACGAGCCTGACAGTTTCCATATAGAAACAGACAATGTGATGCAGAAGATTCGAAAACGGTGTCGAAAAGAAACAACAACTATTCCAACAATTTACAAAGAAGAGGTATCAGCTCTCAGAAATCGGGATTGGAATGAACAATCTGTTGAATTGGTAAAAAGAATCAAGACTTTTGAAGGATGTAAGTCTCAACTCAGTTGAAGACGTGTGGTTCGAAGCACTCACTGACATTGCTACTTTAGAGCTTCCTGCAGCAGTTGAAACATTCACAGACTATGTAACTGAGAACTGGATTGAGAGCGACAAACAGATTTGGAATCACTTCAATACCCATGGTCCAAGGACGACAAACAATGTAGAAGGCTGGCATATCATGTTGAAGAAAGCTGTTCAGCATTCACATCCGAACATATTTTCCATACTTAGAACTATCCAGGAAGTTGAATCATTTTCATGTTTCAAGGTAGTTCAGTATGCTACAGGAGGTAAAAGACCAACAAAGAGAAGGAAATATAAAAACATTGACACGCGACTAGCATCCCTAAAGGAACGCCTGCGTGATGGGTACATTAGCGCAATTGAGTATGCGGACAGAGCAACACTATTGTCTACATATGTAACCATTTATAAACTGAGTAAATATTCAACAAAATTGAAAACAGTGAAAACCCAGATCAGACGATGTGATTATATGATGTGTTTAATTTGTTATTTGTTATTTGAATGTATGTATTATAAACAATAGTTCAATTACCTAATTTGAATAAAAATATGTTTTTCTAAATAATTTGATATTTTCCTTATTCCTATGTTATATCAAAAAGAGGACCAAACAAGAGCTTTTCTGATAAATTCGTAACATACTGTTTTATAAAAAATGGTTACCAATATAGTGGAATTTTAAATGAACCGAACTGTAGTGATATCTTCGCCCCGGGCAGGGATTAGCCGACACCTTACCTGTATTTTTCCCCGATAGTCCTACATCGATTTTTATCCCAAAAATCAAAATGTGGGACAATCGAGAATAAACCGTTTTACACCACTGGGCTAAACGGTCTCAAGATATATATGGAAAGGTAGCCAGTTAAGTAGGTTCTTTATGAGTGTTGTGTGAAGAACTGATGTGAACAAAACCCAGAAAACACATCGGCAAGTCAACTTGTCACGCCGTGATTAAACTATAATCAATCAATTAATCAATCAATCAATCAATAACAAACAATCAATCAATCAACAAAAAACAATCATATCATAACATAACATCCACTTTATTCACCAAGGAATGGTAACATTATTTTATTTCAATTTAGTTATTACTCCCAGTTTATACAAAGAACAACAAAAATGAGGTACATAGAAGGGGGAAATAAAATGACATTAACATAACAGAATATGGGACAACTCTCTGTTTTTTTATTGTTTACAAACAAAATAATAAATATATCTCTAGGGATATGAAAAAGAAATGCACAGTTTGGTGATTTAACATAAACATTAACTAGTAAATGTGATGGTAATATCGCTGTTATGAACTTGGTAATCGGGCGAGTTTTCATCAACATCATTACGAAGCAAATTACAGTAGATGCTGAAGCTAATACGTCTTAGGTTGTTATAACTGAATACAAATAATGTCATTTGTTTAATTACAATACAATAACCTCGAAGAAGTCTAGATGCTCGTAATTGCGGATATAATTGTACTAGGGATTTGTAGAGCATATAAATGAGACATTACTCACAGAGACCAATAGTTTCACAAATGTACGTTCTTGTTGAAAAGTCGAAGAAGAGGCCTGATAATAACGGGTGAGTACCCGATGCATATACTTATGATAATGTATTGTAAGCACAATAAAACACTTATAACAAGGTCAATTGATTCATAAAGAGAGGTCATATATATAATTCCAATGTTGACAATGCATTTAGCGTGTGCATGGTTCGTGTTTGATATTAAATAGTGATAACTTCATTCATATGGAAATATGAGTAGATCAAACGTTGCTGCAAAGGATTTTACTATTGCGACCAGTCTCAGTTCAAAACTTGTGATTAGAATAACGAATGTTTGATAATTCAATTTCATATTAGTAGATTTTGTTCAGTGTTCAGTCGAAAATTATAATGTTTGTAGTGAAAACATCGACCGGTTTCGTGTTTCGTTTTTTTTTAAACATTATATCAGACGTTTTTTAAAACATCCGATGAATTGATTCAGTTTTACATCTTTTTTTGAAACCCAAATGTTTTCAAAACCATATAGGAAAAGTAGGGTTTTCACATACATAAATATATATAGAGAGAGGGAATATTCACATTCACCGAAAGCTACCGTGTTAAATTGTTGCTTTGAATATGATAAATCTCTATAAATGAAAGTATTATACTTAAATATAGTTGAAACATTGTGACAACAGGAAAACAATGTTTCCATAAATCGTCTGCTGTAGATGTAATAAAACGCGTCTGTGGATGAGAAAGGGCTAACAATTTAACTTTCAATTAATTTAACGGTGTCGTCTCACTTTACCAACTTTTAGTTTTAAGGTAAGATTTTGGGGATGAAAACAAGTTGGCAAAGTGAGACAAGGTCTACATGTGTGAATTAGCTAATACTGGTTTATCAATTTTTAGCTCTACTAATTTAATAGTATCCACTAACTATGTGTACACTATTTGAACCTCGTGCAGTTAGACTTAAGAAAAACGTTATAAGTTTCTTATATAATAGAAGAGGCGAGAGAACATTTGTTCACAAAACTTTTTTTTATCGACTCAAATTTATCTATGAATTACAACTACAAGAGTAACACACCGATAAAAACGTTTTCTCGATTATGAACAGTATGGGAAGAGAGTCCATGCGACAACAGAATATCCGCGGAATGTGTTATGCCGTTAAATTTGACAATTTATTTCTTGCATTTCACTGACTTTATCTATTAACTATGTATACTTTGAATGTTGATGATGAATTGAAATATGTTACACGTTTACATCATGCCGTCAAAACGGCGTGTCAATAAACATCAAAAGGATAACAACTACGTTTTTGATATGTGTTAAGCTTTTATATGTAATTGTTATTCAATCAACCTTACTTAATTATATCCACTTTCTCAGACATTTCGACTGGAAAGTTAACAATATATGTTATCAATGCCATATGTCGCCTTGAGCTGTTTTAGCAGTGATTTACAATACAATACAAATTCCTTTATTTCTCTCAGTTCTATAAACAGAATACATGAGGATAAAATAAATATACATAGTAAACGAGGTGAAGAACAATACTAAAACAGAAAAAGAAAAGAGGTATGTCGACAAATGCATAGTTCAAATACGAGAATTGTGAAACACAATTTAGCCTTCAATCCACAATTACAATACACTCTCGTATGAGACAGACAGACAGACAGACAGACAGACAGACAGAGACAGAGAGAGAGAGACAGAGAGAGAGAGACAGAGAGAGACACAGACACAGACACAGAAAGAGAGAGAGAGAGAGACACACAGAGAGAGAGAGAGAGAGAGAGAGAGAGAGAGAGAGTATAATGTTACGTCTGTTCAGATAGTTAGTGGAAATTAACTGTTTTCGTTCGTTATCTAAAGATTTATATTCTAACACGGATTATCTTATTTGTTATATTACTATCCAATGGCTAATATTGAGTTAATTAATCATTTTATTTGGTTGCTCAGTTAATATCAAAGCGCTGGTATAGGGGCATATGGTAGTTGAAAATATATGGCATAGATAATATGAACAAACATTGTTGAAATAATAAACAATGACTTTTAAAACAAACGAAACCAAAAATGTGTGAAGCAACACATACTGCCTGCCAATAACATATACCTTATTTATCAAAGTTTGACCCTTTTCTTGTATAAAGAAAATAAATCAGAAAGGACAAAAGATTGACAAAAAACGAGCAGCGACCCTTAATTAAAATATTTCCGGTTCAGAAATCACTAAAGATACACAGTGTATATTGTTATCATGCTGATAAATGAAAGACAATCGAAAGCATGCTAGAGTTATGTTTCTTTTTGCACTGCACATCTGTAGCTCTGAGTTCCCTATACACCAAGTCTTAAATTGATACATTGGACATCTATTGAGACAATAACCAAAGAAATGAAAAAATGAGGTTACACCTAAAAAACCAGATCAGATTTGTGTTCAAAATATTGTATCGATCTCCTAATCCCAATATGTACGTGTGACGACTTTGAAAGGTATACGCGAAACAGAAACAAAGTTTTGACCCATTAATGCAAACCGTATCGGACAGACGGACGGATGGATGAACACAAAGATGGACAGACAGTCAGTCGCTCCGGACAAAGTGCACAGCTTGGGGAAGCACTCATTAACGAACACGTGCATTTCACGGAACGCTTGTGTTGCATGGAAATTAATTGAGACAATCGCTAAACTAAATAAGGAAAAATGGAGATAACTAAAATAAACAGACCAGAGTTATGTACCTAATACTTTGCCGTTCTCCTGATCACACGGTATAAGTGTGACCACTTTGAAATAAATCTGCCATACAGTAACAACGTGTTGACCAATACATGCAATCCATGACGGACGGACGAATGCACATTCAGGCAGACAGCCGGCCGGACGCCGGATTATACCTCCAAGCTTTACAGACAGAGACAACTCATAAAGTATTGATTACAGAAGTCGTACAAGGTTAATTTACAAAAACCTATTTAGACTACATTTCTAGTTTATTTGTCAACAGATACATCAAGGACTAGATTACACGTTGACGGACGTTGAGTCTTCAATTAACGCATTAATACATTATAAATGTTGTCCCAAAGTCGCTAGAAGCGCCTCAATTATAAAATAAATAATGACCTTGCGGTCATAACTCGTGTGTATGTTGACATTTTCGGCCAAATTTCTTTCCGACGTTTGACAAAAGTCAATGCGACTTGCGTCATTCGTCTTTCACCAATGGGCTAAGTCTATGTGGGAAAAGCAGCGGGTTGTTTGGGAAGATTGTTGTGTGGAGTACTTACGTGAGAAAACCAGGAAATACATTTGTAGGTGAACTGGCCGCCGTGGTATTACTGAGGAAATGTTAAAAAAAAGCGTTAACCCCAATCAATCAATGTTGAAATTAACTTATCTCTAATTTGTAGATTTAATTTCTATTTCCTATTTTGAATAGTGATGAAAACATTGTGGAAAAAGACAAACTTGCTGATTATCCTTCATCTGTTAAGGTGAGTCAAATGTGTCTAAAAGGGGCAACGGTTAAAATAATAACTGTTGACAAATGTTTTCGTTATTTAGGTTATAAAAAAAAAAGATTGATTCATGTTTCAAAGCATTGTTTGGAAAGGAGGAATTCCTCATTGTCAGCAATTGCTCCGTTTGCAAATACACTTTCAACATTCGTATGTAACTAAGTAGCTATAACGGAAACGGTTTAACCCTTCCCCGCTTATGGCTGCAAAATTGTTTATCGTGACTCATTTCCTCTTTTTTCACAAAGGTTTCAACTATATATTTTTCCCCTTGATGTAAGTTAACATTGCTCGTTATCATTCATCTCTAGCATGTTATTCAAAATGTGTCGAGTAAAAGAATATCCATAGTAAAACGTTCAAATATGAAGGAATTAATTTGAAACGTGTTTGAAAGCATTGTGTGAAAAGGAGGAATTGCTCATTGTAACCATTTCCCGCTTACAGATGTGCAGCAGACGACAATCGAAAACATTGTGACAAAAGGAGAAGAATCTTATAATAGGCAATTTTTACTTTTGCCACAATGGTTTCAACTCCTTTCAATAATTGGAAGCCGCCAGGAGGCTGTAGGGATGCTTTTAATGTTCGGTCAAGGAGAATATTTAGACCTGCCAGCGTGACCACATATCTTGATTTCTCTTTGTCCTTTCTAAGTTCATTAATTTAAGGTAATGACTTTTAAAACATCCCTTTTACACTCTATATACATGTGTGAGTTTTACAAATTAAAAATTAAAAACAAAAGACAAAGGCCAGTATATTAATTGAATGTATGTACATTTTTATTTAAGCGAAATTCATACTGTATCTTGTCTAAACAGTAAACTGAATTGGTTACCTGCCTCATACGCTTTTTTAGTTCGATAGTATGTTAAACCGGGAACCACGAACAAAAGAAGGTACGCAGTAAATGTAATCTGTTTCTTGTTGTTGTTGTTTGGCGTTGTTTACCCTCGCGCTCGGCATTAATGCCATTCCGTTCCTTACATGCTTTAATATAGTACGCAGTAATTCTAGATGAAGAAGTGCAGACATGAACAAAATATATGTTTCACAATAAATATTGCCGTCTAGTTGAAATGTTAATGTTTATCAAACTTATTCATACGAATCACAAGAAAAAAATCCTAGTAGTACTTAAAGGGAGGTAATTTGAAGTATATACGCACAATTTAACTAAGTTCCCATTTGGTCTGACACCTTTGTCTATTAATACACATGTATGACGATTTAGATAAACAATTTAAAGGGAATACAAATATTTAACACAGTTAAACATTTATTTAAGCGAAATTCATACTGTATCTTGAACAGTGAACAAGAGAAGGCACGCAGTAAATGTAATCTGTTTCTTGTTGTTGTTGTTTACCCTCGCGCTCGGCATTAATGCCATTCCGTTCCTTACATGCTATCATATATTACGCAGTAATTCTAGATGAAGAAGTGCAGACATGAACATATATAAACCACAGAAATATCTGTTTCACAATAAATGTTGTCGTCTAGTTGAAATGTAAATGTTTATCAAACTTATTAATACGAATCACAAGAAACAAAATCGTGTAGTACTTAAAGGGAGGTAATTTCTAGTATATACGCACAATTTAACTAAGTTCCCATTTGGTCTGACATCTTTGTCTAATAATACACATATATGACGATTTAAATAAACAATTTAAAGGGAATACAAATATTTAACACAGCTTAACATTTAAATACATGTTCAGCAGCTAACCGTTTCCCACATACAACAACCAATTTGGTAGAGGAAAGTTTACGTCGTGCCGGGTTAGCTAGTCGCAATATAAAACCGCAAATATTGGAAATATACTTATACACAAACGGACGTTTCTAGTTTCAGTACATACAAAAACGGTTCATTCTTTAATTTACTTTAACATGTTGGTATATTGAAATGGGTGTTTCTGTGAGATTCACAGACTTAGTACGTTGAAATGAAAATTTGTTTATAACATTATAAATTTTATATTCATACCTATACATTAGGGTATCTACAAACAATTAATGAAATGTGTATACATTTATCTTGGCTTAAATTTGATTTTGATGTTGTTACTAATTTAAATAATAGTTTTCATTCATATAATTTCAATGTTTATTAATCTTAATCATACGAATCACAAGGTAAATATCCTTGTATTGCTTAAAGGGAGGTAATTTGAAGTATCCAACAGTCTTCAAAGGGATAAATATGTCAGCGTATTACCGTCTACAGTTGTTTGTGGATTTAAATGTTCTTTTTTCTAATTTCTACATGAACAACGAAACATTGCGGCTTCTCTTTGACGCTTTGCGTCAAACATTCGTCTTGTTTTATTTACAGTGATTTGCACATTTCTCTATATAAGTCGACTGTTGTAAACTAATGGGGTCACAGCACGATCGACGTTACCTAACACCACTGACATTGAGGTCAATCATAGTTCAGAGTGTGTTTCACGCGTTGGAACTATTTTGTCTCATTAATTAATGCAAGCGGAGGGTTTTTCGAGATGACAATGGAATAGTGGCGACACGCTCCTATCCCAAAAACCGAAGTTGATGTTCTGAAGTCTATTTTACATAAATTGACATTCTAGTTTTGAAAACAAGCAATTATTACAAGGATTAAATTAACTTTGATTCATACTTTGGGAGTTCTAGAGACATACTTATAAACAACTTGAGTTCAAGTGACTTAGAGATTTTGTGTTACATTTATCTTACATTGTTGGAGTGCCAATATCTGTATCTGTTTTAAGTGATAATTAAACAGTGTTGAACGTTTCGTGCAGTTACGTAACATCATTTTTAAACATAGAAAAAGCAGCTTAACAAATTTCCCAATTATACAAAATGTACCTACATTCTACTCCTCCATATCCTCACTTTAGAGGTTAATATGTTTAATTGATATGTAATATTTTCCTTCATTAAAACCTTTTCCACTTGCAACTTGTCTGCAGCAGTCGAATTTCAAAACAATGGAAACTATTTACATGATACAGCAGTAATTAGATAAAGTTGAAAACAGTGTGGCAAAAGGAAAAACTGCTTTTTAACTATGAATCTTCCATTGTGTCTATACCAGCAACTTTTCGATCACGATTTCATTGTAGCTATTGGGATAGGGGCGTTTCGCCACTATCCCATACTCAGACTGCTTTCGAAAAGACGGATTACGGCTGCCACCACAGTCCACACAATCGAATTCCTACGCCAAAATTGATTGGTTATAATCTGCCTTTTCAACGATTTCATTGGTTCGACTGAATCACGAAAAACCCTCCGCTTGCATTAATTAATGAGACAAAATAATTCCAACGCGTGAAACACACTCTAAACTGTGATTGACCTCAATGTCAGTGGTGTTAGGTTACGTCGATCGTGCTGTGACCCCATTAGTTTACAACAGTCGACTTCTATAGAGAAACGTGCAAATCACTGTAAATAAAATTATTGAAAGGAGCTGAAACCATTGTGGCAAAAGTAGAAATTGCCTATGATAAGAAATTTCTCCTTTTATCACAATATTTTCGATTGTCGTCTGCTGCACATTTGGAAACGAAAAATGGTTACATCCTCCCCGTGGAAGCGGAACCCTTTCCGTGATACTATATTGTTCGAATATTGAAAATATTGTTGAAAATGGAGCTATTGCTGAGCAATTACTCCTTTTCACACAATGCTTTCAAACACGTTTCAAATTAATTATTTTCAAATTTGTACGTTTTACTATGGACATTCTTTTATTCGACACATTTTGAATAACATGCTTGAGATGAATGATAACGAGCAATGTTGCCTTACATCAAGGGGAAAAATATATAGTTGAAACCTTTGTGGAAAAAGAGGAAATGAGTCACGATAAACAATTTTGCAGCCACTCTGCTACACATGCGTCATCAAGCGACTGTAAGCGGGAAAGGGTTGAACCGTTTCCGTTATAGCAACTTAGTTACATACGAATGTTGAAAGTGTATTTGCAAACGGAGCAATTGCTGACAATAAGTAATTCCTCCTTTCCAAACAATGCTTTGAAACATGAATCATTTTTTTTCTATAACCTGGATAACGTCCGTCCGTCGTGCGTCGTGCGTCGTCAACATTTGAGCTTGTTAACACTTTACGGGCTACATTTTGCATCCAATCTTCATGAAAGTTTATCAGAACGTTCATCTCCATAAAATCTTGGACAAGTTCGAAACTGGGCCATATGAGATCAAAAACTAGGTCACTAGGTCGAATTGAAGGGAAATCTTGTTAACACTCTGGAGGCCGTATTTTCAACTTTGAAATTTTGTCAGAATGTTTGTCTTAAAAATATCTAGATCAAGTTCGAATATGGGTCACATTGGATCAGAAACTAGGTCACTAGGCCAAATTGAGGGAAAATCCATGAAAACTCTTTAGAAGCCGCATGTTTTGCTTCTGCGGCTTGAAATTTGTTCAGAACGTTGAGCTGAATGATATCTAGACCAAGTTCAAATATGGGTCATGCTGGGTCAAAAACTAGGTCACTAGGCTAAATTGAAGGAAAATATTGTTAACACTTTGGATGTCGCATTTTTGCTTCAGTGTCTTGAAATTTTGTCAGAATGTTTGTCTTAGATATCTAGGTCAAGTTCAAATATGGGTCATATTGGATCAGAAACTAGATCAATAAAGGAAAATATAACTCCGGAGGCCGCATTTTTACTTTGAGCAAGTTGAAAATTTGTCAGAATGTTGTCTTGATGATATCTAGTCCATGTTGGAATATGGGTCATATCAGGTAAAAAAATATAGATCACTAGGCCAAATGAAGGAAAATCTTGTTAACACTGTGGAGGTTGCATTCAGAATAATTGTCTTGATGTGTTTTGCATTGCAGTACATTGTATAATTAAGGCGAGCGACCCAGAGCCATCATGGCCCTCTTGTTTGAATGTAGAACGAGGAAGAGTTAAAAATACTGCAATGTTCATATATTATCTTATGGAGAAACGGAATATGTTGATAAGTGAACTATAATATTTTCACTCTAATACATGTTATTATACCCCCTTGATGTATCTGTTGACAAATAAACTAGAAATGTAGTCTAAATAGGTTTTTGTAAATTAACCTAGTACGACTTCTGTAATCAATACTTTATGAGTTGTCTCTGTCTGTAAAGCTTGGCGGTATAATCCGGCGTCCGGCCGGCTGTCTGCCTGAATGTGCATTCGTCAGTCCGTCATGGATTGCATGTATTGGTCAACACGTTGTTACTGTATGGCAGACTTATTTCAAAGTGGTCACACTTATACCGTGTAATCGGGAGAACGGCAAAGTACTAGGTACATAACTCTGGTCTGTTTATTTTAGTTATCTCCATTTTTTCCTTATTTAGTTCAGCGATTGTCTCAATTAATTTCCATTGTATCCATTTCAAACTTGGTTTGTAGGTAACTTATGACCTACAGACTGTGTTTCTGTTTCGTTGATCCATTTCAAAGTCGTCACACGTATCATTAGGAGATCGATACAATATTTTGAACACAAATCTGATCTGGTATATTAGGTGTATACTCATTCTTTCATTTATTCGGTTATTGTCTAAATAGATGTCCAATGTATTAATGTAACACTTGGTGTATAGGGAACCCAGAGCTACAGATGTGCAGTGCAAAAAGAAGCATTACTCTAGCATGCTTTCGATTGTCTTTCATTTATCAGCATGATTACAATATACATTGTGATCTTTAGTGATTTCTGAACTGGAAATATTTTAAGTAAGGGTCGCTTCTCGGTTCTTTGTCAAACTTTTGTCATTCCTGATTTATTTTCTTTATACCAGAAAAGGGTCAAACTTTAATAAATAAGGTATATGTTATTGGCAGGCAGTATGTGTTGCTTCACATATTTTTTTTTTATTTTTTTTTTAAAGGTCATTGTTTTTTGGTTTCAACAATGTTTCTCTATATTATCTATGCCATATATTTTCAACTTACATATGCCTCTATACCATTAGCCCTTTCAGCGCTTTGATTACTTTAATTTCAGTCCGCATATACCAAAACTGATCCCAGTTCTACCAAATACATGTGACGAAATAGTGTAAGTTGGTGAATAGAAAGAGGCACCCACTGGAGTGAATTTCCTTCTCTCTGATGATGAAAGAAAACTAATATTCGCAGACAATCTAATATAACTGTAATATGCCGACGCCTGGTATATGGACGGTACAAATATATATGTTCTGTTAACAGTTATAAAGACAAAACAATAAACAAACAAGATCAATACAATATAATACAACACAATTTTCTATTGCCTCCATGTTTGGAGATATCGTATTTAAATTCAAAATATGGTCGTCAACATCCTAGAAATAGAAAATAGAGAAGTAAAGACAGTCGTTTAGTCACTCGATAAAAAAGACTTCAATCTGTTGAGATTGACTTTTACGTATATGCTGATGCAGCTTCACAGTTGATCAACTTGAATTGATATTATCTTGCATGTCTTACTTTGTTTGTTGATGCATATAAGTGTTTTGCATTTTGTTGAAGTATTTAATACATTAACAACAAGCCAAGTTAATTTGAAAACCTTGTAGAAAAAGAAGAATGTGCATACTTTGCCGCCATGTTTTAGCAGGGAATAGGATGCAGAGGCGGAAACGCCAATTGTATATACATGTAGATGTATGTATACATATGCAGCAAAATATGGAAATTCTCTTAACGATAGTATGAATATTGAATATAACATAAGTGTAATAGCATAAGAAATTTCTTATATTGCCACAAAGTTTTCAAAAGTCGTCGGCTAAATCATAAGCATTTACAACGTATATACCTGAAATAGTTTATCTTTATAATATATGTGCTGATAGAAATAGAAAAACGATTTTCATCACTTTTCATTGTATTCTTATACAAATCAACCAATTGATCTACTAGGTCCTTTTTACACACTTGTTGTATCAGGTAAGACAGGTATTTTTTCTGTAATACGATTTTTTTTTTATATATTATATCTATCTTACCTTTTGATGTTAACAAAATTATGTCTTCTTTAATGTTATTTTTAAAAATGTCAAGAGTTCATATCGTATCTTCTATATTATTTATAAACTAACAATGAGAAGACCTAACATCGCTCTGATGTAATCGAGTATGAAACAAGGTTGGACTATGAATCCTTTCCCACTTACAACAAATCTGCAACAAACGACTTTGGCTTTATCTAGATAGAAATATATGTATATGATAGATTTGCAAATGGAGAAATTGCTTATTATGAGTAAGGGCTTCATTTGTTACAAAATTTCCGAAATTCGACTGCTACAGAAGCGTCAAAATGCGTCTGCAGGTGTGAAAGAGTTAAAATATAATATTTCCTTAGCGTTAAAATGGTCGTTTGAGTATTGCTTATAACTTACAGGATGGTAACCTAAAATGGACATCAAAGATGGACAATGGCATTAGGCAATATTCGTGTGATATTGTTTTCTTGTTTATATTTCAAAGTGCCTAGCCTTTCCCTGGTTGAATAATGCACGTGATGTGCATAAACAATCGAGTTGATTACCTCCCTTTTCTCCTCCCCATGGCGAGTCCACTCAACGCAAGCATCAAACAATAAACGGTGTTTTGGATCTTTATTGCTTAAGATTTCGGTGCAATTTGACGAGTCAGATTGATTCATGAGACAATGCTCCATAAAATACTGTACTTCTGACGCGATCGTCTTGCAATCTTTTATCACTTGGCGAAATATTGATTTCTGTACCCAAAATTCAAAGTAGTCATGCCGAAAAATGGAAATCGTAACCGTTTCTGGATTCGTGATCGACGATAGATTATTACGTAAATGTGAGTTAATGAAATAATTGAAATGTTTGGTAACAAATTTCGGACCAGTTAGACTCATTAAGTCTTTTACTTTACTGGTTGACGGAAGTTGATCGATAAGATACCGAAAGAAAGCATGTTTGGGCTTGCAAAAGAGTACCGCATTGTTCAAAAGAGACCTCATTCCTAGCACAAAGAAAGCGTGTTCTAACGGCTCTGGCCCAATGAGACAATCGCCCATCATCGTCAAATTGTCGAATGGGATTTTGGGATCAATGTCAATGTCCAGATACGCTCCCCCATAATGATACATTAACACATAGCGAAGGGCGTCCGCTCGGGCTGTATCGGATTTATAACCATCATACAACGCCAATATATGTGGCTCTAGTTTTTCAACGACCGTTCTTCCGTACTTTAAAGTCCAGAAATTAATTTCCCAATTAGGGTGTAACGTACGAAACCGTTTAAGATTTTCAACAAACACGCTCGGTATTATGGCGTCTGTCCATATAAAATGAAAACGTTGGGGAATCCCATCCTTCACATCGGTTGCCATCTTCAAATTGTCCTGTTTCATCAAATACTTCATACTCTTCTTGTAATTATAAGATGACCCCAATGTGAACGTTCGTTCAATGTTAAAGTTAATGTTAAATGAGAATGTTTTGTTGTTATTTGCACAATACTGTCCATAAGCAAGAAAGTCCGTGTTTAGTTCGAATTCATCTTCAAACAAAGCAGGATTTGTATTTAAACATATCACTCCAATTTCCTTCTGTTCTCTTGCCACCATTTGTATGACGCCTTCGATTGAAACTTTCATCTTTTCCGTCAATTGAGTTTGGGCAATATGAATGCGGTCATCAGTAAACTCGAGCAAATACGTGGCTACAATGATGACCATGGTAACAACGGCAATGGTACCAACTAGCTTTCTCTTTTGGTTCAGTCTCATCATTAATCTGCTTCACTTTTCTTGTATATAGTGCTTACAACCTTGGTATCCTTAGCACTAACGGTGTGTATGTCATAATCTGTAACAAGAAATGTCCACTATGAGCTCTCATCTAAGTTAACCCTTACTAACATTTACAACAGACAACAATTTGAATACATTGTGACAAAAAGAGGAGCTTATGATGATAAATTTCGTCCTTTACCACAATATGTTAAATCCTTTAGAATAGTATTTTTTTCCACATGATTGCATGTGTTTCTAAGTCGTCTGCTGCATTTTCGTTGTTTGTGGGAAAGGGTTAAGCGACGGGACACCGACATTCTGGTATTTGAGATCATTTGATAATCAGGTTATTGGTGAATGCCGACTTGCCGTTCAATGGTCTCGAGACATTACGATCGTTAGAAGACACTTTTACGAACTGATCCAAATCGCTCTGAATTAGTATTGAGTTTAGCAGCGATAGCTCAATCGTTAATGGCGAGGCCTATTGATTCACGGGTCGTTGGTTCGAATCCGGCTCAGCCATTCAATCTCGGTGATAATTGATAATAGTCATTGTGACAAGCGTCAGACGTCATCCACTAATGAGCTTAATTATTTATGTGGGAAGGTAGCCAGTGTTCCGGGATGAATGTTGTGTGGAGTACTGGTACAATGAAGCCAGAGAAAAGACGTTAGGTGAACAGACCGTCTGATATAACCGAACTATCGTTGAAAACTGCGTTAAATATCAACAAAAAGAATCAAACTGAATGATAAATGAGCCTGTCCCTTAGAAAAGGTATTTCTGAACAATATATGTTCAGATCAACGGCTCAAATATGTAATTGTGTAAACAGGCTTGATCTGGAACTCTTAAAACTCAACTGGAACTTTTTAAAATCGTACGGTCTCAAATATACGAGAAAATTAAATCCCAGCATGCTTAGGAGGATCATGTATTCCTTTCCCACATACAACAAACCTGCAGCAGATGACTTTGAAAATGTCTACTCAAAATATGGAAAATCTCTATAATTGTAGATATAATTACTGGAAAAAAAGTTGAAAGTATTGTGGCAAAAGAAGAAATTGCTCGTTTTGAGCAATTTCTTCTTTTGTCGCAAAGTTTTCAAAAGTCGTCTGCTGCACATGCGTCAAAATGCGTAGACAGGTGGGAAAGGGTTAACTAATTCTGAAATCTGATTTGTATCATATTAAATATTCTCCATAGATAAATGAACAAATGAAAAGATGCAAACATACCATACGTATATACATTTATTAAATTATAGTACCTGTGACCGTCTGTTTAAAAATCCAATCAAACACTTGTAACTTAGGAGCTTTCCGATAATTTCACAATTTACCCATCGTCCTATTCGAGGGACGTCGACTCGGGTTTATATTCCCACCTGTTTGGCGGTCGAGCGGATCGGGGAGACCCATTAGAGGGTGAAATATGTAAACCTTACTCATGATTTGTTGAGACGGGGTTTATATTGTGTTTTTGGTTATATTTTCTTTACATAAATGATACACTTCCCTTATTCTTTAATGTCTTAAATGTCTTTTTACCTATTGTCTTGTGTAACCATAAATAGTTTATAAATATGCGATTTTCGGATGCGTTTGCACTATACGACCGGTAGAAAATCGTAACGCGTCATTGAAAATATAATAAATTATCTAAGAAAGTTGAATTATTTATTTTCTTCAATGTTTACTTCTAGTTTTAGTGAATCCCCACCAGTGCAGTCGGAGAAAATGTAACGGTTAATTTTATAATCAAGAAGTCTTCTAGATGTACACGGAAATTGCACGAGACAGACTAAATAAAAAGAAAAAGTTTAGTTATCAGGCAAACACATTACTGATCATTGAATATGTATCAAGAACGAAACAATAAGCATAAACACATGCAGAGCCGTACAGATTTCCCTTGAAAATGCGAAATTGCAAAACGTTTGAGAAAAGTGTAACCCACGATCAGCCTGCACATATGTGCAACTTGATATTGTTCTTAAAATTAATTTTATCACAAAACAAATATAAGAACAAATCGGATTCGAACTATGCAGTCTGATCTTTGTCAGCACCATTCAGTTAAATATTATATTAGAAATCAGCAAATAAACGAACGAACACCGCAATACTGTTATGAAGAGTGAACACCGAGATCAGTATTCACCTACGTTAAGTCTGATTTTGGTATGCACTATGCATTAACAGCATTAATCAAAATCAGTTATCATTTCTAACACCTGACGAAAAAACATCGCTTGTAACGAGCAATTGCTTATTGTTCATAGTGTTTTCTCTAAAGCCTTCCCTCAGTTCATTTCAATTCAATACGATAATCATTTTGTTCCAATCAATCTGTCAATTGTGTAATGTTACTTGCTGGAAGAATTAGCTTGTACAGTTACTGAATTACGTTTTATGTCTGCACCTAAAACAGCACTGTAAGTTTCAACCCAAGTATAGGAGCTGAGATGCAGAGTCAGCATAAGTCTATATGTTATCTTAACAATTTGAACTTAATTACTAATGTCTAGAAAATGGTACTTCTACGCCCAAAAGCAAACAATTGAATTATAAAATGCATCTAAATTGTAATTATTCTGATCAATTACCGTCTATCCGCCATCGGGCAAGTTTTATTGTTAAACGTCATGTGTAAACGTTGCATATTACATTGGATAATTTATTGAATTATACTATAATGCGATTGTCCTTGTTTCAGCAAGCGAAGGGAGTATCCATTTAACCTGATTGTTTGATTGTTTAAGTTTAAACTTATTTATTTTACATCGATTGCGAAACAAGTTTAAAGCTTATATTAATCACGCTTGATGGCTGCTTCCTGGATACTTAACCAGATATCGCGCCGTTTGTGTGGAAAAATTCCCAAAGGCAGAACCCGCTCATCACGGGATTCGAACCCGGGACCTTTGGTACAAGAGGCCGACGCTCTACCTCTATACCACTGTCTCCCACTGGGTAAGTTACCAGTACTATCACAACTGCCAGTCAGTCGTAATGCTAACTCTCAACCCTGAGTGCCGAGGAGGGCAGCCATGATTACTACCATTTTTAGTCAATTGCGAACGGATGCTGACCGTACAGTCGCCAAAAAAGCCTTGTTTTCTCTTTAACTCTATCCCGCAGAAAAATATCCAAATATGTTTTTTTGGTTTACAAAGATATATAAGTTACATTTAATATTTATGGTGTTTAACATATCAAAGTAACTCTAAGTTGTGGAGAGTCCATCCTTGGTTAATTCAGGGACCCTGGATCTTTATTGCGCATGAAAATATACAGGGGAAACAACTCCTGTTTTACTAAAGTTAACTTTCAAGGGATAGTTTACATACATAGTAATAATAATAGCGTTTTACTGGGACCGGAAGTGATTATTTGCCATTTGCCATGACCTAGCAGTTTAGATTGTTGTAGGAATTCCTTAGTGTCATCCATACTTTTCTAACTCATCCTAGATTATGGACTTTAAAAAAGGGCACATTATGTCATACGCCATCAAAGCAGCAATTTTAAAGTCGACGAACGTCACCAAGGCTTTACTATGTAGATCCGCGAGTTCGTATACAGTTTCCTGTAGGCAAAACGTGGTTGTAAAACAACTTAGCCCTTTTTGAAATCTCGTTGCGGTTTAGATGGAAATGTGGTTTTATTATTTAATAATATACAATGCAAGTAGTCAGGTGTACTTTCAAAGCGTAGAATATAGTTAAAGAGCTTTACCAAGGCATGCACTGTTGGCGTTTTACCATATACCATATGCTCTATGTGGTGGCAAGTATATGAACATCTGTTAATTCCAAGGCATTTTGTTTTTCACATGCTAGTTCTGATAATGGGTTGATCTCTAAAAGACAGTTACCCTATGAAATTTGTGTCGGATTGATTTTGTGGCAAACCCAATGTTAATGAGAAACCGTTTAAGAAGAGGGTGTTTTCTCATGTCCACATTGCTAGTGCTCTTATATACGAGTATACTAGAAATAAATCCATGATAAAAACTGAGCAATCAGGCGGATTCTTTATCAAATTTGGGTTCTACTTATATTTCCTAACCAACTTAGTTTGAGAAAGTAGGCAGAAATTAGACTTCTTATGTATGTTTTGTTCTTTCAGAACACTCGATTGCAATGTGATCAGGTCAGGATTCCCGTATCTAAAGTGTCATTGTTAATAAACTCAATATCTTACTTTAAACTACTGAGACAAACAATGAATATTAACAATTCACAATTTCAAAATAAAATCAAAAAAAAGAATTTGTTTCAGATCACCGGAGTATTAATCAAAGCACTCAAAGTGCCTAGGGACGGTACTACTGGTATGCGTGTAAAATACGGGGAACCAGTTGCACCTTTTTTTGTGAAACAACACATTTGCATAATTGCTAATTTTGCCAAAATATTTTCAACTTTGTTCAATGATGATAGATATTTCCATATTCTTACCTAGATGTATTCAATGTTGTCTGCCGTAGACTTGTTGTTTGTGGGAAAGGGTTAATCAACATCTACTATACAGTAGTAAACTCACCAAACCTCCAGTTTGATGCATGTGTAGCAACATCTTGGCATAAGAAGAATATAAACGTTGGGTTTATAGGGGTGAACATATAAAAGTAACTTCAACATATAAATTTATGGGTTTACTATTTACACCAAAGTTATCCTGGCATTCAGTAACAACAAAACTTCCAGCACAGGCCCGTAAATCTCTTTATCAAGTTAAGCAATTTGAAAAAACCTTTTGGTAAATTTTGTCATAAAGTATATTTTATTTTTTTCGACTCTATGGCTATTCCTATACTTACATATGGGTCAGAGATTTGGGGCTATAAATCTAATAATTGTGTAGAACAAATCCAGACTAAATTCTGTAAAACCTTTCTTGGTATTAATTATTCTGTAAATGACGCAATGGCATTGGGTGAATGTGGGAGATTTCCTCTAGCTATAAATTACCACAATAAATTTATTAAATACTGGGTAAGACTAATTTATATGGATCCAAACAGATATCCAAAGCAGTGCTATTTATTGCTTAAAAAGTATGATGATATTGGTAGAATTAATTGGGTTACAAAAGTTAGAGAACTTCTATTTATGTATGGCTTTGGTTTTGTGTGGCTTTCGCAAGATATAGGTAATGAATCTTATTTCATAAAGCAAATAAAACAAAGATTAAAAGACTGTTTCTTTCAAATGTGGCATAATGATATAAATACTTCTTCAGGGTGTGATTTGTACAAAAATGTTAAAACATTATTAAATGTAGAAAGGTATTAAAATTTAGACATTAAACCCTACTATAAACGATCTCTGTCGCGCTTTTAAAATCTCAAGCCACAAACTTAACGTTGAACTTGGTCGTCATTTTAATATTGAAAGAGAAAATCGAATTTGTGTATATTGCTTTATGCAAAATGATGCCTTAGTGATCGAGGACGAGTACCTGGTTTAAGGCATTAAGCTTACAGAATTTGTATTGTCTTCTTCAAAATGAAAATCCATTAGTTATTAATCAAATATAGCCCTTTATGTTTCAAAGCTTTTTAAAGAAATTTGATTGTGCGCATTACTACTTTGTAAGTTGAATGTAATATAATATGTATGTATTATGGACCGGGGGCCTAATTACGCAAATAAACTATTGTAGTGTAGCATTTGAAGCATGATTGTCGTTAGTTTTGTGATTAATAACTATAATATAAATAAATCGCAATATCAAAAGATTCACGAAGTTGTTAAAAGCGTGATTTTTTTAACAAACCGGCTGTCTATCAAGAGATCCCTAGCTTGGCCAACATTCTTTCCGACATTTTATGAAAGTAAATGCGACAGGCGTCATTCGTCTTCCACTAATGGGTTAAAGGTCGATGTGGAAACGCAGCCAGTTGCTTGGAAAGACTGCCGTTTGAAGAACTGGTGCGAGAAAGCGAGGAATTGATTGTTTATATGTCTTACGTCGCTTTCAACAATTGTTCAGTTAAATCACGGCGTTTCCTGGGTATGTTACCGATACTAATGACTGAAGAATTGTTAAAAATGATGTTAAATATAAACAATTGTTGAAATCGACGTTAAATTAAAACAATTGATGAAAACGTCGTTAAATCTAAACAATTCTGTTCGCGACCGCCGTAGAGGAGGGCCATTGAAACAAGCCAATCACCTAGCTTAGTACTAGTATGACAACCAGGGATTGTGGATACTTATTCGACACACTTATCAAAACAAACAAATTGACAATCTGCATTCACATAAGTATGTCCTGCAATGCAGAACAATACCAAACATTGATAAGTCTATGACGGCAAGATGCCTCATTTAATTTAACTACATTTTCTCGCCACCTTATATGCATCTATAAAACTGTTAGTGGTCTCTTGTTAAATCATCGTTACAGAAGCAAGACTCAATTGATAGATCAATATTCATGCGAATGTTTCTAGGACAGATTGAGTATGGACAAACAATAGCAAGTCCAATCATCCTCAAAGATGTTATTTCTAAACAATTTCACAGTTTTTATAATAATTTAAATGGCATGCGAGATATTAATCTGTTATCAAAACATTTGAGTTACATCAAACAGAAAAACTAACATATGCCTACGGGCAAATTTGGAGAGCAATAGTTTATCCCTTTATCCATTGGCAAAGTTTGAAGTAAAGTGTTTACCTGTAAACTATATATATGCTTATTTTTACATTATACATTATTATTTCATTATTATTATTTTATTATTTTTAATCTATGTTATATGACTGAAATTTGGGTTCATTTTATGTACATGTTAACATCTACCCTGGTTAAAACATGTGTTGCTGTTATCGTTAATGCAGTTGTCCTCCATGTTCCAATGTGAAACATTTACGCACAGACTGTTATTGACAAAGGTGACAAGCCTAACTTTGGCGGAATATCCAGGGTCCTATGTTATAAAACTCTTCTCGAATCTCAAACTCAGACTCAAGCAGGCTGATTGGTTAGCCTGAGTAAAACAGGATTAACGAATCGGCTTGCTTGAGTCTGAGATTTGAGAAATTGTTTATAACATCGGGACCAGATTGCATTGAATAGTTAAGCAATGTCTACTTCCGCCAGCTCCATTTGAGCACAACACGATGTTTCTTCCTTAGCCCAGAAAGTGTCATTTATCAATAGACATTTCTACTCTAAGAAGCTTCCTTGTTTTAGTTTAAACTTATCCATTTTACAACGATTGGCTTATACTAATCACCCTCGTTGTCTTTCTGGGAGAAAACCAGTACTTAGCAATGTGTCTGAAGACACAACAAACATGATTCAGCCGAGGATCAAACTAGGTATACTGTTCTTATATCCGGACCAAAACGGGATTGTTATGTATTACATATTAGATATCCAAGACTGGAATTGTTTAAGCTATTTATTCACATATACACTGTATCAGTTCTAACATACAACTAACGCTATAAGACAGGGGCATGCATATACAATGAGGTAAAGAGCCTGTTACAGATTAGGGGCTGGTCGTTGCTAACCAGTACACTACACCAGAGAACCTTCGATCTCGAGTCTGACGCTCTACCACTGGACCACGAACGCTCCTTGTTGTGGTGCATGCCCTCTCTTAACCTTTTTCTCCGTAATAACACATCTTCCACTCTGTCAGTAGATTTAACATAATTAATGCTTTCAATTTGGAAGAGACCAAGAAAATGCTTATGAAGCAAAGAGTTAAGCATCTTTGTATCACTCATCAAAATGTAAACCAAATTTATATCATCTAATAGAAACTTGACATTTGCAACTCCTTGTATCATATCTGCCACGGTTGCCGGAAGTGACACGTGAAAAGGTTCATATACCATTTGCAATTTACAACAGTACTTAATTGGAGACTTTAATAGGTAAATAATATGTATATTTTAACCCTTTCAGTTTTGGAAACAAATTACTGTGAAATCATGAATTTTCAATGGGATTACACTTTGTGTAAATCTATAGATGTCAATGGGAGATTTTTCAAACAAGTTAAATTCAGATGAGACAGCATGTAAACAAGCCACGATATATGGCAATCCAATTTCCACAAAATCCACAAAAATTGATCCTAAACAAATATTAATGATTTCACAGTATTTCCTTTTGAAATCAATGTACAGTATTTTCCAATAAGAGAGATCATTGTGAGCTGTTTCATCTGACTTTACATTGTTTTCAACTCAACCTGTACACGTTTACTAAACACCCCTTAAACTACTCATAAGTATGTCTCCCACTTCATGGGAAGACATCCAGGGGGATCATCCGTCTGTCCGTCCAATACAAATCATGTCCGCTCAATATCTCCTAAACCCATGAAAGGATGTACATGAAACTTGGGCCAATGTTTACCCTATTGAGGAAATGTGCAAAAAACTTGTTCCAAGTATACAAGCTCCAAGCCAATGTCACAATTCAAGGTCAAACGTTCAAGCCTTAAATTGGATGTCCACTCCAATTCTCCTAATGCCTTCTAAGGATTTTCATAAAACTTGAGTTAATGTTTACCCCAATGAGGCAACGTGCATCAATACATGTTCCAAACATGCCGGCTCAAGGCCAAGGTCGCAAACCAAGGTCAAAGGTTTAAGCCTTGAAATTTGTATTTGATTCATATCAGCTGGACCCTTCCAAGCAGTTTTATGAGCCATTATGAGATTTATGAGTCGTCTCATCTGAATTTACATTGTTTTCAAAATCCACCCTTTTTGGTTCCAGCACTGTAAGGGTTAAAGACTGAACTGGTAATGTACCTTGAGACTATGTTACTCTTGATTTATTCATTCCATAAAAAAAGGACCAACCGAATGTAATTTGAATTTTTATGAATTTACAATATTTACTAATTTTGCTCCATAGATACGCATTTTCCCGCACCCAAAACAGAAGTCCGTTGAAAACAGTGAAGGAAGAGTTCAGATTGCTCATAACGAGCAATCTGAACGCTTCATGCACTGTTTTTCACTCTGTGAGTAAATGAAAATATAATTCAGCCATTAGTGGTAAGTGGTGGATTCATGATTTCAGTTTGGAAGAGTCCAAGAAAATGCCTATGGAGCAATGGGTTAATTTTAGTTGGTGAAGCAACAGCAGTTTGCATCTTGCAATTGAGCATATCTCAGAGGGCAATTAACAGCCTATGGGTGTCTACAGGCGACTGATCTGAGACATTCTTCCCCGCTTTATCTTATTACTCCATAGATACGCATGTTATTTTGTTATGTTAACCCATTTACACTCTATAGGCATATATAATGGACTCTTCCACTCTGGGAGTAGTATCTCACAATTTAGTATTTTTATGTAAATTCCATTTTTTAACAGAGTAGAAAAACAGCGCAAGACTCGTGTAAGTTCCTATTGTGCATTTTGCGCAATTGGAACTTGTCCTGCATTGTTTTCAAAATCCTTCAATATTGGAGGCATTAAAATGTATCTGTATGGAGTAAAGGGTTATTAGGTATCCAAATCTGAGGTGCAGGGCATTGAATCACAACAACAACTTATTCCTGTATGTAATTTATTGATAGTTAACAATGTGCAAGATATTCCTGTATTGTAGTTTATTGATGGTTAATAATGGGCCATGTAAGTAGTTTATTGATAGTTAACAATGGTCAATAGAAAGAAATATATCAAGTGCTCGGTACAAAAACGATTGAAAGTGAAATGATATCTTTTAACTATGGTTAATCACCTCACCATGAAGACTTTTATAAAGATTGCAAAAAAAATCTTGGTAAACAATGGAATTTTGGGGTAAAAGAACTTCACAAAATAGTTCAGAATCGAGACAAAATGCACATGTTTCTTGTAATATTACATTCAGGCTAATTGCAAGAATAAAAGTTTGTTTTATTTCTTTCCGATGTCGAAAGGAGCACATGTTGTCTGTTTCAGGGCGCTTTTGATCTCACGAAGTAGCATTTCAAAAGCATTGAAACCCTCAATGACAAACAGATGATTGTTTGAAGGGCCCGAAACATACCGACTCATCTCTGCGTTTCCAGATATGCTTTGATCACCAATTACAAGCGCAAACACTTCAGCAGTTTTACCAAGCTCTCTGGCTGCAACTGTCGCATTACCTCCACAGTTTGACATGCCGTCCGAGAGAATCAGTACCTCCTTCTTTACATATGGGTCGGTTCGCATGCCTGCCAAAAAAGAAAGTTTAAAGCTTAACCCTTTACTCCATAGACGCCTTTTGACGCCTGCAATAGTAAAGGATTTTGCAGACAGTGCAGGACAATATCCAATTGTTCAGAATGCACAACTGGATAGTAATCATGTACTGTTTTCCACTCTTACCAGAAAATGGAAATGGAATTTAATTGCGGTCAGTTAAGCTAACCATGTGTCATGGTTTAGAAGCCAGTACTCCACACAATTTTCTCTGCAAGTAACTGACAACTTTCTCACATGAGTCAGCGGTGGGAACGAATGACGCAGGACACAATGTCTTTTGTGTCAAATCGTTACAGAGAAATATGGCCGGACTGGGGACTCGATCCCACGCGGGAACGTCTCTTGGATTGACAGACATGAGCGCTTTCCACTGCGCTGCCTGGCACGGCTTTTAGAAAGGAAGAGTTCAATATATAATCATGATTATGGAGTAAAGTGTCATACAGTATGCAATATGGCATGTTTTAAATACAGAATTATACATACTATAAAATATTGCCACTTAATTAAGATCATACCATTTACTATGTCATCATATGAGAAAGTTTAATGGTTTGATACATTTACTAAATTATCACTTTACCCAATTAAGTATTTAAAGAGGACTTCCATACTCAAGTCATACCTTTCTTATCTACAAATCTTTGGTAAAAGTTAATTGGTAAACCATAATATGGCAATGAAGAAAAAAAAAGTTCCAATTACTCATCATGAGCCTTGTCATAAACATTTAAAGTGGACTTGAGCTAAGCCCGGATACTTCAATTGGTAATGCTTCTGGTTAGATTACTGGTTAAACACCCAGGGGTCGTTAATTCGAATCCCCGCTCGGCTACATTTCTTTGTGAAGATTTGGCAAAAGACATTGAGTCCCGCGTCATTCGTCTCCCACCCAATTATGAAACTAATAAATTATCCCTTGTAGATTACATGGATCCTGCCGAAATTGACATTGTTCGAGTCTACTTGTGAAATTCTAGCAAGTGAAGGGTTAATAAATATCAAATAATGCATCCATAGTGAGCATATAAATAAAGGATATTACATGAGTGGTTATTCAATACGAAATTTTAGAAAACTCGTTTAATAAAATTTTGTATTGAATGAACACGAATGTTATATTCTATTTATATCATAAATTCCAATTCGACGATTATTAGCGCAAAATATATATAACGTCGCTATATAGCGCGGTCATTTTCAATGCTTTTCATTATGACGTTACGTAGCATTGTTATTACACTAGTTATATAACGTAGCATTGTTATTACACTAGTTATATACCAACAAATATAGAATGACGTTATTTCACGCTGGCGACGTCAATTATGATATGATATATATTATACAATAAATCATTTCAATAGAGTACTCTTAAACTTTACCATGATCCACGCTGAACATTTCTTGGGCTTTCCTAAAAGCTGAAGCTGTGCAGGTCGAGCTCCCCTGATACTTGGCAGACAGGATTGCTTCTTTCACTTGAGCTGTGTTCACATATTCATCGAAATCGAAAACGACATTCACGTTCGTAGAATATTCTAGCATAGCTGCATGTTGATATCCCTTTTGAAACGGGTCTGGATGAGGACACAGAAGTGCAACGAGTTCCCCCATCTGCGATTTAGCTGAGCTGAAGCTTGAAGAAGGTACGCTGCCAGAGGAGTCCATGATCAACAGCAAGTCACGCAATTGTCCAGTCTGGACCTGTCTTTTCTTGGTGTGGCGAGTCCCAAGAAAGAAGTTCGATACCATTGCCTTGGCAGTGGCCTTTGTGCTGGGTAATTGTCCTAGAAGAATCACATAAAGTCATCTCGAAAGAGTTGCAACAAGATATCTAATAACCTGTTTTTATTATTATTACACACCAAGCATGTCTTTAATGTGCAAGTTTAAAAACAAAATGGAAACGAAAGGTCTACTAGAGTGTTAACAATTTACAATAACGTACTTTCCCACTACGTAAGTGCTGTAATCTTAAAAAAAAAAAAACGTAGAAGCGACATATTAAAGATTTCTTAATTCAAACGTTAACTCCATAGATATGCATTTTCCAGCACAGGAGTCCTTTGAAAACAGTGCATTCACCACTTATCAACAATTGGTGAATTACGTTTACTGACAGAGTGAAAACAGTACATTCCCAACTTACCAACAATGGGTGAATTAAATTTACTGACAAAGGAAACATTGCATTAACCACATATCAACAATTGGTGAATTAAATTTACTGACAGAGTGGAAACAGTGCATTCACCACTTATCAACAATGGGTGAATTAAATGTACTGACAGTGCAAACAGTGCATTCACCACTTATCAACAATGGGTGAATTAATTTACTGACAGAGTGGAAACAGTGCATTCCCCACTTATCAACAATGGGTGAATTAAATGTACTGACAGAGTGGAAACAGTGCATTCCTCACTTATCAACAATGGGTGAATTAAATGTACTGACAGTGCAAACAGTGCATTCACCACTTATCAACAATGGGTGAATTAATTTACTGACAGAGTGGAAACAGTGCATTCCCCACTTATCAACAATGGGTGAATTAAATGTACTGACAGAGAGGAAACAGTGCATTCCCCACTTATCAACAATGGGTGAATTAAATTTACTGACAATGGAAACAGTGCTTTCACCACTTATCAACAATGGTTGAATTAAATTTACTGACAGTGTAAACAGTGCCTTTTACCACTTATCAACAATGGGTGAATGAAATTTACTGACATAGTCGAAACAGTGCAGGTAGACCACTGGTTTCCACTCTGTCAGTACATGTAAACATAATTCACCTTTTACTAACAAGTGGTGAATTAATGCTTTCAATTTGGAAGAGTCCAAGACAATGCTTACGGTGCACTAGGTCAAACAGCTAGTAATTCAGTAAAGCTAAAATCAAATAATGTCTCACCTGTACTCTTGACCTGTTTGAGGTCTGTAGGACATGCAGCGCCACCATTTGCAGCATACGTTAGGATCTTACGTTCTCGAGAAATTTCACCAAAACCATAGGGCTCACTCCATCCTGACCATGAGGAAATCTGACAGTCTACTGCAAGGGAGAGAAACATGCTGTCCCTTATCAAAACAACCAAAATGGCCACCACGACAGAAACATAAGTATTTTGTAAATGTCTTTTTTTGTGAAGCAATATACTATAGAAAAAAGCATAGCTATAAACCGGCTCCCCAATTTTCCGGTGAAATATGTCTTTAAAGAAGTAATAAATATTGGTTGTGTAGTTCAAACGTTTATGATAATGGTCACTAGATTAAATCGGTAAAAAACATGACTAAAAAGTAGAAACATGACATCGCAGCGCCTGACAAAAATGTTCTAGATTTTTTCAAAATATCAACGCTTATATCATGTACGATTTGGTATGATGTGTCTCTTCATTATTAAATAAATAGTACACTCCCAAATATACCTGTTTAGAACCGAAACGTACTTACACATTTTATAATATTGGGCAGTTCGCACAAAATATGGATAATGGAACCTTACTGTTCAGTCAGCGTACGTTTTTCAGAATGCGCACTGATCAAATTTCAATATTTTCTGTTGATAAACATAAAAGTAATAGCCATTTCCTAGTTTTCGCGTTTCTGTTAGGTCGAAAACTCGATTGCGGGAACAGGATTCCGTAATTTTCAACACTTGCCGAAAAATGGCGGAGCCGGTTTATAGCTAAGATTTTTCGGTTCCTGGAAGATATGACCAAACACTTGTGGATATGATATATATATATATATATAGTGTAATTATACTACCCCGGAGGAGTTATTAACACCTAACAGGTGACTGTCCATAACCTTTTGTTAGACTGTGCATTGTTTGAAATTGCACTTTGATAAGAAGTGAAAATTAAGAGCATGACTATAAATATTTAATTTTAATTAAAGTTTTGCTTTAATTATTAAACGAAACGTACAAAAAGTATATATTTTATGGATCCATAGATGTGCATTTTCCTGCAATGCACAAAACCTTTGAAAACAGTGAAGGAAGAGTTCAGAGTGCACAGAGACGCAATCTGAACCATTCCTGCATTGTCAGTCAATGTAGGAAAAATGTGATTATGGAGCAAGAGATAATTCTTCCTTCTCTTTCCCTATTTCCTCAACACTTTAATCCATAATTTAACATATTTTCCCGATCCAAAACAGAAGGCCTTTGAAAACAGTGTAGGAAGAGTTCAGGTTACTTGTAATGATTTATATGAACTCTTCCTGCACTGTTTTTCATTCTATCAGTCAATGCAAACACAATTTACCCAATATTGATAAGTCGGAAATAAATTCTTTCATTATGGAAGTCCAAGAAAAAGCTTATGGAGCAATTTCCAAAGGGTTCATCTAACATATGTTACAGGGCATAGCTCATAACAAGCTGTTTGACCAGAAAACTGCATTGTTTGTCACTCTAATGATGACAATCTGCTTAAGGAGAAAAGAGTTAATTGTTCCCATTCTCTTAATATCATAAAATATGTTTTTTGTTTTTTACTTTTTTATCTTTTTAATAACTCTGAAAATATTTCAAAATAATGAAGAATCAGATCAGACAGCTCATAACAAGCTGTCTGACAAAAACTCTGCAATATCATTCTTATAATTAGTATATTGATTTCCTTTATGTATACATGTCCTCATAAAGCTTTACTTAAGAAATAATAAATTCATACCCTTGATCACGATATCGTGATTTAGATCACAGTTAGGAGTTGAAATGTCGAGTAAATCAGATCATGAGGCCGCTCGGCCGAGTCATCTATTTACCGACATTTCATCGACTACCTGTGATCTAATATACTATAGATTACCCGTATGAATTTATTATTTCGATTCTAACATGTCTGTAGCATTTTAAAAACATGTTCACCGTAGCCCGTTGAGGTTGGTCATGGTGCATTCACATTCACCGTAGCGTTGACATCATTTGACTCGTATCGACGTAAATTGGCTCTTACAATGTACCTCCCGGGTTTAGGAAAATGGTATTTTATGACTATAATCCTATTCTGTAGTTTTCATTATTTATAAAGCTTACACTTCAAACAGTAATGAGTATAATAAAGTATATTTAAACATTTCAATGCAATAGCCAATTGTCCGTAGCTTCAAGTATCAGCCGAGGAACGGTCGCACGCGCAGTGATCTATCGCAGAACAGATCACGTGTCAGTTTGTTCTTTGTGTATAACCCAAGGCGTGCGAGTCTTGTTGAATTTCATTATTATGCATTTAATTGCACCCAATAAGGTCAGCCAATGAAAACAATGAAGGAAAAACCTAAATTGCTCGTGATGAGCACCATGAACTCACATTGCATTGTTTTACAATCTGTTAAAAAAAAGTGATTATGGAGCAAATTATTCATTTTCTTTTGACATTTGTATTATGTTCAACTTTTTTTAGTTTTGGAAACAAGTTACTGCGAAATTATGAATGTTTAATGGGATTAAAGTTTGTGTAAATTTATAAATGTCACTGGGAGGTTTTACAGTTTTGGAAACAAGTTGCGTTACTTAAAAAATAATAAATTCATGCCCGTGATCTATCGTGAATTAGATCACAGTTAGGAGTTGAAATGTCGAGTAAATCAGATCACGAGGCCGCTAGGCCGAGTATTCTATTTACCAACATGTCACCGAGTATTTATTTCGATTCTAACACGGTTGTAGTAAATGAAAAAGAAATAGAAACAGAAGTACCAATTCCCGAAAAAGGCACCATATACTAGGGTTGATATTGCTTACGCCATTCGCTCAGAAACAGATCATTCGGCTCTTACGTTTACCTCCCGGGTTTAACATGCTGTGTCGATACAGAAAATATATTTTGAGTCAAAAACTAATCATATTATTACATTTTGTTATGAATAACACATACATTTTGAACACTGCTTTAAAAGAACTTCTATATTGAATGTGGGAAAATGCGGTATTATGGAGAATAGGGTTAATTATATAGATGTGCAGGTTTGAAAAAACAACATTTTTTTTTTAGAAAGATAGGTATTAAAGTGTTACATTCAGGACCTTTCCCACTAAATAATTGCTGTAATTTATCCATGTTTAAAATTAGAAAACTTACAAAACGAAAACAACGTATTAGCGACATACGGCCTATTAAAGATTTCTTAAAATAACATTTTACTCCATAGATATGCATTTTTCCGCACCTAACACAGGAGTCCTTTGAAAACAGTGCACTCACCACTTATCAGCAATGGGTGAATTACGTTTACTGACAGAGTGGAAACAGCGCAGTTAGTATATTGTTTCCCACTCTGCCAGTAAATGTTAACATAATTCACACATTACTGATAAGTGGTGAATTAATGGTTTCAATTTGGAAGAGTCCAAGACAATGCTTACGGAGAAAAGGGTAAAACAGCTAGTAATTCAGTCAATCTAAAATCAAATAATGACTCACCTTTACTCATTCTGAGGTCTGTAGGACATGGAGCACCACCATTGGCAGCGTGCCTTAGGATCTTACGTTCTCGATAGATTTCACCAGAACCAGAGGGCTCGCTCCATTCTGACCATAAAGAAACCTGACAGTTTACTGGTTTGGTCCCAAACCAAAAAGCTGTTGATGCTCCAAGTGAAGTGATCAGGCAAAGTAACGAAGATAACTGAACTGAAAACATATCTTTGGTGACTGCTTGCTTTAACATGAATGTGTAAAGAAGACACGAAAGATGTATGAAGTTTCGGTGGAATATTCCTGACTTAAATAGTTGTGTTTCAGAAATAACTGATCGTTGATTGGTTCTGTGACAAGGAAAACTACCTCATATACAGCTTACAAAAACAATATGACTCGAATCATTACTCATGAAAAAACATGATGTAATAGAAAAAACTGATCGTTGATTGGGTCTGTGATAAGGAAAACAATCTAATACTGACATACAGCTGACAAAAATATTACTATTATCCTTAGTCATGTAAAAAACAGGATGTAATAGACATCCTCATAGATGCTCGGGAATAACCAGTCAGCCTTCTTGGTTCTGAATTTGAGCATTGAGGTAAGTTGTATAACCTCGGACCAAGGTCTTAACCCTGTCTACTCAATAAGAATTTAAAATGAACTATTTCATACTCACGCCATAAAGTTCTTATTTATCAATTCGTAGTAACCTATGGAAGCATTTTCTGACAGAGAGGATGACAGTTCCGATCTGTTCCGATTGCTCCTCCTCGGCAATTTTCTAAAAGGAAACAAAATATCGACCCGAGAATAATTGATTGAATGGGATTTTACTCCGTTTTCAACAATTGTTCAGTTATATACTGCGGTCATTTAATCTAACCTGTTCCTGAGTTTCTAACCAGTACTCTACACAACTTTCTCTGCAAATAACTGACAACTATCTCACGTGAGAATGAATAGCGCGGGACAAAATGTCTTTTGTCAAATCGTAACAGAGAAATGTGGACGGACGCGAAACCACTCGGACACTCCCTGGATTGACAGACATGAGCGCTAGCCGGGCTCGGCGAATAAAAGAGGTGACCGAGTAGTTATGAATGATACAGACCTGCAGTGTTTTCCACCCTGTCTGTCAGAAAACGATTCTTAAATTTACTTCAAAACGTGAAGTAAGACAGTCGTGACTTGAGAATGGAAGATTTCAATATAAATGCTTATGAATGGAGTGAAGTGTTTTAACTATTTCAGTACCAAAGTCAATATAAAGGCTTTTGCAAACAATGCAGATTCTGGCGAGACAGCCCGAAATTTTTACTGTTTACCACTCAGATTTTAAAATTTATCAGACGAAAAATTGAGTGATATAATTTTCAACATGGAAGAGTCTACTTTCTGAAAATCGGCGCTGAAAGTTAATGAAGTAAGTTTTGCTCTAGGGGCCCGTTTCACTAAACATCGTAAGTTTACGCAAATTTTGAACGTAAATGTTTAACTTTACGCTGAACGTAAGTGCGTTTCACTAAACATCGTAAGTTTGAACGTTAACTTATGCAAATTGTAGGAACTCTTAAAATAAGAACACCGAGACTATTGGCACGACGGTCGTGTAGATTATTTTCCTTATCGACACGATGACCCTGCGAATTACTTTCCTTAACGGCACGACGGTCGTGCAGATTAGTTTCCTTATAGAAACGACCGTTGTGTCAATTACTTTCCGGTTTTATTTTTGGACGGAAACATTGAGTCCACTTGTTTGTACAACCTGATCTTCCCCTCAGTACGCTGAATTATTCCATGCCAGTTTGACATTTAGATTTTAACAGAAAAAATTGGTATTTCATTGTGTTATTTTATCTGTTTATGAAGGGGGAGGGGTATACGAATCACGCAGACGGAGCTAAACAGTGTACACTTGCCTATATATCTCGTTGACTATATAAGTGTTGTATTGAACAAACTTACACCAATGATGCCTCTGTGTGAGGGTTAAGTGTTTTCGCACCGTGAAAATAGTGTATGCGATTTTTATAGTGTACATACAATAACACATGATACGGTATCCGTAAAACCCAAAATATTCTGTGGTGATATCACAAAATAGGGAGTCTCTTGTCAGGACTATTTTTATCTTTCGTTAGATCGAAAGAAGATACTTTTATTTTGCGTCTAGTAACTGTAGATACAACCTGGTTCCATCGCTATGAGCCGGAAAACAAAGCTCAAAGTCGGTGGAGGGTAGGACATGGTTTCCCGAGGCACAAGACATTCAAGATCAAGTCATCTGTAGGTAAGGTGATTCCCACAGTATTTTGGGACGCCAAAGGGGTAGTTAGGTTGGACATTTTACCTAAATGTAGTACACTAACTGGTGTGTACTATGAACTTTACTTGACCAATTGAGAATCTCAATCCGTGATAAAAGGCGTGGTTAACTCTCTAAAGGAGTTCTCCTTCAGCAAGACAATGTAAGAGTCCACAACTGCAGGGTTTCGATGGCTGCTGTAGAGCGAAATGGATATGAAATATAACTGCATCCCGCCTATTCTCCGGAGTTGGCACCTAGCGATTTCTGTTTGTTCCCAAACAGAAAAAAAAGATATGCGTGGATGCCATTTTCGGTCCGACGAAGAAACCAAGACATCAGTTGAGGAGTGGGTTGACGTAAAGGGCATTTAACTGTTGGATAATGGCACTGGAACATCGCTGGGCCAAATGTATTATGCTTTAGGGTAATTACATAGAAAAATATGAGGTTGACCTCGACCTGAAATAAGGTAGGCTTGTTAATTATTGACTCGCCCTCGTATCAAAAGACTTAAGCGCAACAGTTCATCAACTTTTATAGACCGTGCCCTTGACATCAAGGTCACTGACAGGGATGTGAGTGGTACTGTTTGAAACTTCAGACCAATATCTAAGCACATGCCAAATATAAAAAGAATCCATCAAGGCATAGTGTAGTTATAAGCTATCAAATAACTGTAACGCAAACATTCATTTATCTGGACGCAGACGCCGACGCCGGTGTGTCTGCAATAGCTCTTCTTGGACTTTCGTCCAGGCGAGCTAAAAATGGGATTTGCCTCTGTTCATTGTTAGCTGAATTATTGGCTCCGGCGCCTCTAGGCATTTCCTCCCATTGACCTTTATTATCCCCTTGCTTTTCGAAGAATGTGTTTGTTTGTATGGGGTTTAACGCGGTTTTCAACAATGTTTCAATTACATACGGCGGTCAGTTAACTTAACCTGGGTTTGTAACCAGTATTCCATACAATTTCTCTGCAAATAACTGACAACTGTCTCACATGATTCATTGGTGAGAACGATTGACGCAGGAAACAACGTAACAAAGAAATGTGGCCGGATCGGGGATCGAACCCACGCGGGGACATTCCAAGGATGAATAGACATGAGCGCTAGCGGGGCCCGGCCTTTTCGAAGAAAAGGCAGGGATATTGTTATGATTTCCGCTGTCCGTCTTAGCAAGTAACTCATAGACAGTTAGAGATAGAGACTTAACACTTTGGGAAATGATAGCTCATGGTCTGAGGAGTGCACACCATGGTTATAATTTTAAATGCAACACTGGGGGCGGGGCCAAAGGGAGGGGGGGGAGGGGGGGTGGGGGTTGGGGGGGGGGGGGGGGTCAAAATTGTTGCATATCAAATCGAACGGGATAATGAGAAGAACATTCTTCAATTGCAATTTTATACCTACGGTCAAATCGGGGATGAGTAGAACATTCTTCAATCACCTGTTCCCCTGCTTATTTGGAGGAACATTTAGGGGTGACAGCATTGAAATCTCCATTCTAAGAACTGCATGTGCACATCAAGCTCCAGACTATAAAAGACAATGTGTTATGTACTTCCGCCTGGGGACTTCACATATTTCTCTTTAGATACAGTAGCGGGGTGGTATATAGGAATGGTCTTCGTCCGTCCGTCCTTCCATAGCACTACAGTCCCGTCACTTTGGACCCATTTCCGGAAATTACTCATGTGTTGTATAAGTACCTGACGTATTCACCGTCACGAGACCGTGAGTCATCAACGTCACGAGATCGTGAGTTATGCGTGTAACACGATCGCGAGTTACCCCGTCACGAGACCGTGAGTCATACGTATGCGCATCGTCGAAATCGAGAACCGACGCCACTTAGAAACCACGGTTATTTCAAACTTAACAAATCAATAACTATAACGTACGTTTATACAAGAGACCACGTCCCGTTAGCAAGAGGTTTCTTTCGCGTAGAGTCAATCGACGACGACCCTTGTTCAAATACCGACGGTATATTTTATATAAGAATACGTTTGTAGAGCTCACCTACACCATTTTTAGATCACCAGGGACACCTCACAGCAGTTTGTAGTATATTTCCAGAACTATAAAAAAAAGAATTTGGGATTACGAGGTAAGATTATTTATTTAGCTATTTAACTGATATCAACTATGTGTATCAATATTGTGACAACATTGACTATCAACAGTTAGCCGTTATCGGGCCGGGCATGCCCGAAATGGAATACGCAAACCATTCCGGTCCAAGTTGTTTAACACTCGATCAATATAGTACATTGAACGATTTGTTTGAAATAAATAAATAAATAAATAAATAAAGCAGAAGAACATTTGAGAAAACGATAAGGATTTAACCCTTTACATCATTGGACTGATTGTACTTTAACGAGCAAGTATCAGTCGGATTGTATACGCGATTACTTTAGTATTACTCATTGTAACAATCTTTGTTCGTGAGCATTGTTGACGCCGCGTGGAAGCGTCAGTATGGGATAGGTTTTAATTTTGTACCATGGGGTGACGTAATCGAACAGGGAGCAACCAACATTATTATTGTTAAGAAAAACTCTGTTATATGTTTGAAAAAACAACCTTTATGAATAAATAAATTGTATAAAATGATTTAAGAAACAGCAAGATACAAAATACTTATGTCTTCTACCGTTATTACAAAACTTAAGACATATGTAATGGGTATTTAATAACTTTCCCCTAACTTCCTAGGCTACGCTTTTTTTATAGTTTGGTTTACGACCCGATTCATAATAACTTAGAAAAAGATTTCTGACGATGTTTTTGCCTATTTACGATTTTGAGATTTTTAAATAAATGGGTAATCTTTAAAAAATCTACATATTACAGTATAATTCTAGAAACTGTACAAACAACGTTTACCCAACTATGCAATACGAATGGCCGTAACGTGACCCGTTCTATTATTTGTAAATGCAGCATGTCATCGCTTGGCGATTTTGGTCATTCTTATTTAATAGACGACAATGTGTCATCGGTTACAATAGAGTAATTAAGTTGTCTCTGCTTCCTTACACTATGAATACTTCGCTGTTTTCACGATTTTATCCGATTTCTAAAATACATTGGATTCGAACCCGGTTTTTCATGTTTCGTTCGAGATGAACGATTCGTACCAACTGGTTTTCGCTCTTTGCTCTTGGGGAACTGACTTGACCATCTTCTTTTGTTTATGTTTCAGTTTTCTACTGGCATGTTCAAAACGATTAAAGTGACATTACAAACAAACAAAACAGACTTAATAATTCTTGTTATATGATGACTATACATGTGAACTTTCATAATGCTCAATCTTGATCATACATATCTTTCTTTTCTTATTTAATTACTTCGTAATTTTTGTTTATATACTCCCGTTGTTGCTATCATACTTCTGCTAAACTGGAAGGAGAAAAGACTTCCACCTCTCCTTCCTAAGCTTGTGTCACACTTAACTTATAACTAGAGGCAATTCACCTTAATATATGTTAATATTTAAGCACCTAAGTTTTTTTTATCTAATGGATCTAGTAAGAGGATTTAAAACAGTTTATTGGTAAAAAAAAAAATTGAGAAACTTCAGCTTGTATTACACATTATAGTTGCAGTGAATGTTAAGCAAACCGTAAACCAAAGGGTTTCAGGACTAAACTTTGCATTTCACGACTAAGCTTCACATGATGAATACCACATATATCGTAGCATGTAAAACGTT
>JASEVX010000002.1:72345975-72680271 GCA_031761405.1 Serripes groenlandicus
CAACATTCTTCTTGTTTTTAATTATAACACTGTATATTTTTGGACAAACGCATTAAAATTGAAGTTTAATTTATTTTAAGCGATGTTTTCAGGAATGAAAAGAATTACAACCTTAACTATCCGTATCTCCAATTTTCAAACTGTATATACATATTAAGTACATCCACTCCAACTTCATAACGGAAGCCTTTTAAGGATCGGACCGATAGAACGGAAAACACCACTAAAGGTACTTAAAACAAAGAGATTAATACTATTTAAGAATACATCGTCCTATTTTGCCTGTGTAGACTATTCTATTTATCACTTGGAGGGATATTCTGCCAAATATATTGTAATAAATGAATACTACAATGATATAGAAAACAGGATAGACCCTGAGAGAGAATTTTAATCCTGGAACACGTTCTCCCTTTACAGAGAGAGAGAGAAAGAAAGAGAAAGAGAGAGAGAAAAAAAGAGAGAGAGACAGAGAGAGAGAGAGAGAGAGAGAGAGAGAGAGAGAGAGAGGAGAGAGAGAGAGAGAGAGAGAGAGAGAGAGAGACAGATACAGAGGAGAGAGACACACACACACACACACACACACACACACACACAGAAAGACAGAGAAAGAGAGACAGAGAGAGAGAGTGTGAGAGAAGAGACAGAGACAGAGACAGAGAGACACACACACACAGAGAAAGACAGAGAAAGAGAGACAGAGAGAGAGAGAGAGTGAGAGAAGAGAGAGAGAGAGAGAGGGAGAGAGAGAGAGAGAGAGAGAGAGAGAGAGAAGAGAGATGGAGAGAGAGAGAGATGAGAGAGAGAGAGAGAGAGAGAGAGGAGAGAGAGAGAGAGAGAGGAGAGAGAGAGAGAGAGATACAAAATACAATATCGAAATGCGTAGCAAACTTTAATCAACACAAGATAACACAAGATGATCGTATGTTTTAAATGAATTTAGATTCATTTAAAACATAGGAGAGTATCCAGGTAAGCTTTAAAGGCGTAGATGACCCCAACTTCGCTGGTAGGATGTTGTTGCACGTCATGTTGACAACTTATAAATAATTTTAATTAGTGTCAAGTACATCCACTCCAGGTTTCCTTCAGAAAGGAAGCGTTTGACGGTGAAAGTATGGATATAATGTCTCATCACGATTCCTCGTCCAATGACGCGTCATCAACCTCTTCCTTTTCATCGCTGTCTTCTGCATCGCTGTCTTCTGCATCGCTGTCATCGTCATTATTCCACATTTCCTCGAATACGTGTCGGCCTTTGTTCAGAGCCATCTTAATGGACTTGCGTTCATCGTATCCTTTATCGATAAAGTCATCTACATCTTCCAAGGTGTTCTCGTGGACTGGTCCGTTTCGCAACTGAAGTATGTACGTGAGCATTTGACCGTTATATTTCAGAAACGATTTCATATATAGCTGTTTCATCATCAGGCTTCAGATCACGTATCACTTTTACGCATTGTTGTTGTTGTTAGTTGTTGGTTGCTGTTGTTGTTGTTGCTGCTGATGATGATTGCTGTTGATTGTTGATATCAATAAAATGTGGATTTAAAAAAAGGGTATCGTTTTATTTATTGCAAAAGAACATATTGCGTTTACGCTATTTTATTATACCCCCGCTCAATACAGTACGCCGGGGACTAGGGGTGGTCCCTCAGGTCTCACCTTACAAAAAAGGTATTTCGATCTAAACTGGTATACAAATCTCGTCCAATTGACCCAGATTTTATTCTGGCCATAAGAACCGTTCCGGAAGGAAAACGCGTACAATAATCGATCCTTTGGTAAACATGACCGCCGGAAAAAGTTCTGGTTCGTAACTGCCCCGAATAAAATCGGCACACTTTGGTCATGTTTATATGACAGTCCGGTTTAAAAGACACCGACACTGTTGCCATGTGGATCCTAGAGATTCTGACGGGCCATCCGAGACGTTGAATGAGTCTAGCGTGATCATATTGGATGTTTAAAAGTTGATTTTGCGTATGTTGTCCTCTGTGTCTGAACCTATTCTAAGTGTTTTCACTCGTTCAAGTAAGTCCATGTTGTTGACATTTGTGGACGCTGTAATGTTGTCTCGAATAGCACAAAAAGCCGACGCTAAAAGCCATCTAGGATGTTCATGTTGGCATAATACCACTATGTTGTGCCACTCGTTTATCATGACGTAAAGTAAATATTCTGACTATCTCGGATAGAATCGTTTCAAAGATTCTATTTGAGAGTTTCTGATTTCTAAATGTATCGTAAAGCTCTCCCAATTAAAGCCGAGTGTTTTAGAGTAATCTATAATATTATCGTCAGTCAAAGCGTTTGAATTGCATTCTCTGCTTTCCTTGTTATGTATCCTGAAAAAAAAAAAAAAAAGATTGATTGATTAATTGAATATTGTTTGACACCGTTTTCAACAGTTTTGCGGTTATATACGACGTTCATTTAACCGTGTCCCTGGGTTTTAACCAGTACTCCGCACAATTTACTATGTAACTCTAAGCTATCTCACACGAGTCAGCGCTTAAAAAGATTGACGCGGGACACAATGTCTTTTGGAAAATCGTAACAGAGAATTGTGTTCGGACCGATGACGTGCCCTGGATTGACAGACACGAGCGTTACCCTCCTCTCTAGCACGGCGCAGATCCTGAATAACACAGCTATGTCAACGTATATTTTACGCATCCATTATAATATGTAGCGAAACCTCTCGTGACTTCTTTTAAACGACCGTACTCTCTGGGTCTCAAGCACAAGCCTTTTTTACACGGTACGACCTCCTCCACCGGTTTCCAGTACTGTCGTATGTCCACAGAAGGGTTACCCTCCTTTCTGCTAAATGATATTGAAATCCGGTCAGTGGTTTCAGACAAGAAGATGGCCATATAGAGTAACCCAGACTTACCCCATGGCGGCAATGTTTTTTAGCGAATTGCAACAGATTGAACACTCTTGATAGAGGGTCACCTAAGGATCACATCTACCAAATTATATTCAAATCAGGGCAGCTGTTTCAGACAAGAAGACTTTTTAAGTTTTCACTATATAACTATATATTTAATGGGGAGTAATGTTCCCATAAATTTCAATGTTTAATTATATGAGCCGTCACGCGAGAAAACCAACAGTATGGCCCCTGCGTAATGTATCGACCCAGGTCAGTTTGCGCAGTCCGCATAGACTGATCCCGGCCGACATATTCCGTCTCAGGGTGATAGAGGTATAGAGTAATGATTTCTGAAACGGAAAATCCACAGGAGGCGAAAAGTGTCTATCCGGGTAAGCATGTTGGTTTTTATCGCGGGACGGCTCAATTATTTGCCCAATTGACATAGTTTTTGACCAGATTTGGATTTGATGTAGATAAATGTTCTGATGATTTTTCATAAATATTCTTTGGAAAATGTGGCCTTTTATGTGTTCACAAGGTGTTTGGCTCAACAGTTTTACCTAGTACCGTTTAATTTTGACCCCACGTGACCCAGTATTGAACATGGCTCGGATTTGATTGATAAATGAGGTTTATATAATGTTTATAAGTTGTCTAACCTTTGACCTGATAACCTAGTCTTCTACCTCACATGACACATTTTAAATTTGACCTAGATGTGATGGAAATAAAGGTTCTAATGAACTTTCATGAAGATTGAATGTTCAATGTGGCCTTTAGAGTGTTCACAAGGTAGTGCAATATACACAATGTAATACAGTACATAACTCTATTGTTTTTTGGACAATCTCCATGAAACTTGCCGTCTGACATTTCCCTATGTTGGTTAATATGTTCATGATGTTTGAATTAAATCCAACCATCCATGCCTTAGATATCCACGGGGCAGCGGACAATGCCAAACCAATATCCCATCTGCCTTTGGCGAGGGATAAAAATAGATTTACTGTTTAATCCCAAGATTTGAAATTCCACTACACTGCAGTTATTAATGATGTTGTTCGCAAAAACAATGCAAACTGTATGACGAGGGTAACTGCATATACAACGTATGAATGCTACTTATGACGATTAAGTGGCAGTCATTTCCCCTGTTTATAGTGACGTCGTAATGACAACATTCAATGACATCGTAAATTATATTTGTATTAGATCTAAGAAATAGATGGACTGGAATGCTTCTTGAAAATGAACCTTCTTGCACACTTGCTGTGATTGTAGCATTTGAAGCATGATTGTCGTTAGTTTTGTGATTAATAACTATAAAATAAATAAATCGCAATATCAAAAGATTCACAAAGTTATTAAAAGGGTGGATTGTTTTAATCAACCGGCTGTCTATCAAGAGATCCCTAGCTCGGCCAACATTCTTTCCGACGTTTGATGAAAGTAAATTCGACAGGCTTCATTCGACTTCCACTAATGGGTTAAAAGTTGATGTGGAAACGCAGCCAGTTGCTTGGAAAGACTGTCGTTTGGGGGAACTGGTGTGGGAAAGTCAAGAATTGATTGTTTTGGTGTATTATGTCTCTTTTAACAATGTTTCAGTTATATCACGGCGTTTCCTGGGTATGTAACCGGTATTAATGATTGAACAATTGTTGAAATCGACGATAAGTCTAAACAATTGTTGAAAACGGCGTTAAATCTAAACAACTGTTGTTGCAAATGATGTTAAATCCAACCAATTGTTGAAAACGATGTTTAATCTAAATAATTGATGAAAACGATGTTTAATCTAAACAATTGTTAAAAACGATGTTTAATCTAAACAATTGTTTCAAACGATGTTAAATCCAACCAATTGTTGAAAACGATGTTTAATTTAAACAAGTGATGAAAACGTCGTTAAATCTAAACAATTGTTGAAAACGATGTTTAATCTAAACAATTGTTTCAAACGATGTTTAATCTAAACAATTGTTTCAAACGATGTTTAATCTAAACAATTGATGAAAACGTCGTTACATCTAAACAATTGTTGAAAACGATGTTTAATCTAAACAATTGTTGAAAACGATGTTTAATCCAAACAATTGTTGCAAACGATGTTAAATCCAACCAATTGTTGAAAACGATGTTTAATCTAAACAATTGTTTCAAACGATGTTTAATCTAAACAATTGATGAAAACGTCGTTAAATCTAAACAATTGTTGAACACGATGTTTAATCTAAACAATTGTTGCAAACGATGTTAAATCCAACCAATTCTTGAAAATGACGTTTAATCTAAACAAGTGTTGAAAACGATGTTTAATCTTAACAATTGTTGAAAACGACGTTTAATCTAATCAAGTGTTGAAAACGATGTTTAATCTAACCAATTGTTGAAAACGGCGTTTAATCTAAACAATTGTTGAAAACGATGTTTAATCTAAACAAGTGTTGAAAACAACGTTAAATCTAAACCAACTATCAACTTTTCTCGGTAAAGGCGACTCAAATAGTTCCTAAATTCTTAAATATAATTGAATTACTAACTGAAAGCATATCAGCCGTCCCAGGAGAAAACCAACATTGTGGACTATGCGTAAAGTATAGACCCGGATCAGACTAAGCATGCCGAGCAGGCTTATCCGGGCAGACACTTTTCAGCTCCTGTGGATTTTCTGTTCCAGGAATCATAACTCTATACCTCTATCCCCCTGAGACGGAATGTGTCGGCCGGATTAGCCAGCGCGGATTGGGCGATACTTTACGCAGAGTACATACTGTTGGTTTTCTATAATTCACGACTAATGTGGTTTAAATCGATCTCTCGATCGCATAGATTACGCGAACTATTTGGGGTCCCTTTCGATTGATCGTCATACTTGGAACAGGTACGTATGCACATGTTCTACCGAGGTTTTAATTGTCCCTAAGAACGTGCTGCTTATCGCAGACCCTTGGCAGAAAAAAAATATGGGAAATCTCTGTGAATGAAAATAGTATCATTGGATATGATAAATACCATTAGGACAAAAGTAGAAATTATCAGCTATTTCTCCTTTAAGCTTCAATGCGTTCACACGTCATACACAACCGAGTCCCGGTAACTCAGTCGGTAGCGACGCGGGCTGTCAATCCAGGGGATGTAGTTTCAAATCCCAGCTCGGCCAATATTCTTACGGCGTTTGACAAACGTCACTGTGACAAGCGTCATTCGTCTTTCACCAATGGGCTTACAGTCTATGTGGGAAAAACAGCCAGTTGCTTGGAAAGTATGTTGTGTGGAATACTGGTGTGAGAGAAAGCTAGGAAACAAGCCCCAATCAATCAATTAATGCTTATAGCAGACCCTTGACAAAAATATGGGAAATCTCTGAGAATAAAAAAATTATCATTGGATATGATAAATACCATTAAGACAAAAGTAGAAATTCTCAGCAATTTCTTCTTTCGCTTCAATGCGTTCATAAGTCATACATTTCAATGGATATAGACTTATATCATACACATACACTATTGTATACATTGCCGTTACCTATCTGGTATAGAGAAATGTAATACGCTATGAGCGAAATCAACCCGGAAATAAGTACAAGTAATTAAATTAAAGCATTAAAAAGGCACTTTAATTTTGAAACAAAACAATGTAAAAATGCAAAATACAACAAATAAAAACGATGTAAAAAAATCCTTCATCAACATTGTGATTTCTGCATACATTTGGTAAAGCAAAATAGAGCTCACAATTAACTTGCTGAAAACACAGATTACCATTCCCTTAATCCTTTCCCTCATATAGACGCTTTCTGACGCCTCTGCAGCAGATGGCTTTTTGAAAACATAGTGACAAAAGAAGAAATTGCTCAAAACGAGAAATTTCTCCTTTTGCCACAATGTTTTCCACTTTTAGTCATTGGTTTTCCATTCAATTATGGAGATTTTCTATTTTTTGACAAAATACGTTCAAAGTCGTCTGCTGCAGAATTGCCGTATGAGGGAAAGGGTTAAAAAGCTTTCTATTATGACTCAAAAGTATATTTCCAAAATTCCAGGTAATTCATTTTTTCTTATACGTTGATAAAACAGAAAATTATAAAATTGCAAATCCGTGGAACCGTTCAGTATCAACTTCATTCGACATAGTTTGTCTTTTATTTTCAACAGATATACACAGAGCTATAGATAAGGAACGTTTTGCATGTTCTAAAATCCTTATTTGACTCTCTAACCCTGTGTTGTGGGTACTCAAAAGAATCGTCTCAATGAAACGATTCTGTTGAGTACCCATAACATTGGATTTACTTGTATTATAAGAGAGATATTGTGGGGAAAAGAGCTGTTTACCCCCCCTCTTATCTGTACCTATGTATAAATGATATTTAAATGTCCGTCTCTGTAATGTTCATGTCATTTACGTACTTATTCTGATTTTGATGATTTTATCTTAATATTCACAATGTTGTCCACAATCATTTAGCCACCGGGCGTATACAAGTCTACGCTTTCAATTCGACAAATAAACAAAACACAGGATGGCACACAGATAAAGCGCTCGCGTGAACACAACAAATTAAGGTATTTGCCATCCATTATCAGTACTTAAGTCCTTGAATTACAAGTGTTGGATCGGGACCAGATTTTCTCTTGGGGCTTCAATGGCTGCTTTAACTGGGGCCTCGATGAGAAGAACACCATCGGCAGTCAGGGTTGACGTCACTAACTTCGGGTCAACGTTATCCGGTAGTAGGTAATCTCGGGTAAACTCGGACCTTATCGTTTTGCCGGGACCGTCCTCCACGTGTTTGGCATGGACGCTGAGTCGTGTATCCACGGTTGTAACGGAGATCTCTTCCGGTTTGAATTTGCTGACGTCATAACGGAGTGTCAGCTTTTGTTTTCCTGAAGCATCGGTGACGAAAGGATTTTCGACCTGCAGACTTCCGGTACCGCTCTCAACTGTAAAGAGGTCTCCTCGAACCTTCTGCAATTGTTGATCGAATTTCTGCTGAGCCTCATTCGGATCCGAGCCTGTGTACGAATCGTCGAATTTAGTGATCCAATTCGAGAAATTACTTTTCTGGCTATCGAAAAATCCACAGTCTTTGTGGAAAACCGGTACGACCCATTTTCTGGTAGTAGTTGTCGTAGTCGTTGTTGTTTTAGCCATAGTTATAAATCCAAAAGTTCTGTTACTAGTAAATGTGTATAGTACACTCGCACCTTTACGGATACGCCTTCCTTTCAAATAATCTACGAAGTTATGCTAACAGCTGTGGTATACTGAATTTTATAGAAGAGAAAGTTATTTCGCTGGAAGCGGTCCAGGCGTATATGTCTGCGAATATCAGTTGAGATTTAATGGGCAGAACGCTTCCTGCTCTTACCTGGGTTATGTACATTTTAATTAAATCACCGTACATAATCGATCCAAATGATTCTTCAGAGAAAAATCTCTGAGAGAGGTTTATCTTTGCAATATAAATTTACCCAATGAGCCGTTCAACGAGAAAACCAACATTATGGACTCTGCGTAATTTATCGACTCAGATTAGCCTGCGCAATCCGTGCAGGCTAATCCGGACCGACACTTTCCGCCTCAGGGGGCATTCAGGTATAGAGTAATGATTCCTAAAACAGAAATCCACAGTAGGCGAAAAATGCCTGTCCGGGATAGCTTGTGCCGCATGCTTATGCTGATCCGGGGCGATACTTTCCGCAAAGCCCACAATGTTGGTTTTCTCGCGGAACAGCTTCAATAAGATGTACTTCATGTTCTCCAGGGACACGAACCTTTCGGTATTTGGTACAGATGTTATTAAACATCAGCTTTGAACAGTCATGTTATCTGATTAAACAGAATACCCATAAACGTGATCAATTGATTTATCCATAGCAAATGCTTTATGAAATATAATCGCCGAAATAAGAAAACGTTGTACCATTTCTCTTATTTTTTTATCAAAACAATATTTATCTGTACATTAAGAACATACTCGTGTCATTAATACGTCTTCCATGTGTATTAATGATCCTTTATAAGCTGCGACGTCAATGCAAGAACAGCGTACTCTTCGCGCAAAGATCGAATGTTCGGCCGCTTTCAACATTATTTAATTTATATCACGGCGACAGTTCACCAATGCATGATCCCTGGGTAAACGAACCAGTACTAGGCTAGGAAATGTGCCTTGCCTAAGGGCACTCCACCATGACCGTAGTGCCGCGACTTGGGATCTAACCCGGGAAGCCCGGTTTTAACTCCCCCGACGGCAACCACTCGACCACGGCGGATTCCTGTTATTTATTATTTTGACTGATTGGTCAGACGGCAACTTATATGACCGGTTCCTGCGTTCAAATCACAACAAAACTCTATAAACGTGATTTCAGTGCCGATTATATACAGTGATTATTCCCGAAGATACGTATCGTATAGAAAGATTCGTACTTGTCTACACTGGTTGTCTATAACAACCATGATGGAGATCAGACCTAATGATAATGGAACGAACTCGTATGTCTGCTGCAGACGGATAGTGATGCATCTGTAGCAGACAAACACTAGAAAACATAATGACAAAAGGAGAAGTTGTCCATTATTAGCACCTACTCCTATTGCCACAATGTTTTCAACTTTATTCAATAATTATACCTACAAGTCACAATGAAGACGTGTTCACTGTGGTTGCAGATCCGCACAGTCTGATCTGGAACTTCACTGTTCTCGAATAAATCACGGAACCTTTAACGAAATATTGCGTATTTGTGCAAGTGCACCGAGATACATGTTTATCTGGTTTTGTCGTCGCATTGTCACATACTCTAATGGTTGTTTCCAGTGATTAGTGCATTGATTGATTGATTGATTGATTGATTGATTGATTGATTGATTGATTGATTGATTGATTGCTTAATTGATAGATTGATTTATTGATTAATTCATTGATTGATTAATTCATTGATTGATTAATTCATTGATTGATTAATACATTGATTAAAGTTTACCCTTTCCCTCATACGACAAGTCTGCAGCAGACGACTTTGAACGTATTTTGTCCAAACATAGAAAATCTCCATAATTGAATGGATAACCTATGACTAAAAGTGGAAAACATTGTGGCAAAAGGAGAAATTGCGCGTTTTGTGCAATTTCTTCTTTTGTCACTATGTTTTCAAAAAGCCGTCTGCTGCAGAGGCGTCAGAAAGCGTCTATACGAGGGAAAGGGTTAAATGCCGTTTTCAACAGTTGTTCATTCATATCACGGCGGCCAGTTCATCTACTCACCTTCTTTGCTTTTTCAGACTAGTACTCGACACATCACTCTGACTGATTGACCACATAGCCTGTTAGCCCATTCGTGTAAGATTAATGACGCTTGTTACAGAGACTTTTGTCGAACGTCGGAAAGAATGTTTGCCGAGCTAGGGTGCACACTCACAACCACTGGATTGACAGAGCGCGCCGCTACAGGAGAAGAAATATTCGTTCAGCGAGCTGTCGGATCAGCATGCTCTTCCCTACTCTCTGATTTAATTGTTCGGTTGACTTATCATATTCATAACCATAGTAAGTTTAGACCCTCCAAATTAGAAAACCTCTAAAGAAAAACTAGTTGAAAATCTGGATCGAAACGGATTTGAATTTTAAAAAATGTACGAAAACGATGAAAACAAAAATATTATTGAAAAAGTTCTCGTTTTACAATATTTTCTGAAAAAAACAGCAGATGAGAGAAAATGATAACGATCACAGACACCGCTCTACGTACTGGCTGTACTTACTGTATGAAGACGTGAGCAACCTTCAGGAATTTACCAGTATTGAATATATCATTCTAGTCTACATCGGAATAGTGTAAACGTTAGTCATTTTCAACATTTAATATTTTGAATATAGTACACCAGAAAACTAGCGGCTGTAATTTAACTCAGAACTTAAAAACTTTGTGAGAAAGGAAGAAATAAATCGCTGTGGGCAAGTTTTCATATACACTTTTTTCAATTGCTCTCTGCTACAGATGCGTGCAAACGCGTTTGGATCAGGAATTTCATTTCTTGTTTTTAAAAGTTCCAAACGATATATCGGTGAGTCAATGGGCCGTTTTGACATGATAATAAGGTTTGGCTTTAAACGTTTGAATTTTTCACTTCTCCACTTCTAACAATATTCAAGTTATATCACTGCGATTCCTGAAAAAAATACTGTTACTTCCACTTCGTTTACTATGACACACACACACGCAGGTTAGCCGTGAATTTTACGATACAGTGGTAAAGACGCTCGTATCCTATAAAGGTATGTGGATTCGGATCCTTCGTTATAATAGAAAATAGTTGGTGTATTTTGAAGTGGGTGTCAATCAATTACTCCGCCAACACTGATTAGCTGTTCAAGATTTAATGGACTCATTTGCTAAAGCTAGACAGAGTCTAGAATGTATCGAAGCTGTTTAGGAAAAAGATGCTGCTCTATTAAGAATGTCAGAACATAATTAATTATAGTCGAGTATACACATGTAAATATCTACCTTGCCATTTTTCTCTGTATGGTATTTATTTGTATTATTTGACTATGAGCTATACAAGATACAAGATATTTATTTCGCAATTTAGGCCCCCGGCCTATTATACAACATAGTTTGTAAGTATATACAACAGGGAGTGATAAAATACATTATAACACTGACATTTGAAGCTGAAACATAATTAAGATATTGAAAGAGTCTCACTTCTTAGTTTGAATGCGCTCTGAATGAATGTTGCAGTATTGTATACTTCAGACTGGATATTTGTATTTAATATTGCATAAAACATTTCAAGAGTCTTGTTGCTTATCCAGGATACGTTAAAATAAATGTCTCTTAAATCGTCATATGTAGGAAACTCGTAAAAGAAGTGAAACTCATCTTCAATAATGTACATTAAAGGGCAAAAGCGGTAATTTCTTGCAATTGATAGGTGTCTACCTCTCTCTACCATAAGGTCATGGTTAGAGCATTTAAAGTTACTATATATCCTGCGTAAGGAGAAAGGTAAAAATGAATTTAAATATAGCTCTGGGTTTAGTAATGATTTGAAATGTTTGTAATGTTGTCCTTTTCCCGCATTGTTTTTATCCATATGCCATTTTGTTTAAGTAGTCTTGTGAAATCCATACATACCCAAAGCCATGCATAAACAGGAGACTTTTATACAGGTTGCCCATGTATTTCTACCTGCCTCATCGAGGCGTTTCGACATCATGTAGCAGTGCTTTGGGTACCTATGGCTCTTACTTCTGATATATAATCGACGAAATATATTTATATATTTATTCATTATGACATTTAAAGTGTCTAATCATAGTTATCGCTATGTTTTATACAGTATACATGGGGGTAAAAGCATGTGTAGCTGTACGTATTTAGGTACTTATAAACAAGCGTGTATATGCAACGAATTGCTAAAATGAAAATGTACGTTATATTATTTTGTATGTTTCACTGTTTTATGCTATACTTACCACATGGGTATATGACCTTCTGGTGAAATTTGAATAAACGTGAAACTTGTATAAACCTGTGCTAAACTATGGGACAAATTTCAACCACAATTATGGATGGGCGATCCTCTTTCAAGGTTGTACCACTAATTCAAGCATATCTTGAACTCTTAGAAAGGGATAGACTGAAAACGCTATAACATTCTTTTTCTGAAAGTAATGGTCTCTTTTCTTCATTTAGTTATACATATATGTAACGGTAAGGTCCTCTTTTCTCGTTAACGACTGCATATATCGCTTTAACATACTGCAACACTTATATTCATCATGTCGAGTAGCAATAGCTCCTGAAATTGGTAAACGATGAGGAATATCAATTCAGAGGTCATGAGTTCAAATTCTTGCTAAATCATTCTTTCTTTTCAATTGTTGAACAATGTGATTGACTGTCTAAGTGCTGTATTTGTTAGAACATGTGCTTCAAGAGCGACATATCCCGTACGTCAGGCCCCCGTACGACAGACCCCGTACGTCAGGCCCCCGTACGACCTCGAGTATGAATAACAACCGATGTGCTGTTGTTATATCGCAGTATAACTGAATTACTGTTGAATATGGTGAAAACACCAGTCAAATAAAGATTAAATTCACGAAGTCTGTAACCAGCGTCCTCCATGTACACCAATGGGCTAAGAGTTAGTTATGTGCGGAGGTAGATAAATACCTTGAAATAATTTTGTTTAGATTAGTTGATATTCTGTTCAAACATCTTACCCTCCCTCCCTTATCAATCATCAGGTACTGGTCATAGTTGTAATGTAATTTACACGAAAGTTGAGCCTTAGTTTACTTAATCATGTTTCGTCATTTCCACACTAATTCTTCATATTAAGATTCGTGCAAGGATCATATTTATACCATGCAATTAGATCTGGAGTATTACCCTTTCTTTTTAGCTTAATGATAAGAATAAACTTAGTAGAAAATATCTCATGTTGAATTGAAGGAAAGGGTTGTTACTTGTTATTGTTAGTGTTATCATCATTGGGAGAAGTATCTTTACCCTTTGCCACATATAGACGCTTTCCGACGCCTCTGCTGCAGACGACTTAACCCTTTCCCTCATACGACAATTCTGCAGCAGACGACTTTGAACATATTTTGTCAAAAAATAGAAAATCTCTATAATTGAATGGATAACCTATGACTAAAAGTGGAAAACATTGTGACAAAAGAAGAAATTGCACGTTTTGTGCAATTTCTTCTTTTGTTACTATGTTTTCAAAAAGCCGTCTGCTGCAGAGGCGTCAGAAAGCGTCTATACGAGGGAAAGGGTTAATGATGAACGATTTCAACTTTGGGTTCACCTTTTTTAATAAATGCTCTTTCATTTATCGAGAGTTCTTATACTTTTGACTTAATAAGGAGCTCTAGGTTATAAGAGTACTTCACATCCCTAAAGCCTTATGTGACCTCCAAACCCTATGTTGAGGGTACTCGAAAGAATCGTCTCATTGAGAGTATTCTTTGGAGTACCCACAACATAGGGTTTAGTTGAGTCATAAGAGAGATATTGATGGGAAAAGACCAGCTATCTCCTCCGTATCTTGTCCATCTGTAAGTGTATTCAAAGTCGTCTGCTGCAGATTTGTTGTACGGGGGAAAGGCTTTGAAATGAAAGTTGTGTTCAATATCTCTTTTAACTCTCTGATGACATAGACAAGATGGCAAAACTCTTAAAAGCAAACGTTTCACTTGTGAATTCATTTGGTCACATTGTGGCAAATTGTATCAAACTGCATATGAGCCGTCCCACGAGAAAACCAACATTATGGACTCTGCGTAATATATCTACCATCATCCTGCGCAATCCGCGCAGGCTAATCCTGGCCGACACATCCGGTCTCAGGGGGATAGAGGTATAGAGTAATGATTCTTAAAACAGAAAATTCACAGGAGGCGGAATGTGTCTGTCCGGGTTAGCCATGCTTAGGCTGATCCGGGTCGATACTTTACGCAGAGTCCACACTGTTAGTGTTCTCGTGGAACGGCTTAAATGTCCCAAAATGCAGCTGCGGCGATACACATCTGCGTAATGTATCGACCAGATCAGCCTGCGCTGTCCGCGCAGACTGATCCGGCCGACACATTCCGTCTAAGGGGGGATAGATAGAGTAGTGATTCCTGAATCAGAAAATCCACAGGAGGCGAAAAGTGTCTATCCGGGTAGGCCTGCGCGGGATGTTTAGGCTGATCCGGGTCGATACTTTACGCAGAATCGACAGTGTTGATGTTCTCGTGGAACGGCTCATATTACGAGTGTCACAAGGATGTAATTCATACGTTTTCATCGATTGTGTTACAGTCCCGTTTCGTACGTCCATGTTCTTATGTTAACTGTTCCGTCAATCGATATCATCTCATTTCGTTTAATTATCATTCTTTCTTATTACTTACAACTCACTTCGACTCTTACATTTCACCTTTCACCTCTGCATATGTTGTGCACGTCATCAAATGCGCGAGCTAATTTGCACACGAGCCTAGTGTAAGTAAATGTTTCGTCGTAAGAGTGATGTGACTTGGACATTTACGAGTATACTTGTGTATGTTCATTTTTACATTATTTCCTTGTATTGTCGCTGTAATTCCTGCTCCTGTCATTACAGATTTAGTCGTAAGAGTGTTGACTTGCACTTTGACAGGTTTAGTCCTCACACATCACAGGGTAAGAGAACCCTCCGACAATACTGGCAAGTGTGCGGGTGTATGTCGCGGATCGAACTTGTACATAATTGGAGAGAGCGCATGTAAGCGGCCCCCGGTTAGCTCAGCTAGTAGAGTACTCCCCCTTAAAGCGAGAGGTCCCGGGTTCGAGCCCCGGATTGGCTGCATGTGTTTCTCTCCTGGTGACTTTGTCGCCCAAATGGAGACCGTGACAGTACTGCTCGGTAAGCCATACGGCGCTTGTAGTGTGTAATATGACATCCTTGGCACTGATGTTCCGAAATTCGAAGACGAAATACAGTGAAGCAGGGGTGTATATCAGGGTCGATCTTGTACACAGTTGGAGAGAGTTCATGTAAGCGACCAGGTTCGCTCATTCGGTAAAGTAGTCGCCCTGAAAGCGAGATGTCCCGGGTTAGAGCCCCGGGGTGGATGCATGTTTTCTCTTCTTGTGACATGACCAATTTATCCATTTACTACAATGTTTTCAAAAAGTCACCTGCTGTAGAAAAAGTCTGTATATGGTAGTGTTCCCGGAACGCATATTCGACTTAATATATGTGAGGGGATAAGGGACCTTGTAAAGGCTAAATTATACATCCACTTTAATTCATCTATAGTTAATATAGTTTTAAAAATTATAACATATAAAAAATACAGCTTTTCAATGATCTCAAATACACGAATGTCGGATTCCCGTCGCTTAACCCGTTCCCACATACAACAAATATGCAACAGTCGCCCGTGCAAGAATTTGAAAAAACTCTATAAATGGAAATGTATTACTCTTATGGATTTAACAGTTTGTGGCAAAAGAAGAAATTTATCATCATGAGCTACGTTTTTGGTCAAAATGTTTTCAAATTGTTGTTTGTTGCAAATGTTGGTAAGTGTAAACTAAGTGGAGAGGTTATAGTGGACATTTCTTGTTACAGATACACACAGGTGGTGCTAAGTATACCAAGAGTGTAAGTAATATGAGTCGTCCCACGAGAAAACCAACATTGTGGAAACTGCGTAAAGTATCGACCCGGATCAGCCTAAACATGCCGCGCAGGCCTACCCGGATAGACACTTTTCGCCCCCTGTGGATTTTCTGTTTCAGCAATCACTACTCTATCTATCCCCCCTTAGACGGAATGTGTCGGCCGGATCAGTCTGCGCGGACAGCGCAGGCTGATCTGGTCGATACATTACGCAGATGTGTATCGCAGTCCGAGCAGGCTGATCTGGGTGGATACATTATACAGAGGCCATAATGTTGGTCTTTTCGCGGCTAGGCACTTTGAAATATAAACAAGAAAACAATATCACACGAATATTGCCTAATGCTATTGTCCATCTTTGATGTCCAGTTCAGGTCACCATCCTGTAAGTTATAAGCAATACTCAAACGTACATTTTAACGATAAGGAAATATCATAGATTAACTCTTTCACACCTGCAGACGCATTTTGACGCTTCTGTAGCAGTCGAATTTTGGAAACTCATAATAAGCAATATATCCGTTTACAGATCTATCATATACATGCACTTTCATTAAAGGAGATTTTCACTTTAGATATATATATGTATATAGTATTGTAAACAGGCAGTTATTGAAATGGTCTCTATAGCTAAAGATAATTACAATCTCCATAAAGGTGACAATGGACAAATCGCTGAAAATTGTCATACTTTTCGCTTCAGGCTTTTTTTGTTATTGTATTGCATTATAGCTTTTATAGGCCCATTTGATAGTGTACAAACACATCTGACAGGTGCACATTATTTCAAGAGACATATTTAGATACAATATATTGAGGATGCGATACCCTAGATCTTTCCGTAAAGACTGTTTGGTTCTTTAACGTGCTCATTTTAAAGCACCGATACAAGCGATGCATACTTTCCTGTAATGGACCTCTAGGTAAAAGCATCTTAGTGTGGTAGTGTTGTAATGTAGCCAATTTGATTGGTTTATTGGTTACCATTACCTAACACAAAATGTCGATGAACGCACTGCACGTTTTCAAGTTGAACCGAGATGATGCGATTGTAACATTCATTAGTAGTGTTACAGTATATCCTAGAAAAACATGCTAACTCAGTATTGAAAACAAAGTAATAATATTTTATTCATGGGTCTGACTCATATTTCCCAGTCAAACCATTGTCTGACGTATATGTCTCACTCAAACCATGGTCTGACGTATATGTCTCACTCAAACCATGGTCTGACGTATATGTCTCTCTCAAACCATGGTCTGACGTATATGTCTCTCTCAAACCATGGTCTGACGTATATGTCTCACTCAAACCATGGTCTGACGTATATGTCTCACTCAAACCATGGTCTGACGTATGTCTCACTCAAACCATGGTCTGACGTATATGTCTCACTCAAACCATGGTCTGACGTATATGTCTCTCTCAAACCATGGTCTGACGTATATGTCTCACTCAAACCATGGTCTGACGTATATGTCTCTCTCAAACCATGGTATGACGTACATCTCTCTCTCAAAACATGGTCTGACGTATATGTCTCTCTCAAAACATGGTCTGACGCATATTTCTCAGTCAAACCATGGTCTGCCGCATATTTCTCAGTCAAAACATGGTCTGACGCATATGTCACAGTCAAAACATGGTCTGTCGGATATTTCACAGTCAAACCATGGTCTGATGCATATTTCTCAGTCAAAACATGGTATGACGCATATGTCACAGTCAAAACATGGTCTGACGCATATTTCACAGTCAAACCATGGTCTGACGCATATTTCACAGTCAAACCATGGTCTGACGCATATGTCTCAGTCAAACCATGGTCTGTTGCTTATTTCCCAAATCAATACATGGTACGTTGCCTATTTCCCAGAGTGAGTACTTTTAGTGTGTCCATGATATTTGTTGTCGGTGTGTAATTGTACAGGACTGCCGGGGATTGCATCCTGGACCTGTAACACAGCAGTTCGTAGTCATCAGTTGCGATTTCCTTCCCTTTCCACGGTACATAGCACAGCCCCGTCGACGGAAGAAATGTGCCTGAAAATACACCAGCCCTGTCATGCGTAATAAGGTCTAATATGTGTACCACGCTGTTGGTATCACGGAAACGGATACAATAGGAGTGAAACCAGTGGGGTAACACTTTCCATCAAAGGTTACACCTATGACTATTCAAAAGTTGCATGGACTATGAAAGCTATGTGTATAATGTGCGTAATCGCATGCTCGTCTGGTCTTTCACTGTTCGTGTAAGCCCCTTTTCGCCCGGCGTGGCCCAACTATGATATACTAGGTCGAGGAAAATCTATTAACCTTTCACTACATAAAAACGTATCTGCAGAAGATGACTTTTGTCACTATGTTTTTAAATTCATTCTTTCATTTACATATTTCGTTGCTTTGTTTGCAAAAATCGTTGCTGATTTAGTATGTGTGCTACGCAGCATGTGCCTTAACCCTTTTCCACATACAACAATTCTGCTGCAGACGACTTTGAAAGCAAATTGACAAAATGTTTTCAAAAGTCGTCTGCTGCAAAGGCGTCAACAAATGATTGTTATATATAGGTCAATATCAGGTGAACATCACCTTGTTATGCTATATCATGTAGTTGATTTAGATTAAGCCGATCATCGAATAAAACTGTCAACCATCATCCTGATGTTCGTGTCTTTAAACACTATTTGCTCATATCATAAACCAGGATCATACTGCCCATTCGAGCAATCTACTAGTGGTAAATACCTATACCGTTCGTCGTGTTATATGTAAGACATTCTAAGTAAACTGCTCCATGTTAACGATTTGTTTTGGTTTTACTCAGCTTGTAGTCTAGTCGTTTTGTAGTTAATTATATCCCGGTATATTACAGGTATAAGTGATACTATGCAATTATAATAAAGACAATTGCATCAATTTAGCCGGGCGAGGTTTAAATGACAGATGAATATACCCACCAATACATTTAGTCATGTCCGGGGTCAGGGCCCGGGCAATGTATAACGGTTCACCCGATCTCGTGTGCCCGCCCTCTACGGCCCTGCTGCACAACTGGCCCCCTGCACAGTTTATCCAATGTAAACCCTTGGTGCTCCACATATGGATTAAGTTTTCATATCGTTTTGTCTTGGCGTCGTGCCCATCCCATGCCGTTAAATTTGTTCCGTATTTCGGATATAGTTTTGGTTGGGCTGAAAAGAAAGTTAACAAAGTCGTGAATAGACTAATGTTTCTGTTTGCAGGAACGTATTGCAATGTGTTCGACGACACGCACATTGGCTCGCGACGAATATACGATGTTATAATTGATCAATGTGACACGACAAATATACCTTCGAACGAAGATCCAGATCAGCCAGAGCTTTGATCTTCCGGGTTCACCATGTTATATTACAAGCCTTATAGCGGCATTATAAATCGGTTATGGTCACAGATATGCAGCAAACGTTTCATTGTCAAGAGTTGTAAATGTAGTGACAAAAAACGAAATTGCTTATTATGAGTAATTCATCACTTTGACTCAATGCTTTTAAAAGTCGTGTGCAAATGCGTCTACGGGTTGGGCAAGGGTAAATTTCAAAACCTCTGTAGATCGGAATTTGTTGTGACGTCAAAAGGGTCCATGCCGCAAATATAAATGATGTCATTTTAATAGTTTACAGTATATGATAAATCTCCAAGTCTGAAGAATGTCGGAGTCTAACCGGGATATTAAGCGTTTACTTGGCACGACAATTCTAACCGTTTCAAAATGTACACCTATTATGCAGCAGACGACTTCAGGAAAAACAGTAAATCTTTTGGAAATTCTCCTTAATTAACCCTTTCTACATACATATGCTTTCTGACCTCTCTGCAACACATGACTTGTGAACACATTATATGAGCCGTCCCGCGAGAAAACCAACATTGTGGACTCTGCGTAAAGTATCGACCTAGATCAGCCTACGCAGTCCGCGCAAACTGAGCCAGGCCGACACATTCCGTCTCAGGGGGATAGAGGTTTAACGTAATAATTTCTGAAACATAATATCCACAGGAGGCGAACAGTGTCTATCCGGGATGATACTTTACGCAGAGTCCATAATGTTTGGTTTTCTCGCGAGACGGCTCGTATCAAGAGAACAAATTGCTCTCAATGAGCAAGTCCTTCTACTGCTGCAATGTTTAAAACTTAATTTTAATATACGAGTGTGACAAGTTGTCCTGCCGATGTTATTTATGGTGTGTGTTTTTTATCACATCAGTACTTCACACAACACTCATAAAATACCTACTTAACTGGCTACCTTTCCCCCAAACATGTATATTTTTAGACCTTTTAGCCCATTGGTGTAAAACACATTTTGTAAATATTTGGAAAGAATGTCAGCCGATTTACGGTTTGAACTTACAACCCTTTGAATGACAGACCTTGTCATTACGATTGAGCTATCGTGATTCAATGTACATGTATATTATAATGATAGTTTGTCAAGAACTACATTGACATATAAAGACCTTATTAATAGTAGTAATGACTTTCCCTCCCATGCGCTAAGGATAATGGGGTTATACTTGCGACTGACTCGCTGGTCTCAGGATAAGCGGACAAATACTACCGGTAACCTACCTACTAAACGACGTAATACAACTGATAAATTGTTGAAAGCTGCGATAAAATAGATGAGAACAAACAAAAAACATGTACATGTAAACGTGATTTTACCTGATTGTGCAGACAAAGATTAAACTGACTTTTAATATTATGCAGGTTCAACTTGGTATTTATTGTGCAAAATGTTGCTTAAATTAGTATATAGAAGGAAAATGGTAAACCATCTGCCAAATGTATACGGCATTAAATGAACGTATCTGTATCAACCGACATCTAAAATTATCATTGAGCTAATTCTACTTTTCCCACAATTATTTCATCTTAATACACGCATCCTCAATTTCAGAGAATTGCATACGAGCCAGTCCAAGGTTTAATTTGCAATGTAGGTTCAGATCATCCTGTGAATCTACATCGTCTTACCAGAATCTACACATGATGACAGAGGTTTCTAATGAGCTTATGTTAGTTATATGTGAATCGTGTAGATCTTGATCGAACTGTGTAAATGCGGATCTACAATGTTCACAGAAAAGTAAACTTGAACCCTTTTCCCATGTACAGGTCCATATATATTCTAGATGTTTTACCCTTTCCCACATACAACAAATCTGTAGCAGACGACTTTGAAAATATATCATCAAATATTTGAAAAATCTCCATTAATGACAGTTTATTTATTTAATAGAGTTGAAAACATTGTGGCAAATGGTGAAATTGCTCATCGTGAGCAATTTTACCTTTGCCACAATGTTTTCAAAAGTCGTCTTCTGCAGAAGCATCTGAAAGCGTCTATATGTGGGAAAGGGTTTAAAGAAATCGTCTGCTGCAGACTCGTTGTGTGTGGGAAAGGGTTAAGTGGTAAAAATATATCGACTGTAATGAAGATACGCTAAAGCCATTGCTTTTAACCCTTTCCCTCATATAGACACTTTCTGACGCCTCTGCAGCAGACGGCTTTTGAAAACATAGTGACAAAAGAAGAAATTGCACAAAACGTGCAATTTCTCCTTTTGCCACAATGTTTTCCACTTTTTGCCATAGGTTATCCATTCAATTATGGAGATTTTCTATTTTTTGACAAAATACGTTCAAAGTCGTCTGCTGCAGAATTGTCGTATGAGGGAAATGGTTAATTAAAGATGATTTAAAATATATGCAGTTCGTTGGATCCAATTGCGCTACCCTTTTCCCTCACATTATCTTTAAGCAGACGACCCTAGAAATATCAAACTGGTATTAGGTAAACACGTAACCCTTTATTGTATACGACGTCTGCTTTATAAACCCCTGCGACACATGGCAATTGACAGAGAAAAAAATCGAAAAGCATTGTGGAAAAGGGAGAAGTTGTTTGTCATGAGCAATTTCGCCCCTTTTTCAACATCGGTATTCGTTTTCAAACAAAAGCCATCGGCTGCATGATGAGTCTTAAATCATCTGCATTAGGGAACGGGTTATTTTATAGGACATATACCATAATCATGATTATTCAATCATTACAAGCACGATCAATATCTATAAATCAATACCGTATCGATCTAGATCGATATCATTATTAATGAAATAACATTTAGATGTATTTACATATAGTTATGAATAGAGATATTTATGAAAGAACAGAGCTAGCAATCTATTTGAGCCGTGTTATATGTATACGAGAACCACTACCGACCATAGGCCAACGATAGGGCAATTACTATCCAGATATACAGAACAGAACAGAACAGAAATTTTAATTGACATTACGCATATAAGCTCATTATTAAGCATATTAAGCATATAAGCTCATAGTCATATAAAACATACATATAAATATACATACAACAGAAAATGGCATGTCGTTCAATATATACATATACATAACATTGTTATCATAATTTTATACATTTAGGTTGAAAACGTGAGAATACTTCGCTTAGTGTTACTTATTCCTGGAACATACAGCATCCAGTACTGGTCATATACTAGTATTTTTTGTTTACCATTACCTTCCAGCATCTACACACATCCGATAATGTTTATGACATAAGCATTTATTTATTTATCTAATCAAAAAAAGCATTCAATACATTATATGTTGTAGAGAGGAAACGTGTATTTTTTTCTATACACGTAGAGTCTTGAAAATATTCGCGACGACCTTTTATGCGATGCCGTCAGATCTAATATCTAATGTAAAGCAACGTGTTATAGTCTGATTTTGTTCATGAGATTGGTATATGAGCCGTCCCGCAGGAAAACCAACATTATGGACTCTGCGTTATGTATCGACCCAGATCAGCCTTAGCATGCCGCACAGGCTGACCCGGATAGACACTTCTCGCCATCTGTGGATATTCTGTTTCAGAAATCTTTACTCTATACCTCTATCACCCTAAGACGGAATGTATCGCCCCGGATCAGTCTGCGCGGACTGCGCAGACTGATGTGGATCGATACATTACGCAGAGGCCATAATGTTGGTTTTCTCGCGGGACGGCACATATCATATATATGTTCGACCAATCTCATTAAAATACGAACAAAATACATCTTACTTACCGCATATAGGGTCATCTTAAATAAGTCAATCACCTGGGAATAAGGCTGATAATTTAACATTTAAAAGTCTTTGTAGCAAAATGGGAAATTGCTCATAATGAGTTATTTATGCGTTTGCAACAATGTTCTCTATTCCGTTCCATTAATATATGCCTATTTTTAAAATATTTATAAATGTTTTCCATGCTTTTGTCTAGACGTATTCAATCTCGTCTGCTGCAGCATTATCGTATAATAAAACGTGTTCACTTACCGGAAGCGCAGTTACAGAAGAGCTCCTTTGACGACTTTGGTCTAGGTGAGAGCGACTGTCTGCTGGTACCCTCAGAACTGTGATTTAAAACGGAAGGATTTGAGTTGAATGTCCATGACAACGTCATTCTGTCGTTAGGTGTAGTTGACCTCGCTCTAGATTTGAAAAATACAGGAAGCGATTCCTCCTCCGTCTTTGGTTTAATCGTTTTCGGTTTAAAACTACTAAACACTGCCCGGGGGATTTCTGACTTCGGCCTTGGTTTCAAGTCTCTGCAATTAGTAAGCCTCGGTGTGACGGTTTTTGGGGTCAAGGTCACTGAGCTTGGTCGAGGGGTGGGTGAAGGCGCACTCGGCGTTACCGTCCTTGACCTAGGAATAGTCGATTTGGGGCGTTGTATAGTTGAACGCGACGTTTTTGATGTTGATGACTTCGGTCGTCTTCGAGACTCGAATAACGTATAATGAGCATTGAATGTGACTGGATTACCATGACTTCCTCGTTTTCCACATGTTTGTGTTCGAACACCAATCCGTCCTTTCTGTGATTTCACGTGTTGTGCAACAGAGTAAGAATTGGTTATATTAACAGATGTGTATCTCGAGTTTTCACAGTGAGCCTCGATTGCCATTGAAGTCGGCGGTGTCGGCGTGCCAACTAGCGTGGATCGTGGACGCACCATGATGCGTTTAGTTTCCAGATGAGAATCCGAGACGTCTCTGAACAATAATATATTCCTTTTGTACGTTTGCACTGACGACAATTTCGAAATACTTCGTGCTTGCTAATTTTTAATATTTGAATTAATTAGAAAACTGCATGTCTCTCTTGACACAGCCACTATTCGTACCATTGTCATGGTGCAATATGAATAACATGTTTAGTCAAATTCAAAATTCTATTAGGGTTTCAAATGGGTTAACACAGTTAATATGTTTCATAAATTTGTAACCAATACACGTACTTCTATAATTAAATACTGAATTATTAATAGTATCCTTGCATTCCGAAACCCTGTCTAGACAGACATTGTCGTCGACATCAAAGTGTTGGAGACATGAACCCTTTCCCACATACAATCTGCGGGCATATCGGCAGAATTATGGAAAGTCTCATATATTGAGCGTATAAGTATTGAATAGATCTTTAAACTTTTCAGGTAATTTGAGAGAAAAATTGCTCAATTTCTCCTTTATCCGCAATGTTTTTAAAATTCGCTGTCTGCAGATGCGCCAACTGCGACTGCAGTGAGAAAGGGTTAATTAACGGTAGGTTGACGTTTTTTTCTATGTAATCTGTAGAACTCTATTATCATGGAAGATCATCTCATCTGAATACCTGAAATTATCGAAAATACAATCTGAACTGTTTTCAGCTGATATGATATTTTAAACACGTATGCTTTGAAAACATTTAACCTCTCGTTCCCACATACATCAAATCTTCAGCAGACTCTTAGAAAAAATATGAAAAATCTCTATAAATAAAAGTATACTAATTGAATAAATTTGAAAACATTGTGGCAAAAGGTGAAATTACTCGTTTTGAGAAATTTCTCCTTTTGTCACAATGTTTTTAAAAATCGTATGTTACAGCAGAGACATATAAACATAATTGTTTATATGTCTCTGGTTACAGACACGTCTACGTGAGTGAAAGGGTTAAGAGGAAAACATAACATCTGAAACCGGCTTCTTGAAACTCAGTTCTTAAATTCAGGTCGAGAATATTGTTTAACTTATAATGTTGCAAGGAGTACTCGAGTTGAGAACGTTTTTTAGTGTTTGCTCAACACAATTTCTTTTTTATTGTAGGAAATAAAGGTGTTATGCAATTGTGTTACAATACAATACAATACAATATGTACAGTACTCAGTAATATAGGCCTCCTGCCCATTATACACATTTACATGTACATAATAAGTCCACATGAGTGACATCACATTAAAGAGATTCAAGTATAGAAAAACTTCTGTATGCGATTATAAGCTCAAAAAACATTTTTGCATTTCTTCTCGGTTCTATAGGTTAAGCCTTTAATACTTTCACGTTCACATTTTAAACGTTGCTGTTGTTGTTGTTGTTTACATTTAGCTTTAGATCTATTTCGTAACGAACTTGGGGAACTTCTACAGAAGGTGGCCAATAGCAGTTGATAGATTGGGGGTTAACGCCATTTACAACAATTGTTCTGTCATATCACGGCGGTCAGTTCACCTACCAATGTGTTTCCTGGACTTCGCACGCCAAGCAACTGACTGTTTTTCCACATAATTTGTTAGCCCATTGGTGGAAGATGAATGACGCTGGTCGCACTGACTTATGTCAAACGTCGGAAATGTTGGTGTTCGAACACACAACCCCTACCGACTGAATGACAAGACACAGCGGCCCAAAGCAGACAAAAATTGAGATGATTAACATGTCGGATATTATTATAATGGACAGTTTACAAGTTTGTAAAACATTTAAATATGTGTGATATCTGTTAACAAAAACCTACATCTTATTATATCAGACAAACCACTTATAATTCATTTCCCTCAGGTGATTTATCAAGTCTACTATTTCTTATATAAACATTTTAAAACGTAATATAAAGAGTTTCGATCAATGGCTATCTTTATCAAAACAAAGTGATTCATGGTTACATAATAATAACAAACGAATACTTGGCCTGATATAAGTGTGACTAGATCGGTATTCCCTCGAGGGTGTGGATAAATTTATATAATCAAACACGTGGTTATACGTCTATACACTACAACAGGTATACGTAACAAATGATTAAAGTGTCAAGTTCTTTTGTCTAAACTCATTTCATGTTTACATGACAATATGAGAAATGAAAGGAACGTAGCATTTTAACTCGTGCAGCATCGAATTTTCTTAAGTGAAATATTCCACTTTAAAAATCGGGCGACTCCATTTTCTTTTAACCCTTTCCGTCATACGACAATTCTGCAGCAGACGACTTCGAACATATTTTGTCAAAAAATAGAAAATCTCTTTAATTGAATGGATAACCTATGACTAAAAGTGGAAAACATTGTGTCAAAAGGAGAAATTGCTCGTTTTGAGCAATTTCTTCTTTTGTCACTATGTTTTCAAAAAGCCGTCTGCTGCAGAGGCGTCAGAAAGCATCTATATGAGGGAAAGGGTTAAAAACAGTTTTGCAATATGTTGATAACTAAACTTCTGATTTCAGCTGAGACAGTTCGTTGCGAGATGACTCACCTCAATCTACATCGTTTGCCAAACTCTCACTGTTGACAGATGGCACTGAAATAGTTCACAACATTAATGAGCGGGATATATCTAGGTGGTCGAACATATCAATAGCACGGACCTACTACATGTAACTCAGCTTTGGAATCAATAGACTTCGAAACCGAAACATGTTTGCGAAAACCAAGTATATTTCAGAAGTTTTCCGTGGAAACCGTCTTCGTTTCGTCCAAACGTTTGTTCACGTTTAATGTAACGTTTACTCTCTATTGAACGCATCTCTGGTGTAATGATTAGTGCCCACGTAAAATGGAATCGCTCTTAACTCTTTACCACATACATTAAATCTGCTACAGGCGAACTTTAAAAATGTTTAGACAAAATGACGGAAAACCTTTGTAAATGAAAGTAAACTTATAATTTGAAAGTTGTAACTGACATTGTGACAAAAGAATAAACTGCTCATGATTTGTGAGTCCTGTGCCCCTTTCACATATAGATAACTTAGGCCCGAGTCCTGGTTGTGAGCCCAGTTCACCTTTCTCGTATAGATAACTTAGGCCCGAGTCCACCTTTCTCATATAGATAACTTAGGCTCGAGTCCTGATTCCATGTTGATAATTACAGCAGTGTTATCCATGCAGCTTAGGAGTCAACGTCCGACATCCACGGCTGTTGATTGCGCTATATTCCTACTATCACGTTATATATGGAGTGTAGTGCAATCAACAACGGTGTGTGTCCGTTATACACATCACGTGATTTATGTAGTGAGCGAAATCATCAACAGCGTGAGTCCCTCCTACATCACGTGATGTGTGTCCGTCATACGTCACGTGATGAACGGAATGCATGGCAATCAACACAATGAGTGTCCGTCATACATCACGTGATGTAAGGAGTGTATAGCAATATACACGATGTGTGTCCGTCATACATCACGTGATATACGCAGTGCAGGGCAATCAACACGATGAGTGTCCGTCATACATCACGTGATATACGGAGTGCATGACAAGCAACAACGGTGTGTGTCCGTCATACATGACGTGATGTACGGAGTGTAGCGCAACCGACAACGGTGTGTGTCCGTCCTACAGCACGTGATGTATGGAGACTAGCGAAATCAGCAACGGTGTGTGGCGTCACATACATTACGTGATGTATGGAGTGTAGTGCAATGAACAATGGTGAGTATGCATTGCTGCTTTTGAGATGGACGCCAAGGAAGAACTTGTCTTCAAAATGTTTTGAAAAGTAAGGATATACTTTGGATAACTATTTACTTCTATCTTTTCCGGATTTGATATACCGTACACCTCATCTTTTCCAATTGAATGATTATATTTAATTCAGCCTTGCCATGCAAGAATGGGATACTTTATAACCAAGTAGCTACATCGAATAAAGGTGTGAAGTGTCCAATTTTAACCGTCAGCAAGTAGTTAAACGTGTGAGTCGTTTTACATGTATTCTCTGTTGAAACTGTACATATACAAAGGGCTCGTCTGATTCATAACCTGTTCACTGATGAAACGAGACACGAATTTTTATTCAAGGAATAATCCCGCACCTCCTGATATCAACTACTCGGCATCAAGTTGTTAAAAAGCAGGAAACACGATATCTGATAGTGCAAGCATTACTAAGGCCTCTGGAGAACAGTTATGACAAACCACCGACTATACAATCATACGACGTGACGTATCAGTCTTAGTAATGGCGTCACATAAACGTTGATTAACGTGAAACCAGTGGCGGTGTTCAAATTCAATAACACGCCGAGCACTCTGGCTTTTACTAGTTAACCGCTCACTGTTTTCAATTGCATGAGTATTTTGACATATCTGCAGCACATAATACTTTTGAAAACGTTATGGCAAACGAGATATTGCCCATAATGAGCAATATCACATTTTTGGCAACAATATTTTCAACTCTTTTCGATAGTTATACTCTTTTTTATAGACACTTTCCATGTTTTTGTCTAGATGTTTCCAAAGTCGTCTGTAAAATGTGTTTGCATGTGAGAAAGCGTTAAAGCGATACATTGACTGGTCGATTCGGCTTACATATCCAAACAACTGATCCGAATACAGCCCCAGAAGGGCTACAATTATATCTTCTATTAACTCTTTTAGCGCTGAATTCCATAATGGAGATTCTTCGATGTTAAAATTTGGGCGACTCCTTTTTTCATGGAATATTTTGATAACTAAAAGGCAAACAATGGAGATTACAGGCGAGACAGCTTATTACGAGCGAACTCATCCGAATATCTTTTGTTTGCGAAAACCTCAATATTGCCCGTAGCGCTTAAAGAGAAAGTGGTCACATAAATGAACCTTTGACAGTGAATGTTTGGTTTGACCGTACCAATGCCCTGATACATCATTTTGCCTGACATAATCGGATCCGGTTGACGTGATGGTTGATTTGTTTTAGTTTAACGTCGTTTTTAACGGCATTTCAGTTATATCACGGCGGCCTGTTCACATAACGTGTGTTTCCTGCCTTTCTCAAACCAGTATTTCATACATCATTCTTCACAGGCTATCATCAAACATTCAGTAAATTTTTAATTGATCGATTGTTTGATGTATTATGCCGCTTTTAATATGTGTTCAGGTATGTCACGGCGTTTCGTGTGTACGATATCAGTACGACTGGTCCCTTTATCCGGACACTAGCCCGTCAGTCATAATGCTAACCTCGACTAGCCCGTCAGTCATAATGCTAACCTCGCAACCCTGAGCGCCAGCCATTAATACCGTTTTTAAAGTATGTGATATGACCCTACCGGGAATCGAACCCGCGACCTTAAATTTAAATTGAATGTATTAAGATGAATCAAAACTTTAAAGAACCAACCTCACCTTTGCTTTTTTTATACAGGAAATCTTTGTAAGTGTTTTACCTGAACGAAACCTTCAGTTGTCCGTGTAATTTACTATCCAATGTAAGGTTTTAATATTAGAATAATTCTACGGTGCCCACGAGAGATCCTGAAATGCACGTTCGTTACACACACTATGTCTAAGTATAAAGTTTATAATGATGTCAGTTTAGCACGCCGTTTTAAATCTTTTATATTTATATCCGCTATAAACTTCCACACAGTTTGTTTATACATTATAATCAAACATATAATTGTGTTTGAATGCTATTGATTTTTTGCATTATACTATATTAAATACTGTTCAACCCTTCTCCGTTTGCAGACGAAATTTAGCTCAATTGCAGCAGAAGACTTTTGAAAATATTATGGTAAAATGAGAAAGTGCTTAATATGAGCCACTTCTCATTTAAGCACATTCTTTTCATCACTATTTGATAATTAAACTTTCATTATTGAGAGTTTCCATATTTTTGCATAGATGTTTTATTTAAAGTCGTCTGCTGTAGATATGTTTTTTGTAGGAAAGGGTTACGATTGACAAGGGCTTTTAAGGTTAAATTATAATTGTCATGATGACAAAAGATCCATTACTAACGACTAGACTATATTATGATTACCTGACAGAATTCAGCTGTTTTTGGCACAGACATTTATTACGACATGTTCTTGCTTTATCAAATAAACAAATCTCACCATAACATATCCGGATTTAAATATGTAAATACGTACACACGATAGAAGATATATTTGAACTTGAATACAGGTCAAGTACAGGTCAATATTGTTGATCCATTAAGTAGATTACTGTAAGTTGACCTCATCACAGAATGATCTTCCCTGATAGCCATCGAGACGCTGGTGCATCCTACAATATTTCAGTGTAAAATATTCGGGGTCCGTTTTCGGGTGTCGTGACCCTATTAAAGAACATGCCGCTTTCTCGTTAACTTTTTCCTTTACCTATTTCATCTTTATTGCATATAATTGTAATTGTATTGGTTGTCATTATGCTACTCTTCAGAACATGGTGGTAATAAAGATGTATATAGTAACAATGGTCATGGTTTTTTCTGCATGTTTCCATGTTTAGCTACTCATGATTCCCCTTTCCAACATAACACAAATCTGCAGCAGACGATCTTGAGAGCATGTTGGTAAAACAATTGAAAACAATGTACCTGATAGTATAGTCAGTTAATACAATTGAAAATATTTCTCCTTTTGCCACACTGTCGTCAAAATGCGTCTATATGTGGCAAAGGGTTAAACCGTTAAAACGATATAACCCTGAAACAAAACATTACAACCCCGAAACTATACACGAATTCACGCGAGCCATTCGTTGGTAATTAAAAATCTACAGTCGACTTGCTATAGCTCGATGTCGAAAGGGATCCATAAATCACTTCGATGTACCGACGTATTCGACGGATCCTTCTATGTTTGCAGTTCTGATTGCCGGTGTAAACATGCAAAACTGCTGCTACGCTGTTTACAAAAAAACCAAATCCATTCCAAGAAATTATCCGAATTAACAATATAGTCGAATTATCACATATTCGAGTTATTGAGAGGCGACTGTAGTTCGTTGGACTACGGAGCGATTTGTGTGACTGGACGGGGTTTCGCCTTTATCGTCTTAAATACTTTCCAACTTGCAGACACATTTGTCTGTATGACGTTATGCATTTCCATTTTTCTTGGAACAAACACATGACAAATTTGCAGTAAAATAATTTTGAAAACAATGTGGAAAAGATAGGTCATTCCCCTTTTTCAACAATATTTTTCAAATGTCTGGATGCCAAAATGTGAAAAGCTTTCACTTGATACACATATGACTCATTTGCAGTAGACTAGTTTTGAAAACATTGTGGAAATTATCACAATTTTCATTTTTGCAACAATGTTTTGCAAATGTATGAATGACGTAATGTGTTACAATTTCACTTGTTGTAGATATGGTGCATTTGCATCCTTGCTGGAAACAAAGGGTATCAGTGTTGACTGGGTTTAGATTGTGTTGATACGATTTTGTATTCAGTGTTGACTGGGTTTAGATTGTGTTGATACGATTTTGTATTCAGTGTTGACTGAGTTTAGATTGTGTTGATACGATTTTGTATTCAGTGTTGACTGAGTTTAGATTGTGTTGATACAATGTTGTATTCAGTGTTGACTGAGTTTAGATTGTGTTGATACAATGTTGTATTCAGTGTTGACTGGGTTTAGATTGTGTTGATACGATTTTGTATTCAGTGTTGACTGAGTTTAGATTGTGTTGATACGATGTTGTATTCAGTGTTGACTGAGTTTAGATTGTGTTGATACGATTTTGTATTCAGTGTTGACTGAGTTTAGATTGTGTTGATACAATGTTGTATTCAGTGTTGACTGAGTTTAGATTGTGTTGATACGATTTTGTATTCAGTGTTGACTGGGTTTAGATTGTGTTGATACAATGTTGTATTCAGTGTTGACTGAGTTTAGATTGTGCTAATACAATGTTGTATTCAGTGTTGACTGAGTTTAGATTGTGTTGATACGATTTTGTATTCAGTGTTGACTGGGTTTAGATTGTGTTGATACGATTTTGTATTCAGTGTTGACTGAGTTTAGATTGTGTTGATACGATGTTGTATTCAGTGTTGACTGGGTTTAGATTGTGTTGATACGATTTTGTATTCAGTGTTGACTGAGTTTAGATTGTGTTGATACGATGTTGTATTCAGTGTTGACTGGGTTTAGATTGTGTTGATACGATTTTGTATTCAGTGTTGACTGAGTTTAGATTGTGTTGATACGATTTTGTATTCAGTGTTGACTGAGTTTAGATTGTGTTGATACGATGTTGTATTCAGTGTTGACTGAGTTTAGATTGTGTTGATACAATTTTGTATTCAGTGTTGACTGAGTTTAGATTGTGTTGATACGATTTTGTATTCAGTGTTGACTGAGTTTAGATTGTGTTGATACAATGTTGTATTCAGTGTTGACTGAGTTTAGATTGTGTTGATACGATTTTGTATTCAGTGTTGACTGGGTTTAGATTGTGTTGATACAATGTTGTATTCAGTGTTGACTGAGTTTAGATTGTGCTAATACAATGTTGTATTCAGTGTTGACTGAGTTTAGATTGTGTTGATACGATTTTGTATTCAGTGTTGACTGGGTTTAGATTGTGTTGATACGATTTTGTATTCAGTGTTGACTGAGTTTAGATTGTGTTGATACGATTTTGTATTCAGTGTTGACTGAGTTTAGATTGTGTTGATACGATTTTGTATTCAGTGTATTCAGTGTTGACTGGGTTTAGATTGTGTTGATACAATGTTGTATTCAGTGTTGACTGGGTTTAGATTGTGCTGATAAAATGTTGTATTCAGTGTTGACTGGGTTTAGATTGTGTTGATACAATGTTGTATTCAGTGTTGACTGGGTTTAGATTGTGTTGATACAATGTTGTATTCAGTGTTGACTGGGTTTAGATTGTGTTGATACAATGTTGTATTCAGTGCTGACTGGGTTTAGTTTGTGCTGATAAAATGTTGTATTCAGTGTTGACTGGGTTTAGATTGTGTTGATACAATGTTGTATTCAGTGTTGACTGAGTTAAGAGTGTGTTGATACAATGTTGTATTCAGTGTTGACTGGGTTTAGATTGTGTTGATACAATGTTGTATTCAGTGTTGACTGAGTTTAGATTGTGTTGATACAATGTTGTATTCAGTGTTGACTGGGTTTAGATTGTGTTGATACAATGTTGTATTCAGTGTTGACTGAGTTTAGATTGTGTTGATACAATGTTGTATTCAGTGTTGACTGGGTTTAGATTGTGTTGATACAATGTTGTATTCAGTGTTGACTGAGTTTAGATTGTGTTGATACAATGTTGTATTCAGTGTTGACTGGGTTTAGATTGTGCATATACGAAAAAAAAACATGAATGGGGTTTTTCGCTTATAGTTAACAGATGTGAGATTTTTTTTTTTTTTTTTTTTTTTTTTTCAATAATCCATGAAGCTTTCTGAAATGAAACTGGAAAAATCCATGGGGGCCATTTTTGATATGTATAAAAGGCAGACGTAAAACACAGATTGAAAATTATTGTCGTCTTTTTAATCTTTTTTTTTTTAAATCGGTATTTTGGGTATGTATAAAATGAGCAGAAAAACACGGATTGAAAATTATTGTCGTCTTTTTAATCATTTTTTTAAAATCGGTATTTTGGGTATGTATAAAATGAGCGGAAAAACACGGATTGAAAAATTGTCGTCTTTTTAATAAAAAAAATTTAAAACTATATTTTATATCATTAAAGTGATGTGTTATGTGGGAATTAACATTAGTACGAAAAGTTAAAAATAAATGGAAATCTGTAAGAAATATGTTTTCCCGTTGGTCCAAAAAACGACAGCATTAGCCTTCTACACCCGAAACTAAATTTTGACTGTATCGTAGCCAAAGAAGGACGTGACGTCATTTTCGTTACACTTCATCTTGGCGTAACGTCAATTGTTCGACGTCGTTTCCCGCAAAAAAAGTGGTATCAACATGAAAGACCCCAAATTCCTATACATGAGCTATTGACTCACTCATTCAAAGTATAATTATTTATCAAACATTGTGGCAAAAGGATAACTTCCTCATAAGGAGCAATTGTTCTTGTGGCGGCAATCTTTTCCTAAATCTTCTGTTGCATAGGCCTCAGAAACCGTCTCTAATAGGGAAAGGGTTTAGCAGAAATGTGACCCCTTACATAATTTGTTCCAGTCATATTGACTGGTTGAAAAAGGCAGTCGCCAGGTGGCATCAGAAAAGTCTGATCTATTTGCTTCTTTACCATAATGCAGGTGATCGATTAAGGATCATCTTGGCCCTCATGTTTTAACCTCGTTCATTATAAATGTATTCCTTGATTTTCTGAAAGTCCTTACTTTATTATTTTCTGTTCGTAATAATAGACGACAGCAATACGAATTCCAAATATGTTTTGATAATGCAAGAAACATGACATTAACATTATTATTGTAAAGTCAATTACTTATAAATCCTTTTTTATGGCCAAAGTATGCTCTTAATTTTTTGTTTATAATTATCTTGCGTTTTTTTCGTAAATAGGTAGCACCTATAGATATATTACAATGTTGTATTCAGTGTTGACTGGGTTTAGATTGTGTTGATACAATGTTGTATTCAGTGTTGACTGAGTTTAGATTGTGTTGATACAATGTTGTATTCAGTGTTGACTGGGTTTAGATTGTGTTGATACAATGTTGTATTCAGTGTTGACTGAGTTTAGATTGTGTTGATACAATGTTGTATTCAGTTTTAATGGGTTTAGATTGTGCTGATACAATGTTGTATTCAGTGTTGACTGGGTTTAGATTGTGTTGATACAATGTTGTATTCAGTGTTGACTGGGTTTAGATTGTGTTGATACAATGTTGTATTCAGTGTTGACTGGGTTTAGATTGTGTTGATACAATGCTGTATTCAGTGTTGACTGGGTTTAGATTGTGTTGATACAATGTTGTATTCAGTGTTGACTGAGTTTAGATTGTGTTGATTCAATGTTGTATTCAGTGTTGACTGGGTTTAGATTGTGTTGATACAATGTTGTATTCAGTGTTGACTGGGTTTAGATTGTGTTGATACAATGTTGTTTTCAGTGTTGACTGGGTTTAGATTGTGCTGATAAAATGTTGTATTCAGTGTTGACTGGGTTTAGATTGTGTTGATACAATGTTGTATTCAGTGTTGACTGGGTTTAGATTGTGTTGATACAATTTTGTATTCAGTGTTGACTGGGTTTAGATTGTGTTGATACAATGTTGTATTCAGTGTTGACTGGGTTTAGATTGTGCTGATAAAATGTTGTATTCAGTGTTGACTGGGTTTAGATTGTGTTGATACAATGTTGTATTCAGTGTTGACTGGGTTTAGATTGTGTTGATACAATGTTGTATTCAGTGTTGACTGGGTTTAGATTGTGCTGATACAATGTTGTATTCAGTGTTGACTGAGTTTAGGTTGTGTTGATACAATGTTGTATTCAGTGTTGACTGGGTTTAGGTTGTGTTGATACAATGTTGTATTCAGTGTTGACTGGGTTTAGATTGTGTTGATACAATGTTGTATGCAGTGTTGACTGGGTTTAGATTGTTCTGATACAATGTTGTATTCAGTGTTGACTGAGTTTAGATTGTGTTGATCAATGTTGTATTTAGTGTTGACTGAGTTTAGAGTGTGTTGATACAATGTTGTATTCAGTGTTGACTGGGTTTAGATTGTGCTGATACTATGTTGTATTCAGTGTTGACTGGGTTTAGATTGTGCTTATACAATGTTGTATTCAGTGTTGACTGGGTTTAGAGTGTGTTGATACAATGTTGTATTCATTGTTGACTGAGTTAAGATTGTGATGATACAATGTTGTATTCAGTGTTGACTGGGTTTAGATTGTGCTGATACAATGTTGTATTCAGTGTTTACTGGGTTTAGAGTGTTTTGATACAATGTTGTATTCAGTGTTGACGGAGTTTAGAGTGTTCTGATTCAATGTTGAATTCAGTGTTGACTGGGTCTAGATTGTGCTGATACAATGTTGTATTCATTGTTGACTGAGTTAAGATTGTGATGATACAATGTTGTATTTAGTGTTGACTGTGTTTAGAGTGTGCTGATACAATGTTGTATTCAGTGTTGACTGGGTCTAGAGTGTGCTGATACAATGTTGTATTCAGTGTTGACTGGGTTTAGAGTGTGGTGATACAATGTTGTATTCAGTGTTGACTGGGTTTAGATTGTGGTGATACAATATTGTATTCAGTGTTGACTGGGTTTAGAGTGTGCTGTTACAATGTTGTATTCAATGTTGGACTGGGTTTAGATTGTGGTGATACAATGTTGTATTCAGTGTTGACTGGGTTTAGATTGTGCTGATACAATGTTGTATTCAGTGTTGACTGGGTTTAGATTGTGCTGATACAATGTTGTATTCAATGTTATCTGGGTTTAGATTGTGGTGATACAATGTTGTATTCAGTGTTGACTGGGTCTAGAGTGTGCTGATACAATGTTGTATTCAGTGTTGACTGGGTCTAGAGTTTGCTGATACAATGTTGTATTCAATGTTATCTGGGTTTAGAGTGTTGACTGGGTCTAGAGTGTGCTGATACAATGTTGTATTCAATGTTATCTGGGTTTAGAGTGTGCTGATACAATGTTGTATTCAGTGTTGACTCGGTTTAGATTGTGCTGATACAATGTTGTATTTAGTGTTGACTGGGTCTAGAGTGTGATGATACAATGTTGTATTCAGTGTTGATGAGTTTAGATTGTGCTGATACAATGTTGTATTCAGTGTCGACTGGGTTTATATTATGCTAATACAATGTTGTATTCAGTGTCGACTGGGTTTATATTGTGCTGATACAATGTTGTATTCAGTGTCGACTGGGTTCAGATTATGCTAATACAATGTTGTATTCAGTGTCGACTGGGTTTAGATTGTGCTGATACAATGTTGTATACAGTGTTGGCTGAGTTTAGACTGTGCTGATACAATGTTGTATTCAGTTTTGACTGAGTTTAGATTGTATTGATACAATGTTGTATTCAGTGTTGACTGAGTTTAGATTGTGTTGATACAATGTTGTATTCATTGTTGACTGGGTTTAGAGTGTGCTGATACAATGTTGTATTCAGTGTTGACTGGGTCTAGAGTGTGCTGATACAATGTTGTATTCAGTCTCGACTGAGTTTAGATTGTGTTGATACAATGTTGTATTCATTGTTGACTGTATTTAGAGTGTGCTGATACAATGTTGTATTTAGTGTTGACCGGGTCTAGAGTGTGCTGATACAATGTTGTATTCAGTGTTGACTGGGTTTAGATTGTGTTGATACAATGTTGTATTCAGTGTTGACTGGGTCTAGAGTGTGCTGATACAATGTTGTATTCAGTGTTGACTGAGTTTAGAGTGTGTTGATACAATTTTGTATTCAGTGTCGACTGAGTTTAGATTGTGTTGATACAATGTTGTATTCAGCGTCGACTGGGTTTAGAGTGTTCTGATACAATGTTGTATTCAGTGTTGACCGGGTCTAGATTGTGCTGATACAATGTTGTATTCAGTGTTGACTGGGTCTAGAGTGTGCTGATACAAGGTTGTATTCATTGTTGACTGGGTTTAGATTGTGCTGATAGAATGTTGTATTCAGTGTTGACTGGGTCTAGAGTGTGCTGATACAATGTTGTATTCAGTGTCGACTGAGTTTAGATTGTGTTGATACAATGTTGTATTTAGTGTCGACTGAGTTTATATTGTGTTGATACGATGTGGTATTCAGTGTCGACTGAGTTTAGATTGTGCTGATACAATGTTGTTTTTAGTGTCGACTGAGTTTAGAGTGTGCTGATACAATGTTGTATTCAGTGTTGACTGAGTTTAGATTGTGCTGATACAATGTTGAATTCATTGGTGACTGGGTTTAGAGTGTGCTGATACAATGATGTATTCATTGTTGACTGAGTTTAGAGTGTGCTGATACAATGTTGTATTCATGGTTCAATGGGACAGATAATTTAAGAATCTTTTATAATTTACTCAAAAGTTAAAACATTTTTGCTATAAGTATAAATGGCTAAGTTTATCTCTCTTTTAATGAAACTTACAGATAATGATAACTGAAACAAGTCATTGCCATACAATACCGTTGATTGTAAATTTAACAAAAGTCATCGCAAAGGTAGCTTATTTTCCAAATATAAACTGCTGTAACTTTCCGCAACTAAGAATGTGTTTGTTTTGTATGATGTATAATGTATTTTGGGCCGGTTGCCTTTCTTTACAAATACATATTCATAATTAGTTTTATGTTAACGATAACCTGTGTTCAACATGAATCAAAACTTCGATCAAGCGAATTGAATCTGCTCCAAACACATCTAAGGAAAAGCATTACAAATGTAAAATCTGATTTTAAAATGAAATAGAAAACTGTATGAAAACAAAACCCGAACAAGTCCTTCTTTTCCGACTAAGAGTTAAAGTTCCTGTTACAAAGTCATCAAAACATAACTGATATCAAGAAAAGAGTTAACACCATAAGGCTTTCGTAAAAAAAGAACGGTATAGCAGCCATGTATCCTTTCTGAACATAAACCTGCGGCTAAAAAAGCTGAAAGTCTTTTGATTCTTAAAATCACTTTAACCCTACCTCATACGACGAATCCGCAGCAGACGACATTGTAAACATACCTGAAATAATTTGGGAACTCCCTTTAAATGAAAGTACAATAATTGAATAGAGTTGAAAACATGGTGGCAAAAGGGGAAATTGCTCGTTTTGAGCAATTTCTTCTTTTGTCGACATGCTTTCAAAAAGTCGTCTGCTGCAGAGGCGTCAGAAAGCGTCTATATGAGTCAAAGGGTTAACCCTTTCACATATGACAATATTTTTGACGAATCTGAGGCAGACGACTTTTAAAAACATTTTGGCAAAAAGAAAATTGCTCATAAAGAACGTTAAAATTAAACATATTTTGTTTGAATGCTATTGATTTTTTGCATTATACTATATTAAATACTGTTCAACCCTTCTCCGTTTGCTGACGAAATTTGGCTCAATTGCAGCAAACGACTTTTGAAAATATTATGGTAAAAGGAAAGTGCTCAATATGAGCAACTTCTCATTTAAGCACAAATATTTCATCACTTCTTGATTTTTGCATAAATGTTTTATTTAAAGTCGTCTGCTGTAGATATGTTTTATGTAGAAAAGGGTTACGATTGACAAGGGCTTTAAGGTTATATTATAATTGTCATGATGACAAAAGAGCCATTACTAACGACTAGACTACATTATGATTACCTGACAAAATTCAGCTGAACCTAACCGTTTTTGGCACAGACATTTATTACGACATGTTCTTGCTTTATCGAATAAACAAATCTCACCATAACATATCCGGATTTAAATATGTAAATACGTACACACGATAGAAGATATATTTGATCTTGAATACAGGTCAAGTACAGGTCAATAGTGTTGATCCATTAAGTAGATTACTGTAAGGGGACCTCGTCACAGAATGAGTGAGATCTTCCCCCGATAGCCATCGAGACACTGAAGCATCCTACAATATTTCAGTGTAAAACATTCGGGGTCCGTTTTCGGGTGTCGTGACCCTATTAAAGAACATGTCGCTTTCTCGTTAACTTTTTCTTTTACCTATTTCATCTTTATTGCATATAATTGTAATTGTATTAGTAATCATTATGCTACTCTTCAGAACATGGTGGTAATAAAGATGTATATAGTAACAATGGTCATGGTTTTTTCTGCATGTTTCCATGTTTAGCTACTCATGATACCCGTTTCCAACATATAACAAATCTGCAGCAGACGATCTTGAGAGCATGTTGGTAAAACAATGTAACTGATAGTATAGTCATTTATACAATTGAAAATATTTCTCCTTTTGCCACACTGTTGCCAAAATGCGTCTATATGTGGCAAAGGGTTCAACCGTTAAAACGATATAACCCTGAAACAAAACATTACAACCCCGAAACTATACACGAGTTCACGCGAGCCATTCGTTCGTAAATACAAATGTATAGTCGACTTGCGATAGCTCGATGTCGAAAGGGATCCATAAATCACTTCGATGTACCGACGTATTCGACGGATCCTTCCATGTTTGAGTAATACATTTATGTATTTTCAGCTACGTAATTCGTTTTACTTATATATTTATTATGAAAAGCAAGTTGTTGATAAACAGTGCAGCAGCAGTTCTGATTGCCGGTGTAAACATGCAAAACTGCTGCTACGCTGTTTACAAAAAAAACATATCCATTCCAAGAAATTATCCGAATTAACAATATAGTCGAATTATCACATATTCGAGTTATTGAGAGGCGAGTGTAGTTCGTTAGACTACGGAGCGATTTGTGTGACTGGACGGGGTTTCGCCTTTATCGTATTAAATATTTCCCAACTTGCAGACACATTTGCAGCTTTTACGAGAGACATACATTGTTCTTAGGACACTGACCCACCTGCAGACATAATCTGACGCAGACGACTTTATTGCCATTGCCCATTATCCGTCTGCTGCAGATGCGTTAAAATGCTTCTGTGGGTGGGCACAGACAATTCGGTAATCAATAAGGTTGTAGAAACCTGAGAGTATTTTAATTTCAAAAAAATGTTTATATTTAATGTATATGTGTGTAAATATGAGTGTTTGTGCATATGTGTTATATGTATGTGTGCGCATATGAGTTACATGTATATACATATTATGTGTGTGTGTGTGTGTGTGTGTGTGTGTGTGTGTGTGTGTGTGTGTGTGTGTGTAAGCGTGCGTGCTTGTGTGTGTATTTATGTTGTAAATGTTTATATTGTTATGGGTCGATGGCATTAAAGCAATAACTTATTTGTCATTCAAAAGCAATGTAAAATAAATCGGATTGTCTAACATATTCTTCCCCCGAATTATATTCCTTGTAAAATAACATGTCGATTTGTTTTAAAAGTTATATAAACCTAGTCGAATAATGGTTAACCCTAGTGAAAGGGGTTTGTTTATAATTGTGTTTGACACATGGCGTATTTAATGTCATAGACAAACAGAAAATAATACTGCGGATATGTATCGGGTAACCTTTTAACCCGCGCATTAAGTTGTTCTATTCATTGCGATATTGACCATTCACCGGGTTTAATAAACAATAATTGTCAGCTCTTTGAAATATCTGAAACGTTACACATCCGTTAAAATGAAAGTATAATATTGACAAATATTAAAACACTGGGGAATGTGAAAGGCTTGCCAATCCTGTGAAATATCTCTTTTTCCAACAATGTTTTTCAAATGTCTGTATGACGTAATGCATTTACCTTTTTTCTTGAAACAAACACATGACATATTTGCAGTAAACTAATTTTGAAAACAATGTGGAAAATATTTCAAATGTCTGGATGCAAAAATGTGTAGAGCTTTCGATTAAGACATATGACTCATTTGCAGTAGACTAGTTTTGAAAACATTGTGCAAATTATCACAATTTTCACTTTTCCAACAATGTTTTGCAAATGTATGAATGACTCATGTGTTACAATTTCACTTGTTGTAGATATGGCGCATTTGAATGTTTGCTGGGAACAATGAGCATCAGTGGTGACTGGGTTTAGATTGTGTTGATACAATGTTGTATTCATGGTACAATGGGACAGATGATTTGAGAATCTTTTATAATTTACTCAAAAGTTAAAACATTTTTGTTATAAGAAAAATCGCCCAATTTACCTCTGTTTTAATGAAACTTACAGATAATGATAACTGAAACAAGTCATTGCCACAATACCGTTGATTGTACCTTAAACAAAAGCCATCGCAAAGGTAGCTTATTTTTCAAATACAAACGTCTCTGCTGTGTTGTAAGTTTGCGCAACTAAGAATGTGTTTGTTTGTATAATTTATAATGCATTTTGGGCCGGTGGCCTTTCTCTACAAATAAATATTCATTATTATCCCCTCGGCTAACGAAGTTTGCGAGGGGATATAGAAACGGGGCTGTCCGTTTGTTCGTCCGTCCTGGTGACCGAGTACTTGTGGGGTGTACGTTAAAGACACTTAGATAAAAACAAATTGTTTGTTTTATAACGGGTATCTCATTTGCATATTAATGCTATTCATTCCGTATTACGGAATGAATAGCATACTTGTGGGTTGCAACCCACAAGTTTGAAACAAAAGAAATAACCCCACAAATACACTTCATGGGTACGTCCGCGCGTCCGTCCGTAACAACCTTGTGAGCACTCTACACTGAACATCCTTCGACTGATCTTAACCAAACTTGGTATACAGTTAGTATATGGCGAGGGGATGCATCCGCTTTGCGGTGCCCTTGTTAGTATTATGTTAACGATAACCTGCGTTTAACAAGAAAAAAACTTCGATCAAGCGAATAGCGTCTGCTCCAAACACATCTAAGGGAAAGCATTACAAAGTAAAGTCTGATTTTAAAATGAAATAGAAAACACTATGAAAATAAAACCCGCACAAGTCCTTCTTTTCCATCATAAGGCTTTCGTAAGAAAAGAACGGTATAGCAGCCATGTATCTTTTCTGTACATAAAAGCTGACATGCTTATGATTCTTAAATCTACATTCAACTCTTTCCCTCATACGAAGAATCTGCAGCAGACGACATTGTAAACATACCTGAAATAATTTGAGAACCCCCTTTAAATGAAAGTACAATAATTGAATAGAGTTGAAAACATGGTGGCAAAAGGAGAAATTGCTCGTTTTGAGCAATTTCTTCTTTTGTCGACATGTTTTCAAAAAGTCGTCTGCTGCAGAAGCGTGAGACAGATTCTATATGAGGCAAAGGGTTAATCCTTTCACATATGACAATGTTTTCTGACGAATTTGAGGCAGACGACTTTTAAAAACATTTTGGCAAAAAGGAAATTGTCAAATGTTTTCATATTTTTAACACTATTTTTATTTGATACCGCTACAAGAGTACTGGATGAAAACATGCTACCAGTGGTTGCTTCCCTTCTGGACGTTAAAGTTGTTTTGTATTTATTCACCTAAATTATATGATATGACGTATATAGAGTCATCTGCTATAAATATGTTAAACAAAATAAGTGACATGTAAACAATTTTTTGGAAATATTACTGTATGTTGATATAAAGCTGCCAATATTTTGGGAAATATAAAAACTGCTCGTTTTACGGAATTTTCTCATTTTCCGATATTGTTTTTAAATCTCGTCATATGCAAAGGAGTTAAAAAACGTCTGGATCAAGGTAAGGGTCATTCGACTCATGTGCCAACTTAACCCCCCTTTAAAACATCCAACAAACCTGCAGCAGACGAATTAAAAAACTTCTCCGCACTTTTGAGGAAAAGCTCTATTAAACAAATATGATTTATTGAATAGAGTTTACCACATTGTGACAAAAAGAGAAATTCTTCTGAGTACCAAGGCTTGGCGCGAGAACCCCGATGAACCAAGGCTAGAAGCCAGATCTATCACTTTTAAAGTTCTAGAACCGAAATCAATTTCATTTTTCATTTTATTAGGGTTTTACGCCGCTTTCAACATTAATTCAGTTATATCACGGCGACAGTTCACTTATTCATGACCCCTGGGAAAACAAACAAGTACTAGGCTTGGAAATGTGCCTTGCCCTGGGGCACTCCACCATGACCATCGTGCCGCGACTGAGGATCGAACCCGGGACGCCCGATTTCAAATCCCCAACGCTAACCAAACGACCACACCGGATTCCTAGGAACCGAAATAATACCCAGGTATCCCACTCACTAGGAGGGTGTTGTAACTATTACACAAGTCGATTTGACAATCTCATCAAAATCATCTCCTATTAATGCTTACATTTGGTCAGATCGTGTATATTAGTCAGATTGGTCGATTTGACTCTATGAAATAGTCTTAACCTATGATCTTAACTTTCAGTTGAACATTTGATACCCAATTAAAACGAAATCTGATATGCAATTAATCAGTGAACGGTTATAGTGTCATATAGAAAGATTTCACTGTGGATTTTTTCTATATGACACTATAACCGTTCAAGTCGAACAAATCTGAAATATTTCTAAAAAAGTTATATTTGTTTGTTTGTTTTACTTGGCATGTAAAGGGTAAATAGTATAGATTTAAACCCTTTTCTAACACAGAATCAATGAACAACAGATGCACACAAACCCAGCTTGAATTGTTAATTAAGTACAAAACAAAGTTGGAAAATGACAAATACCCCTCCTTGTTGTCCCACACACTTTTCAAAATGTGTCAGCTGCATGTGTCAAAATGTGTCAGCTGTATGTGTCAAAATGTGTCAGCTGTATGTGTCAAAATGTGTCAGCTGTATGTGTCAAAATGTGTCAGCTGCATGTGTCAAAATGTGTCAGCTGTATGTGTCAAAATGTGTCAGCTGTATGTGTCAAAATGTGTCAGCTGTATGTGTCAAAATGTGTCAGCTGTATGTGTCAAAATGTGTCAGCTGCATGTGTCAAAATGTGTCAGCTGTATGTGTCAAAATGTGTCAGCTGCATGTGTCAAAATGTGTCAGCTGCATGTGTCAAAATGTGTCAGCTGCATGTGTCAAAATGTGTCAGCTGTATGTGTCAAAATGTGTCAGCTGCATGTGTCAAAATGTGTCAGCTGTATGTGTCAAAATGTGTCAGCTGCATGTGTCAAAATGTGTCAGCTGTATGTGTCAAAATGTGTCAGCTGCATGTGTCAAAATGTGTCAGCTGCATGTGTCAAAATGTGTCAGCTGCATGTGTCAAAATGTGTCAGCTGCATGTGTCAAAATGTGTCAGCTGCATGTGTCAAAATGTGTCAGAATGTGTCAGCTGCATGTGTCAAAATGTGTCAGCTGCATGTGTCAGCTGCATGTGTCAAAATGTGTCAGCTGTATGTGTCAAAATGTGTCAGCTGCATGTGTCAAAATGTGTCAGCTGCATGTGTCAAAATGTGTCAGCTGCATGTGTCAAAACGATTTTGCATACGCATAGAAGCAATTTAGCCCTTCATCGGAGCAGACAAGTTATAAAACCGAACTTTGAAAAGGATGTTTGGATCATAATAAGTAATTCCACTTATTACTCTTTAACTGTTTCCCAACTTGAATGCGTTTTAAAACAATTCAATATGTATTAAGTAGTTTAAATTTGAAAGTGACTTAACTTTTATCCACACACAGAACTGGAGCAGACAACTTCTGAAAAATCTGTTGCAAAAGAAGAAAATGTTCACGAGTAATTTCCCCTTTTGCCAAATTGTTTTCAACTTTATTCAATAATTGTTCTTTCATTAAATGCGAGTTTCTGTATTTTTTACTAATTGTTTTCAAAGTTGTCTGCTGCAAATTTGTTGTATGTGTGAGAGAGTTAAAATATATTGAATAAAAATGTTCTGAATCGTTTTATAGTCATCTATCTCTTTCCTATCCCTCATACGGCAATTCTGCAGCAGACGACTTTGAACGTATTTTGTAAAAAAAATAAAAAATCTCCATAATTGAATGGATAACCTATGACAACAAGATGTGTTTGTGAAACACTGATGCCCAATGGCAACATCTAGGTCAAAGGTCAAGGTCGCCAGGTCAAAAATGTTGGTACTGACAGAAAGGTCATGTCACAAGGAATACACATGTGAAATATGGTAGCCGTACCTGTTATGGTTCAAAAGTAGTGGTCAAGGTTAAAGTTTTTTTTCGAGAATGGCAACATGTAGGTCAAAGGTCAAGGTCGCAAGGTGAAACATTTTGGTACTGACAGAAAGGTCATGTCACAAGATATACACATGTGAAATATGGTAGCCGTACCTGTTATGGTTCAACAGTAGTGGTCAAGGTTAAAGGTTTTTTTCGAGAATGGCAACATCTAGGTCAAAGGTCAAGGTCGCAAGGTGGAAATTTTGGTACTGACAGAAAGGTCATGTCACAAGGTATACACATGTGAAATATGGTAGCCGTACCTGTTATGGTTCAAAAGTAGTCGTCAAGGTTAAAGTTTTTATCGAGAATGGCAACATCTATGTCAAAGGTCAAGGTCGCAAGGTGAACAATTTTGGTACTGACAGAAAGGTCATGTCACAAGGTAAACACATGTGAAATATGGTAGCCTTACCTGTTATGGTTCAAAAGTAGTGGTGAAGGTTAAAGTTTTTTTTGAGAATGGCAACATGTAGGTCAAAGGTCAAGGTCGCAAGGTCAAAAATGTTAGTACTGACAGAAAGGTCATGTCACAAGGAATACACATGTGAAATATGGTAGCCGTACCTGTTATGGTTCAAAAGTAATGGCCAAGGTTAAAGTTTTTTTCGAGAATGGCAACATCTAGGTCAAAGGTCAAGGTCGCAAGGTCAAACATGTTGGTGCTGACAGAAAGGTCATGTCACAAGGAATACACATGTGAAATATGGTAGCCGTACCTGTTATGGTTCAAAAGTAATGGCCAAGGTTAAAGTTTTTTTCGAGAATGGCAACATCTAGGTCAAAGTCGCAAGGTCAAACATGTTGGTACTGACAGAAAGGTCATGTCACAAGGAATACACATGTGAAATATCGTAGCCGTACCTGTTATGGTTCAAAAGAAATGGCTAAGGTTAAAGTTTTTTTCGAGAATGGCAACATCTAGGTCAAAGGTCAAGGTCGCAAGGACAAAAATGTTGGTACTGACAGAAAGGTCATGTCACAAGGAATACACATGTGAAATATGGTAGCCGTACCTGTTATGGTTCAAAAGTAGTGGTCAAGGTTAAAGTTTTTTTTGTGCAGACAGACACAAAACAGACAGACACAGACAGGCCAAAAACTAGATGCCCACCGAATCGGAGATTCCGGGGGCATAAAAAATAGAAAATCTCCATAATTGAAAGGATAACCTATGACAAAAAGTGGAAAACATTGCGGCAAAAGGAGAAATTGCACGTTTTGTGCAATTTCTCCTTTTGTCACTATGTTTTCAAAAAGCCGTCTGCTGCAGAGGCGTCAGAAAGCGTCTATATGAGGGAAAGGGCTATACATTTTTAGGAAAGAACAATATTTTAGAAATTGAAAGTTTAATTTTGATTTTAAAAATTTACCTTATTTAACACAATTCTTTCTGCTGAGGAGGCTTCTGATTTTGTCTGTACCCAGCAAATGTTTAGAAAATGAAATCAGTCCCGCTCATTTGACCATAAATACGCAAAAACACCTTAGTAAATTTAAGTTATTCTTTATTTAATTAGAAAAGAAACCACAGAACGTAAACTTTGCTGTTACATAAACAAATAAACACTAAAATTTACAACATGTAACATTTAATGTATTAAACTGTACATTACTAAACTAATATCTTTACAACTTATAACAAGTATCCTTACAACTTATAACTAATATCTTAACAATAAGGCATTTTCCATAATCTTACCAGATGCTTTAACCCTTTCCTACACACAACAAATCTGGATCCGACGACTTTGGACACATATTGGCAAATATACGTAAAATCTTTGAATGAAAGTTTAATAATTCAATGTAGTAGAAAAAGATGTACCAAAAGGAAAAGTTTCTCATCATGATCAATTCCTTCTTTTGCTTCAATGTTTTAAAAAGTCATCTGATGCAGGTACGTCAAGATGCGTCTGCACGTCGGAAAGGGTTTTAGACAAACCACACATGTTGGAATACACACATTTGAGCTCCAGGTCAGATATTCTTAAAAGACCCTAGATCTACTGGTTCCTTAGTTTCAAAATGTTAAATAAAATAATCTAAATTTTGATCTATTGTCTTGCTCAATACATTCTCTGTCCGTTCGTTTAAGGTGGAGTATAACATGTTAACTGTGGTAGAGTATAACATGTTTACTGTGGTGAAGTATAACATGTTATTTGTGGTGGAGTATAAAGTTGACCGGGCTGGGATTCGAACTCACATCCCCTGGATTGACAGCCCGCGCCGCTATCGACTGAGCTACCGGGGCTCGGCGTTATTTGTGGTGGTGTATAATACGTAAACTGTGGTTGAGTATAACATGTTAACTGTGGTTGAAAATAACATGTCATTTGTGGCAGAGTATAACATGTAATTTGTGGTGGAGTATAACAAGTTGTTTGTGGTGGTAGTATAACAAGTTGTTTGTGGTGGAGTATAACATGTAATTTGTGGTGGAGTATAACAAGTTGTTTGTGGTGGAGTATAACATGTTAACTATGGTGGACTATAACATGTTAACTGTTGTTGAGTATAACATGTTATTTGTGGTTGTGTATTATATGTTAACTGTGAAATGACTTGATTAAGTTCTTATAAATTTATATTATTCCTGGGGGAAAAAACGATCTTTTTTAAAACATTGAGAATATAATCATATAAATATAAAAGTTAACACAGAAGAACAAATGTGTAGAATGATGAGCTATCTAAAATTTGGAGATGATACATCGGAAAATAAGTAATGTGGGTTAACCCTTTCCCTCATATAGACACTTTCTGACGCCTCTGCAGCAGACGGCTTTTTGAAAACATAGTGACAAAAGAAGAAATTGCACAAAACATGCAATATCTCCTTTTGCCTCTATGATTTCCACTTTTTGTCATAGGTTATCCTTTCAATTATGGAGATTTTCTATTTTTTTGACAAAATACGTTCAAAGTCGTCTGCTGCAGAATTGTCGTATGAGGAAAAGGGTTAAGTCAAAGTATGCGGATGGACAAGGAAGTGATTGCTAACTTTCTCCCTGCCTTAAAGGCACAGTAAAAGGTTTAGTTGTTGTTCAAACAACAGAAAAGGCAACTATATAAAATATCTTGGTTAATGTTTTAAATATATAAACAAGAGGGCCATGATGGCCCCGGATCACTCACCTGAGTTATGCAATATGATTTGTAATACCAACCACAGTAGCTTATTTTGCGGTCAGGTAAGCTAATACAAGAGGTGCAATGCCCAGTATGGCTTTACTTGCCACAAGGCAAATAACCAACTCATGTTATCTGTCTTTTGTCAAATTAATATGCTTTGAGGTAACTGATAGGTCTGTTTCAGATAAGAAGTTTTTCTAATATCTCTCGATGTAAAACAGGTGACCCAAGGGGTGGGGCCAATCTTGACCAGGGCATAATTTGAACTATCTTGGAGGAGGACCACTAGACCACTACATACCAAATATCTAAGCTATAGGCTTTTCTGTTTCAGACAAGAAGACCTACAAGATTTTTCCATATATATGTCTATGTAAAACAGCGGGTGGGGCCAATTTTGACCCCAGGAGAATAATTTTGGTAGAGCATTAGGAGAAAATTCTACACATCAAATATCTTAGCGCTAGGCATTTCTGTTTCAGACAAGAAGATTTTCAAAGTTTTTCCAATATATATATATATCTCTATGAAAAACGGGTGACCCACGGAGCGGTGCCAAACTTTGACCAGAGGGGCATTATTTAAAAAATCATGGTAGATGACCTCTAGACAATGCTGCACACCAAGAATCTAAGCCCTAGCCCTTTAAAAGTTTTGATATCAGACAAGAAGATTTTCAAAGTTTCTTAAAAATTCCTTTTGGTTGCCATGGTAACCAGAGTTCTGCATGGAATACAATAATTTCGAACATTTTTGAAAGGGCACCACCCAAGGAACATCCCTGTGAAGCTTCGTCAGAATTGGCCAGGCTGTTTAGGAGAAGAAGTTGTTTGTAGGAAAAGGCAGACAAACAACGACGGCCGCTGGGTGATCTCAATAACTCCCACACATCATGTTCAGGTGAGCTAACAAAAAACCTATTATGTTAACACTATTCTAGTTCCTAATTAGCCAATATTAAACAATCAATATCATTACCTTAAAAGTTATATGGTATTTTTAGAGTAATTTAAGTAAATTTATGTATTATCTGGAAAATCAAAAGCAAAATTCCAATACAACATTGAAAATATTGTGAGAGAAGGAGATCTGGCTTGTTATGATAAATGCTAAGAGAGACCGTATAATAGTTTTATGTTTTGTGAAAGTTAATTTCCTGTAATCTCTGATACAATATTCGTACGGTTACCCATCTTAACACTTTCCCACATACAGATGCCTCTGCAGCAGACGACTTTTGAAAACATTGTGGCAAAAGGAGAAATTGCTCATGATGAGCAATTTCACCTTTTTCCACAATGTTTTCAACTCTATTCGTTAATTATACTTGCATTTATAGAGATATTTCATATTCTAATTACTGTTTTCAAAGTAGTCTGCTGCAGATTTGTTTTATGTGGGAAAGGGTTAACTGAAGGGATATATTATAGTAATAAAAAGGCCATTAAGACCAAAAGACTTGATTATAAAAACATTTACGAAGGTACCTTATCTCTCTATTTTCAAGTGCAGTAGTTATGTATATGATGTATTCAATTTGGTCAACTTTCACAATAAAAATTTCTATAAAAACAAAAAATTGTAAACAATATAAACCATTTATCCATAACATAACTTTCCCAAAAACTTCGTTTTCAAAAATCACGAGATTAATTCATCAACATCAAACAGACAGTTAACTTCAGGACTATACATCCATGCAGCCTGAACAGAAAATGTCCTATACACTATTTTATTAGATAAGATTAAAGAAAATGTAATTTAATCGTATCTGTACACAGGTACCAAGAACTCTGGTCAACATTATATGTAAAGGGTAACTTTTCAGACTAAAATCAACATTTTCAAAAGCGCTTTTTAATATATCTGCAGCAGACAATGCGTGAAACATTGTGGCCGAAGGATAAATTGCTCACAATGATGAACAATTTCTTTTTTTGCCACAACGTTTATACATTTGTTTTACAGAGATTTGCCTTATGCAGATGTATTGCACATGCAAAAGGGTTAAGCCCTAATCGCTAACTTTCTATTTTTTAGGTTAAAACACATTATTGTACACAAATTCTTCAAAGGAATGATAGAGCATATATCACAAGTACAGCAAATAAACAAAAATACAAAACAAAAACGGGCTTGTCAAAGCTGTGGCACATTAGTATCTCATCTGCATTTATATATACAAAACCATTTTAATTATGATAAAAGTTAAAAAATTGACCAGCAGCAGACGGCTTTTTGAAAACATAGTGACAAAAAAAAATTGCTCAACATGAGCAATTTCTCCTTTTGCCTCAATGTTTTCCACTTTTAGTCATAGCTTATCCATTCAATTATAGAGATGTTCTATTTTTTGACAAAATATGTTCAAAGTCGTCTGCTGCAGAATTGTCGTATGCACCCTTTCCCACATACAACCAGTCTCCATCAGAGGATGTATTACGTAGGCAAAAATATGGAAATTCTCTGTAAATGAAAGTATTATCTTCAAATAGAGTTGAAAACGTCAGAAAGGGCTTTGCTCATAAATTGTGATTACTATAAGAAGTGTCTTGGCTAGACATTTCTACTTTGATTTGATGAAATAAAGCATTTGGAAACTTCCCCTTTTCAAGAGCTTTAAAAGAAACTAACAAAAGATAAATTATGTTTAGCACTTCATGCAAAGAAGTCAATTCTCTTCAAATATAACAGTTAGAAAGATTTAACAATGCAGTGCACCAGGTCAAATTCTTTCAAAAAAGAGCCGTCCCGCGAGAAAACCAACATTATGGCCTCTGCGTAATGTATCGACCCAGATCAGCCTGCGCTGTCCGCGCAGACTGATCTGGGCTGACACATTCCGTCTCAGGGGGATAGATGTGTAGAGTAATGATTCCTGAAACAGAAATTCCACAGGAGATGAAGTGTCTATCCGGGTAAGCCTGCGGGGCATGCTTTTGCTGATCCGGGTCGATACTTTACGCAGAGTCAACAATGTTGGTTTTCTCGAATATACATTACACAAAAATTTAAACAGACAGACAATTATATGTGTGGGGGAACAAATAAAGACCAACATCTTAAGGCTTACCTTAGATACAAAATACAAAATACAAATATTGAAAAATGTGTTCTTTTCTCAAATATTTTCATTAATCCCTTTCCCACACACAAAAGATCTCCAGTAGATGTCTAATATTTCTATAAATGGAAGAATATTTATTGAATAAGGTTGGAAATATTGTGGCCAAAATGTGGCTGCATATTCGCCAAACTGTGTCTGCAAGTGGGAAAGGGTTTAACAGTCAAAGAACTACAATGTATGAATAATCTTTTAAAAAGGTACGAGATTCATGTCGAGTGTGGACGGATTTTAATACAAGAATAATTATTTATAGACAGTGAATAAGGTTTACTTAACATATTCAAAACAAATACATGTATACCGTATTTGTTTGTTTGAATGGTGTTTGTAAGCTGTTTGCAAGAGTATCGAAGTTATATGAAGGCATTTCCTGGGTAGGTTACCGGTACTACTGGCTCATTTATCATTTCGAGGGCTTGGCGTGAAACGGTTGTAACTAAAATTGGTCTTTTTTTCTACGATGTTAATCACTTCACCATAAAGTCTTTGTAAGCGTTAAATCATTTTTCTTGGTAAATAATGGAAATTTAGGTGCCATTGCTCGTTCTGAGCAAAGGCACCTAAATTTGCATTGTTTACAAAGGGGTCAAAATTGCCCCATAACCAGGGTTTTCAAAATAGCTTTTTAGTTACAACCGTTTCACGCCAAGCCCTCGATTTACACCTGTCATAACGCAAATCCCCACTGTATCGGGAGGAGGGTAATTCTGCCATGATGATAAAAGTACAACATTGATCAAAGTTTTAACCCTTTCCCACATACAACAAATCTGCAGCAGACGACTTTGAAAACATACCCGAAAAAAAAGGAAACTCCCTTTAAATGAAAGTACAATAATTGAACTGAGTTGAAAACATGGTGACAAAAGGATAAATTGCTTGTTTAATTAATTCTTTTGTTGCCAGGTTTTCAAAAAACTGTCTGCTGCAGAGGCGTCAGAAAGTGTTTATATAAGGTAAAGGGTTAACAAGAAAAGGGGGGGAAATATAAACTGTAACATTTTGGACTAGTACAATTAACATTTGTAAGTAATTCCAACAGTGAGAGGAATATTTTCATTGCCTCACAACCATTAATTTCACCATTTCCAACGATGTTTTCATCTCTGTACCAAAACAATACTTCCACTTCTCAAGATATTCACTCGAATCTCTGTCAAGTTTAAATATGATATGAAGTGTACAGTTACGATTATATTACCGATGATCTGCCTAAACCAGGGGAGCATTTTAGTGTCCTTCAAACTCCTAAACCCAACCTTCATTATGTAATGGATAGAGTTCACTTTTATAGGCAGGAGGTAGCAGGTTCAAACCTTGACTTGGTCAAATCAACTTTGACAATACCAGTAATGACTTCCCTTTTCTGGACTTAAGACTTGAGGGCATAATATTACTGCTTACACTATTTTGTACAACAATTGTCTGTACTTTATCTAGATCTCCGATATTATGACAGCATTGTTGCATGATAAATATGGGCACCAATAAAATGTACAACAGACAAAAATTTAACAAGTCAACAAGAATGTCAAACCATTTAAAAAGTTCTCCAGTCTACCAAATTCTATCAAAAACTGACAAGGTCAAACTTATTATGTATCTTGGCCAAAATACTCTGCTCAGGTTTTAAGCTCATCCAATCTAGAGAGTTCAAATCACAAAGTAGACCAAACTGATTTGACCAGATAAGAAGTTATCACTCCAATAGGTATATGGCAATCAAGTATTACACTTGATCAAGATGTTGTACCCATTAAGTTTGCAAGTTTGGTGATGCTAGGACCAGCACTGTCAAGTAACAGATCAGAAAAAGCTTATATGACCAAATTTCAATGTAAAACATTGGACCATTACTCTGAAATGGCTTTGGCCATGAAGCCAGTTTATGAGTTTTTAAGGTTAAGAGCTAATCCAGTAAATCATAGATGTTTTTAGTTTCGAAACATCTGGATTCAAGTTTTGAATATATGGATAATTTAACCCATTACTTCACATGGCTTTTCATAGGTCGTCTGCTTCACAATCATCAGGTGAGCAATTTCTCAAATCTAGAAAACTGAAAGAATTATATTGGTAAAGAGTTGAAAATATTGCAATAAAAGGTGAAATTGCTCGTTTTGAGCAATTTCACCTTTTATTGAAATGTTTTCAAAAGTCGTCTGCAACAGCAGGGGTCAAAGGTCGTCTGTGTGAAGTAATGGGTTAACAAATTATCAAATTTTTCTGCTTCACCAAAGGCTATCAAAAATGTGTAAACTGGAGAGTTAAAAATAAAATGAATAATAATTTAGATAATTCCAACAACAGCTTAAAACAATCAATGATCAAAAGGCAGAGAGCAAGACCTTTTGTGTCTCACTTCAAATCTGAGTGAATTCTCCTGTTGCCCCAGCACGATGTGGAGAAAGTAACAGCTCATTGTACTTCTCAAACCCAGTCTGTATCCCCGATTTATCTGAAGCTGTGCAACCATGGATCACCCACTGTCGTTGTTGATCTTCTAATTGTAACAGTTCTCTGATCTGTAAGTATACAAGAGAGGTTCAATTTAATAAGAGAGTCATAATGGCCCTGGATCTACTGCAGATGTGTAAAAATGCATCTGCAAGTGGGAAATAGTTAAAAATAAAAGCAAAGACGACATTTCAATGTTCACATACAAATCCCTACATATACGAAGACATACGTATTCATTCTTTACAACAAGAAGTGTGCAAACTGTTTAGAACATCTTGAAATTGACAATCTGATTTGACAAGATTGGAACAAAGTATGAGCACTTTAAGCTATTACTTCACTTGGCTCTTCATAGATCGTCTGCTTTACAATCATCAGACAAACAATTTCACAAATCTAGAAAACTGATTTTTACCTTGACCTTTAACCTATGAACTTAAATAAATAGGCTTCTTGACCTTGCCATATACTATAAGAACCCTATACCCAATAGGCCCATTTCACCATACCCTGAGAATGGAGTCCTATAACAACTGTATACCAAGTTTGGTTAAGATCGGTTGAAGGATTTCAGTGTAGAGTGGTCACAAGGTTGTTACGGACGGACGCAAGGACGAACGAAGGAACAGCGGCGTTATTATATCCCCTCGCAAACTTCGTTAGCCGAGGGGATAATTATAATGATAAAGAGTTGAAAATATTGTAATAAGAAATGAAATTGCTTGTTTTGAGCAATTTACCTTTTATTGAAATGATATCAAAAGTCGTCTGCAACAGCAGGCGTCAAATGTCGTCTATGTGAAGTAATAGGTTTTTTTTTAAAGAGGGGATTGGAATTTAATGCTCTGATTGAAGTATTCTTAATGATTAAATCCAATAATATGAGCCCTTCAATCATATTGAATATTTGCAACAGATTACAGATATTTATTATACGTAATTATTTTTGATTGTTGGGTAAGAATTTAATATTAAATGGTAAAGAAAAGGCCAATCAATTATTAATGGTATAGATAATCAAATAATAACTAGAAATATCACTGAAGGTGATGAATATTCCCCAGCTGGTGCCTGAAAATATACATATGTATGAGAAATTCAAGGGGCCATAACTCATTTAAAAATAATTCCAGTGCAACATGCCGACAATATGCACAACTAGGCTTGGTATCAATCATTCTTGTGAAGTTATATTGAATTCTGACCAAGGGTTGCTGAGAAATAGTGTTCACAAGAAATGTCCACAGACCGACAAACCGACCAACCGACAAGCGTGACTCCTATATAGCCCCCATATACTTTGTATCTGGGGGTATAATAATCAATTTCTCATTTTAGCACAATGTCTTCAACTTCCATAATTGTTCTGTCATTTAGAGATTTTCCATGGTTCCACTAAATGTTTTAAATCCGTTTGTTGCAGATTTTGTGGATGTGGGAAAGGGTTAAATATAAATATACTTTTTATAAATTATGACCTATGTACAATGTTTGCAAAAGTTGATTGGTGCAGATGCATGAAAATTCATCTGTATGCAAGAAAGAATGATGCAATTTAATGCATCTGCAGCATATGACTTTGGAAGACATTGTGATGAAAGGAGAAATTGCTCATAAATAAGAATGTTTCTTCATTACAAATTTGTCAGAATGTTTTCAATTCTAGTAAATAATTTAACTCTCATTTATGGTCATTTTTTATCATCTTTACAAAGATGTTTTCAACGTTGTTTGCTGCCGATTTTTTGTTTATGGGGAAGACATAAAACTTACTGACAAACAAAAATTATGCAGCAGACGACGCTGCAAACATCTATGATGGATGGAAAATTTCCGTATTCATTGAATAGAGTTGAAATCATTTTGTCATGATATTTTCAAAAGAAGTTTGTTGCAGATATGTCAGAATGTGTCTACAGATGGTACAGGGTCAATCAACAGATCCCTGTAGAAACTAGAAATATCACTGAAGGTGATGAATACCCCCAGCTGGTGCCTGACAATAAACATATGTATGAGAAATTCAAGGGGGCCATAACTCATTTAAAAATAATTCCAGTGCAACACGCCGACAATATGCACAACTAGGCTTGGTATCAATCATTCTTGTGAAATTATATTGAATTCTGACCAAGGGTTGCTGAGAAATAGTGTTCACTAGAAATGTCTACAGACCAACGGACCGACAGACAAGCGTGACTCCTATATATCCCCCATATACTATGTATCTGGGGGTATAACAAGATACTTACATCATCACAGGATCTGGCACCGGGTACATCCTGAAAGTTGGCTAATACAAGCAGTGGAAGCCCTTCAAGATGTTCGTCATCTAAAGCCTTATTAAATTCTTTAATTGTCGTGTCCATACTTTCAACATCGCAGGAGCTGTCTACTACAAATATGACACCTTGAGAACTTGCGTAGTATCTGTTCCAATATGGCCTTACACTGTCTCCACCTAGGCAGGAGAAAAATACATGAATCAGGCCTGCTCAGGAAAAACATAAATAATGAGTGCCATGATGGGCTAGAGATTTACCAAGGTTTTTCTTCGATTTGGACATTTGACCCGACATTTCCTATCATCAAATTGGCCTAGATATCATGAAGATAAAGTTTCAAGCTGCTGAAGCAAATAAGGCAGTCTCTAGATTTGTTTCTCAAAGTGACCTAGTTTTGGACCAAACATGACCTATATTCAAACTAAGCCTAGATGGCATCAAGATTACAATTCTGACAAAATTGCAAGCTGCTAACAAGATTTTTCTCAAAGTTGACCTAGTGACCATGTTTTTTTATCAGACATCAGGTCACCTATAGTCAAACTAAGCCTAGATATCATCAAGACAACTATTTATATCCAACATACTCAAATTAAACAAGAGGTTCATGATGGCCCTGGATCGCTCACCTGATATATATTGTTTTCACTTTAGCCATATAAGCGCCGCCCCGTGGCGGCCACATTTTTTGACCAATCAACTCTAATAAAGGGTCACCCTAGGAATATTTCAACAAATATAATTATAATAATTTTAATATTTGAAAATCGGCCAAACAATTTCGGAGGAGAAGATATTTTAAGTTTTCACTCAAGCCATATAAGGCAAAATAGCCTCGCCCCCTGGCGGCCATGTTTTTCGACCAATCAACATGGCTTGAAGGAATCTGATAGTGGGTCACTTAAGGAACATTCTGAATCTTTATCTTGAAAAATATTGAGAGGACGTTGACATTCTCCAGGAGCGAATGTAAAGGTAAAATTTCTGTTTTCAATATCTGCATCATCCAACAATGTGTCAATATTGCCAATGTAAAAAGGACATGTGACAAATCAATGAAGTTTTTATCATGTTCACAAAGTCAATTACAATTTTGCCAATTTGAAAGGGCCATAATTCAGTCATGCATGGATGGATCTGGCTGGTTTTCAAAAGCAACAGAGCTCTCATGTATATCCAGCTACTGAATAGGTTTGAAAAACATCTGAAAATAAATGAAGTTTGAATCGTGTTCACAAGGTCAATTATAGCAATTTTGCCAATTTTAAAGGGCCATAATCCTGTCATGCTCGTTTTCGAAAGGAACCGAGCTCTCATGTATATCTAGCTACTGAATAAGTTTGGTAAACATCGGATAATAAATGAAGACTTTATCGTGTTCACAAGAAATTGTGAACAGACGACAGACAACGGGCGATCACAAAAGCTCACCTTGTCACTATTGTGACAGGTGAGCTAAAAAGTAATTTCCAGAGTGTTATCAAGATTTTCCTTCAATTTGGCCTAGTGACCTAGTTTATTACCTCACATGACCCATATTCAAGCTTTGCCTAGATATCATCAAGACAAACACTTTGACAAAGTTTCAAGCTACTGTTTTTCAAAGCAAAAAAGATGCTGATTCTAGAGTGTTAACAAGACTTTTCTTCAATTTGGCCTAGTGACCTAGTTTATGACCAGACATGACAGCTATTCAAACTAAGCCTAGATATCAACAAGACAATTATTCTGACAAATTTTGGTCATGGGAAACTGCAGGTTTTTTTTTATCATTTATATAGCCTGTAATAGGTCATGTTTCCAATGGCAAAAAGTATGTTTTTTTCCCAATTTTTCAATAAAAATTCCCAATCAGAAGTTCAAAACAAATTTGAGAAAAAAAATGGAAACAACGAAGAAAATATGAACAAAACCGTATGTCCCTTACATGCAAGCGTTCATTCACAGACATACAACCCAGGTACCATAGAAGCATATTATTTATGAAAAAGTTCCTAATTTTGCCAAAAAAACACACAAAAGTTCCCAATTCCATGGATATAGATTATATTCCCAAAATTACCAAAAAAAACCTGTAAAGGTAAAAATGCAGACTTCAGAGTGTTGACATGATTTTCCTACTATTTAACCTTCTGACCTAACATGACCCAGTTTCAAACTTGGCCTAGATATCATCATGACAAACATTCTGACTAAGTTTCAAGCTGCTGAAGCAAAAAAGTGCTGACTCTAAACTGTTAAAAAAAAAATCTTCTTAAATTGGCGTAGTTACCGAGAACATGACCTATATCGAACATAGCCTAGATATCATCAAGACGATTATTCTGACAACGTTTCAATATGCTAAAGTTACAAAATGCGGACTCCAGAGTGTTAACAAGATTTTCCTTCAATTTGACTGTGTGACCTAGTTTTTAACCTCACATGACCCGTTTTTAACTTGGGTCCTTATTTGCTATAGTAATCTATGGTATTGGACAAAGTTAGTGAAAAATAAAGGTGACTGAAAATAAATAATTCCACATTTGTTATAAAGTCCATACATTAATCTAACAGTTTGTACTTTTTTGACATAATTTAATAATTTAAAGATGGATGGTGCCAACTATGTTGGACGAACATGGACAGACACAACTCATTTAACTCATTTGTTTTAATGTTTGTGCTGGTGAAACTGATGAAAAACATCTCTAATGGAAATTATTCACAGTATTTTATCAAAATGACACTATAAACTTTCCATTTATGGTTTAGAACAATTGTAGAGAATATTTTCTGCAAATATGTTGTACGAACATGGACAGAGGCAGACAAGTTTGGCCAATATTTTATGGAGATGTATGTTTTGATAACATTTCATGAAGATGTATGTTTTGATAACATTTCATGAAGATGTATGTTTTGATAACATTTCATGAAGACTTGGTGTTAAATGTTGCCTGTAGAGTATAAACAGGGCAATTGTTGATGATTGGCGGACAAAATGTGATCACAATATTGCAGAACTCAAGATAAGGGATATATTTCATGTTCTAAAAAGAGTAATAAGAGAAATATGGTGGGTAAAATCCTAGTTTACTCCCCCTTATCTAGTTCTCTGGCTATTGGACATTTTCCCCTTAGTGTATTTTAACCCTTTCAAAGTTAAAACAGACCTGCAGCAAATGACTTGGACATGGACATGTATGAAAAATTATTGAAAATCTCTATTATTGAATAGAGTTTAAAGCTTTGTGGCAAATGTAGACTGCTGGAAACTAGAAATATCACTGAAGGTGATGAATACCCCCAGCTGGTGCCTGACAACATACATATGTATGAGAAATTCAAGGGGCCGTAACTCATTTAAAAATAATTCCAGTGCAACACGCCGACAATATGCACAACTAGGCTTGGTATCAATCATTCTTGTGAAGTTATTTTGAATTCTGACCAAGGGTTGCTGAGAAATAGTGTTCACAAGAAATGTCTACAGACCAACGGACCGACCGACAAGCGTGACTCCTATATAGCCCCCATATACTATGTATCTGGGGGTATAATAAGTCCATTTGTGTCTTCAAGTGAGAGAGGGTTATAATCAGCTATTATTCATATATTTTGTTAAGTGTCTCAACTATCACATTGAAGGTTCTTTATCTAATAGTTGACCAGATGACAAACAGCGTAGAACAGTGTGCCTGGATCTGTAGATTTATAAACACTATTGCAGTGTGGCTTATCATTTAATGCTTTCTCCCAGTATCTCACAGAACTGATTAAAGAATTAACATAAAAAGCTTACCTCCTAATTCTTTCACATCAACAAAACAATCAGAAAACATCAGAGCCTTTATACTAAAACCTGAAAATGTTAGAATAGTTATAAATGTAATAAAGAGTCAGTAGAATAGGCCAAAGACCCATGACTCTTCTGATGGACTTGAAACACAGAAAATACAAACTAGAACTATCACTGAAGATGATAAATACCCCCTAAACAGCACCTTGACCTACATCATAACTTAATAAGTAAAAGGGCCATAACTCTGTAAAATATCATGCAATTGTAACCCCTTTAGGAGATGCACATCTCCTCTTGGTATAGAAGCTTCATTTAAAATTTTATTGAATTCCACTTAGTGATTTGTAAGAAATAGGACGGACAAAGTACCCCCTAAACAGCACCTTGACCTACACCATAACTTAATTAGTAAAAGGGCCATAACTCTGTAAAATATCAGGCAATTGTAACCCCTTTAGGAGATGCACATCTCCTCTTGGTATAGAAGCTTCATGTAAAATGTTATTGAATTCCACCCAGTGGTTTGTAAGAGATAGGCCAAACAAAATATGGCTTTCGACCAACCAACAGACTGCCCGACACAGTGACTCCTATATACCCACTCTTCTTCGAAGGGGGTATAACAATATGGTCATGGGCCCCTCAATCAATCACCTGCGAATGTGTCATTTAACCCTTTCCCACATGCAACAACTCTGCAGCAGATGACTTTAAAAACATACCCAATGTCTTTTGGAAACTCCCATTAAATGAAAGAATAATAATTGAATTGAGTTGAAAACATGGTGACAAAAGACGGAATTGCTTGTTTTGAGCAATTTATTCTTCTCTCGCCATGTTTTTAAAAAACTGTCTGCTGCAGAGGCATCAGAATGCGTCTATTTTATGAGGGAAAGGGTTAGGACATAATCAATATGCACAGTGATTTATGATTTAAATGGCTATTGTCTTTGGCCGACCTATATCAAAAAATTGGAAGATTTAATGTCATCTTAATCATAAAATCAAAGCGCAGATGGCACTGTAGTGGCGATCACATAGAAAAACCCTCTAAAGTAACAAGCAGTATCTCGGTGTAGGCCTTGCGATTTTCAATAATAGTTCACTCTGGTGGTGGGTAATTTTGAGAAAAGCTGCATCTTTTGACATTAGAATAATGTTGTTAGTTAGCCAGAATGTTGTCTTGGTGATTTTTTAAGTTACGTTCTAAAATTGGCCTTTAAACCTGTGTAAACCAGTCTTATCATCTAGACGCTTTGATATATTGCAACAACTACAAAATAAAGTGTTTATAATATTGAGATTTAAGAACAATCGATAACCAGTCTCTATTTATTGAACCTTTTGGAATTTCCAGACTGCGTCATTGAGGTGTTTCGAGTATCATGAGAGTTCTTTGCAATGCAGATAGAACACGCAATGATATTTATTATCTGCCAAAACATGAAGAAAGATAATATTTACATAACTTAAATGAGCACTAAATCAGAAAAATCTTATTGATGTTACATATTGTGAATTTTATTAACCCTTTCCCTCATATAGATGCTTTCTGACGCCTCTGCAGCAGACGGCGTTTTGAAAACATAGTGACAAAAGAAGAAATTGCACAAAACGTGCAATTTCTCCTTTTGCCACAATGTTTTCCACTTTTTGTCATAGGTTATCCATTCAATTATGGAGTTTTTCTATGTTTTGACAAAATACGTTCAAAGTCGTCTGCTGTAGAATTGCCGTATGAGGGAAAGGGTTAACTTACGTCATACTTGTACTTCTCTGTAAACTTTATTTGTGTACATTAGTATGCTACACCTTACGCATATCATTACAGTTTCATTTAATTTGTTTGGCTATGAATGTGCTTATAAATGCTTTTTTATGCCAATAAAATGAGTGTACTGTATTGTTTTTACAGGAAAATTAATTATTAGGATTACTACAATTTACATTTCCCAGTTAAATCCTTTCCCACATACGACAAATCTGCAGCAGACGACTTTGAAAACATACTCAATCAAAATTGGATACTCCCTTTAGCCCTTTCCCTCATATACGCTTTCTGACACCTCTGCAGCAGACGGCTTTTTGAAAACATAGTGACAAAAGAAGAAATTGCACAAAACGTGCAATTTCTCCTTTTGCCACAATATTTTCCACTTTTTGCCATAGGTTATCCATTCAATTATGGAGATTTTCTATGATTTGACAAAATACGTTCAAAGTCGTCTGCTGCAAAATTGTCGTATGAGGGAAAGGGTTAAAAGAAAGTACAATAATTTTAAAGCGTTGAATACATGGTGACAAAAGTAGAGAGTAGACATTGCTTGTTTTGAGCAGTTTCTTTTTTTGTCAACATGTCTTCAAAAAGCTGTCTGCTGCAGAGGCATCAGAAAGCGTCTATATGAGGGAAAGGGTTAATTAAATCTGAATACATGTACTTCCAGTAAGTGCAACATTTCCTAGAAGGACAACATTTTCAGTTTACAAGTGCAACATTTCCTAGAGGGCATGATGATTTATCTACCAAAATAATTCAAAAACACTTTGAAGAGGGTCATATTAGTAATATTTCTGCCAAATGATCTTAAATCTAGACTTGCACTTTGAAAGTGTTGCCATTTTACATTGTTTCTGATGCTGTTTGGCAGTTGTGCATATAAGTAATAGTAGTATTGATGACAAGTGGAAAACACATACAACACATAAATTTGTAAAATAGTAGATTTCACTCACCGACAGTCGGTTCAATTTCATCCGTTGATTCCCCACTTACTTTGGCTAGTAATGTACTTTTACCACTTCCACCAAGTCCCAAACAGATTACAGAAAAACTGGGTTTTATTGGTGGTGATCCCATACAACAAATTCTTCTGAACATCTGTCAAAGAATTAGAAAAGTCATGAGTAACCCTTTCCCTCATATGGACGCTTTCTGCAGCCTCTGCAGCAGACGATTTTTGAAAACATAGTGACAAAAGAAGAAATTACTCAGAACGAGCAATTTCTCCTTTTGACACAATGTTTTCTACTTTTAAGTTTTAGTCATAGGTCCATTCAGTTAAAGAGATTTTCCATTTTTTGACAAAATATGTTTAAAGTCGTCTGCTGCAGAATTATCGTATGAGGGAAAGGGTTAAAGTTAGGGTATGTTACCTCATAATAATACTTTTACAGAGCTCTAGATAAGATGAGTATTACACATCCCCAAATCTTTATTTGACCACCAAATCCTATATTGTGCGTACTCAAAAATATTGTCTCAGAGATTACTTTTAGACCCTTCCAAATCAAGAATATCTGTACATGTAGTACAAAGTCATGATGTAGCGAGACCAAATTCAGCAGAATGATTAAAACCTGCTTTATGGGTTAATAGAATCAGGCTTCCTATCTTCCTACGTATTTCTTTTATCCGATTCTACAATAAATAAGAGGGCCAAGATGGCCCTAAATCGATCACTTGAGTGATAGTAAATTAGTAGCAAATATTTAACTGCAATTATCTGAAAAATTTGATCAAGGAGTGCAAATGAAACTGCAAGGAGTGGACACTGTTAAAGAAATAGCTTATCAGTAAAGGCCATTTATATCTTGAAATCTAATATGGCTTCAACAGTTTTTTTAAAGGGTCACTTAAGGAACCTTTCTACCAAATTATCTTGGAATCGGACAAGCAGATTATGGAGGAAAAAGATTTTAAAGCTTGGGTATTTTTCTCACTTTCTAATTCCGCAGCAACCAAAGTTCTACACAGAATGTAGGTCTTTAAACAATTTTGAAAGAGGACCAACAAAGGAACATTCCTGTGATGTTAAGTTGAAATTGCTCCATTGGAATGGTAGGAGTTGGTTGTCATTTGTAGCTAAAAGTTCAATTTACCCCTTTTGTGATGAAGCCTGGTTGCTATGATTGTGTAACCAATCAATATGGCTTAATTAAACAAATTAAGTAAGATTCCTATTATATTTTCTTAAAATCAGACAAGCAGACAAGCACTTTTATAGGAATGGAATTTTCATTTTACCCCTTTTCTGATGTAGCCTGACTGCCATGTTTGTTCGACCAATCAGTATGGCTTGAACAATTTTTGTAGAAGGTAACCCAAGGAACATTTCTACTAAATTATATTGGAATCTGACAGGCAGATTCAAAGGAGAAGATTTTTAAAGTTTGGACATTCTGCCTCCTTTCTGATGCTGCAGCAACCAATGTTCTCCATGGAATTTAAATCTTTGAACAATTTTGAAGGAGGACCACCAAAGGAACATTCCTGAGATGTGTTGTGGAAATTGTTCCGGCGATTGAGGAGGAGATGATGTTTAAAGCTAAAAGTTAACGATGGACGGAAGATGGACAGAAAGTGATCAGAATAGATCACCTTGAGCCTTCGGCTCAGGTGTTCTAAAACAAGAGGACCATGATGGTCCTATATCGCTCACCTGATTTAATCAAACTTAAAAAGTTTTCATTGTTCTTTGTCTATACATATATACGGAAAACAAGCAACACCCACTGGTGGCCATGTTTATCATCCTATCAAAATAATTTAAAGTCTTAGTAGAGGGGCACCCAAAGAACATTCATGGCAAATGGACAAGAATATTTTTAAAGTGTTTACCTTAACATTAGTCTATGTAAAACAAGTGATCCCCAGGGTGGAGCCATGTTTGACACCAGAGCTATAATAATTTGACCCTTAAAGTTTTTCCCTTAGTATACAAGTATATGTAAAACAAGTGACCCGGTGGGGCCATTTTTGACCCCAGGGCTATAATTTGAACAATCTTGGTAGGGGTCCACCAGATGATGCTACATACCAAATATCAAAGGCCTGGGCCTTTTACTCTTAGACAAGATGATTTTTTAATTTTTTTTCCCTAAGTTATGAGTCTATGCAAAACAAGTGACCCACAGGGACGGGTAATTTTGACCCAAGGGCTATCATTTGAACAATCTTGGTAGAGGTCCACTAGATGATGCTACATACCCAATATCAAAGGCCTGGGGCCTCTACTTTTAGACAAGAAGATTTTTTTTAAGTTTTTCCCCTATATGAGTATATGTAAAACAAGTGACCCCTGGGATGGGGTCATTTTTTAACCCAGGGCTCTAATTTAAACAATCTTGGTAGAGGTCTACTAGACAATGCTACATACCAAATATCAAAGGCCGGGCCCCTCTACTTTCAGAAAAGATATTTTTTAGATTTTTATCGGAATGTCTTAGTTCTCTTACCAACTATGAAAGATGCCTTTATCACTTTTATTTGATGCACCGCATATTTAATTAATTGTATCTTAATTATATTGACGTCTAAGTATTTAAGTTGTGTCAGGAAGTTATGGCCCAGCACATTTATGGCCCATATTTGGAAGTTATGGCTCATATATATATGAGTTATATAGTGGTAGCTATAATACACTGCAGGTGGTTTAAAAACACCTTAACAGGTGATAGTTATAATACCCTGGAGGTGTGATAACATAAGACATTATGTTTAAATTATGTATTTTTTAATGATAAATGATTAAGAATGTGAAAATAATTTATTGACGATAAATATTTAAATATGTGAACAAATAAAAAATATATTTTATGATAATAAGGGAATAACTTATTTTTTTTATATTTTCTATCTAAGAAAATCACTGTTTGCAAAAAAAATAAAACGTAATACATATTTATGGAGTAAAAAAGTTAAGAGCACATTTTTCAATTAAATAAAACAATGATAAACAATATCACCACACTTCTGCTTTATTATAGTATGTTAAGAAGTCTAATGAACTCTACTGATGCTGTTCTGGCGGGGCAAAACCTATTAAATAGCTGCTTTCTCTCAGGAGTTTGCTGGTCATCATCCCATGTACCCCATCTTCATAAGATTGTTACAGGTTTTCTTTATTATCAGACTACTTTAATTGGGTTAATTAATAGATTATTACAGAAGTTGTGATCAAACTACATTAATTAATGGATAGTTACAGTTTTTTGGTGATCAAAGTCCTTTAACTAGAGAATTGTTGCAGTTTTTGGTTAATTAACGGATTATTACAGTAGTTGTGATCAAACTACACTAATAAATGGATTGTTACAGTTGTTTGGTGATCAAAGTACTTTAACTAAAGGATTGATGCAGTTTTTGTTAATCATTTATATAAACACTTTGTTCCATAATAAATGATTAAATGTAATTAATAAGGTAAATAAAATAAATGACATAAATGAAAATACATAGTATTCAATTTTATAAGTAGTGACAAATAAAACAACTGAATGTATTATAATTATTTTAATCCTATAAAAGTGCAATTTCATATAATACACAATTTAATCAAAGGTTATTGACAGTCATCTGTTAGGTGTTAATACCACCTCCAGGGTATTATAGCTACCACTATATAATTCATATATGGGCCATAACTTCCAGAAACCTTTAAGTTGTGGAGAATAATAATATTTTCATTGTTGCATTCTGAACATCATGAGTCTGCAATCCACAATTGTTTAAGACCGGTTTTGGAGCATAACCAGGCTATTGAATGTGATTCATGTTGGAAATGGCAACATCTTGGCTGCGGCATGCTGAGAAACAATTACAAGCCAAACCTTTGTCAAACATAACACATTGTTATTATAAACTATAACCAAATCTGTTGCAAAATGAAATAAAAAAACATTTAATTAACCAATCTGTTTTATCATACATGTACAATACCACTAAATATTTTGTTAACATATATAATATGATTCGAATTAATTTATCTATAACTTATTGTTGGTTACAAAATAAATGATACTAGGGTACGAAATTACCGAAATATAGAGGGTACAAAATAACTAGGGTACGAAATGACCGAAATATAGCGGGTACAAAATCGCTAGGGTACGAACTTACTGTCTCCCATTGCTTCAACTGTTATTGATTTTATATGCTATTGATTTTTATGTACAATAGCTGTCATATTGAACAATCAAAAACAGTTGCGAAATCATTGCTTTAAACTCTAAAACTGAGATAAACGCTCTCTATTTCAATGCGACAACATTAACCTTCTAATAAAAAATCTATGCGGGCATAAAAAAGCTCATCTCATTTTGTTTTTGACATTGCATGTGCAAAATGACTTACCGAATACAATCCTATTCGAAGCACAGCAAACATCAACTGTATATTTTCACACATTGTTTCTCCAATAAAATTCCTAAGTTTGTTTCTGTTTCTCTGCAAGTCTATGCGAAAAAATACCGGAAATGCGTAAACGTAATCAAGAAATGGGTAGCCTAGAATGGTTTCCGTCAAAAAGCATTATTTTTTTCAAGTATTTGATCGTGAACCAATCTAAAGACCGACACTATCGATGACGTAATACGAATGTACACAAGAAGATGGCGGAAGCAGCAGTACTAGACGGACAAGATCAACAATCAAACAACAAATTCTTCTGTCATCAATGTGCTATTGAAATAAAACCAAAATTACCGGTATGCTCTTTTGCTTCTTCAGTAACTGGCCGCATTAAATATAAAATACATTGCTTATTTAGATAATTATACCAGTTTGAAGTGTTGTTCACCTAGTGTCAAATTTTGGAAAAATGTTTGGGTTGGCATATTTCATTTGCGCAATTTGTTTGTTTGACGTCGCAGGCTGTCAAATTGAATTAGCAATTCTTAAGTTCTTAAAGTGATTAACAGTTTTTTTAGAAAAACAACAACGATCATCCTAATGCTACGACTTGTATTAAATGTAATGACATGTGAACTGTACTTTCTTTTCAACTAAGTCCTTTTTATAAGGCTTTTAATAAGTTTAACTTCCTTTTTGACTATAATTAACTCTTCACTACTATTTGAAGTAGTCTATTTCTGGTCAGATATTCAATTAGAGAAATCTTCCCAATTGGCAAGTTTTGTTTATTTAAATGTGTGTTTTGGCACCAAATTATGGAATTTTAGGGGGACATCATCCTCAGACCCTGGTGGTTTCCAGTGATGTCACATAGGCTCAGCTCTGGTGTACTGCTAGTGTGCAGTTGTGTGACTTCGGGAAGAAGTCAAAGAGAAATGTTCCAAGAATGTGGTATAGACCTGTACAAATTCCAAATCTACAGCCTTTCTGTAGAAGTCGGTTTTTATAGCGACATTGCTAGTGGAGTTTTTTCTCTCAAAGTTAAGCAACTTAAATCGTGATTGCTCATTCCGACTAGTTCTAGGATGGGTGACGGGCAGTGTCTTTACTACTTGAAGGATCCAGTTTACGTTACAGTTGCTATCGCTCTGTGGCAACTGGCTTATTCTATATTGTTTCCATTAGTAATGCTTTTTAAAAACAGAAGAGGTTGCACCTTTGTCCATAATGTTATTTTTTCAGTTTCTATCATAACTCTTTTAAACCAGAAGATTTTTTATGTTGGCTATTATGTTGAACCCTTTCCCACATACAAAAAACCTGTAGCAGACGACTTTGAAAACATCTTTTCAAAAATGTGAAAAATCTCCAGAGCAATTTCACCTTTGCTATAATGTTTTCAAAGGTCGTCTGCTACAGAGGCGTCAGAAAGCGTCTATATGTCACCTTATGTGGGAAAGGGTTAACCAATACGACAATTCTGCAGTAGACGACTTTGACATATTTTGTCATAAAATAGAAAATCTCTATAATTGAATGGATAACCTATGACTAAAAGTGGAAAACATTGTGGCAAAAGGAGAAATTGCTCTTTTTGAGCTATCGCTTTGTGGCAACTGGCTTATTCTATATTGTTTCCATTAGTAATGCTTTTTAAAAACAGAAGAGGTTGCACCTTTGTCCATAATGTTATTTTTTCAGTTTCTATCATAACTCTTTTAAACCAGAAGATTTTTTATGTTGGCTATTATGTTGAACCCTTTCCCACATACAAAAAACCTGTAGCAGACGACTTTGAAAACATCTTTTCAAAAATGTGAAAAATCTCCAGAGCAATTTCACCTTTGCTATAATGTTTTCAAAGGTCGTCTGCTACAGAGGCGTCAGAAAGCGTCTATATGTCACCTTATGTGGGAAAGGGTTAACCAATACGACAATTCTGCAGTAGACGACTTTGACATATTTTGTCATAAAATAGAAAATCTCTATAATTGAATGGATAACCTATGACTAAAAGTGGAAAACATTGTGGCAAAAGGAGAAATTGCTCTTTTTGAGCAATTTCTTCTTTTGACACTATGTTTTCAAAAAGCTGTCTGCTGCAGAGGCGTCAGAAAGTGTCTATATGAGGGAAAGGGTTAAGAGTAACTTAAGAATAAGATTTGCTTGGTCTTCAGTCATATCTCCTTAACCCTTTCCCAGATACAACAATTCTGCAGCAGACGACTTTGAACATATTTTGTCAAAAGCTGGAAAATCTCTATAATTGAATGGATAACCTATGACTAAAAGTGGAAAACATTGTGGCAAAAGGAGAAATTGCTCGTTTTGAGCTTTCTTCTTTTGTCACTATGTTTTCAAAAAGCTGTGTGCTGCAGAGGCGTCAGAAAGCGTCTATATGAGGAAAAGTAACTAAGAATAAGATTTGCTTGGTCTTCAGTCATATCTCCTTAATCATGTACACAAACCACATAATGAAATAAGTTTTACATTGAATTTTTCTTACACAATTACAACATTCGCAGCAGACAACTTTGGACAAATATAGAAAATCTCTGAAAAGTGAAAGATTGTTATTTAATTGAGTTGAAAACATTGTGGTTAAAAGAATGACATCTGATGTTGAGCATCGCCATTTGCTAATGTTTCAAAATGAATTTTTTAATCAGCAAACAATCTAAGTCATTGAAATAGCCTGTGTACCTGTCTGTCTCCGCTTTCATTTTAAACACCAGTAAATACTTGTAATTTTTTGCAGTGAGTTATGTTATAAACACACCTTTAATCCAGTTTACTAACATGACACTGATAGTTTTTCTAACAAATAAGAGTGTGTAAATACTTTATTGAATGAAAGTTATGATTTTCAGAAAGTAGAATATTTACAAAACCCCACAACTTCCAAAATTCAGACCAAGGAAGTCTGGACTTCCTGTTTCAAAAAGTAAGGGCAAACACTGGTCTTCATATATATCCATTTGCCCAAGCTCCTTTTCACTTTCACTGGGCTCTCAGTCTGATATTTTATAATATTGTATTCGAGGACTCGGTGAAATGTGTCCAGAGCTCTCGATAAAGGGCGTTTTGACCCTCCAACCCTATGTTGAGTACTAACAACATAGGGTTTGCTTTAATAATAAGAGAAATTGTGGGGAAAAGAGCTGAATACCCCTGCTTTTCTGAATCTCTGGTGTCTAGTCCTTATACATTTCCAATTATAGTGTCCATAAACATTTTCATTCCAGGATTATACTTGTCCAGAATGTGACAGTGGCTTCATAGAAGAAATATCAGAGTAAGTTGAAATCTGACTTTATATCTATCATATATATCTATGAGTTTGATTTCACAGGTCTTATGCTCGTTTCCTGATTGGGTATTTGTGCTCAACACAAGCACAAAGAGGGAAAAGATTTGCTAAAGAAGGGAAAATGTGTACTATACTAACTAACTACATGTAGGTGACTGACTGTCAAACCCAAACTGTGCATTTACAGTCCTCAAAGCAAATATATATAACTTTGACGTTATGATCAAATTGAAATAATATTGAAAACAAAATGAAATCCCAAGCAACAACTTTATTGTGTTTTCAAACATGTATATATATATAATAATTGAGTTTGTTTGTAAAAATTGCACATAATATATTCGAACCTATATACTATCTCATAATCTGTAAAATACCGTGCTTTCAGATAAACAACTTTAACCATATATTATGATGCGATAGTTACCAGTTGTGACAAAACAATCAATACATAGTTTTTGTTTACTGGTTGTTATGCTTTGACTCTATTCATGAGTTATTTGCTGACAATGCAGTCTTGTTCCTTTTTAGGGTCAGAAATCTAGCTCAAAACCATTTCTCTAACTATCTTCTTACAATGTTCACTTTATTGAAATGGCAAAACTGATAGTGTCAATACTATGAATAATTTAATTATGAATGTTTTCAGAACACAAGAAAGCTCAACACCTAGACAGCAAACCACAAGGGATCCTGCGGCAGAATTTGCAGAGGTAAGTAAAACAAATTGTCCAAATATGCAGCCCTGGACAATGAAAAAGGAAAACAGATGTCATTAAAGGCTTTCAAACTTGTATTATGCTATCTTCACTAGTCAGGTGTCATCATCTATCCAACATTAAATTGATCAAAAAGATTGGCTTGGCCATGATTCATTAGATTCCCATATGCAATGAATCATGTTCTCAAACCATATGCATTGTGGTAGCAGGAATAATTTCTAATATTGAGTCTGTGCCTGTCTGTCAGTGCTTTCATTCTAAACACCAGTAAATAAACTATTATGTAGTGAGTTGTATTATCAACACACATTTATTGCACTAAACTTTTACAATGATTACTTTTAAAACAAATAAGAATGAGTGTAGGTAATACTTTCTTGAATGACATTTCCGATTTTCAGAAAGAAGAAAATGCACGAAAACTCATTACAATATGTATTTTCTACTTCAGTCTTCATTATTTTTTTATCTTCTTAAAAACAAATTAACTAAAATGGACAAAAATGTAATTTAGTTTTATAGGTATGTGTTTTTTGACAGCTGCCTGTAAATTTGATAGATCTTTATGGTAAAAAATCGGCAATTAAAAAAGAATTTCGTGTAAAGAAAAACACAATCTTTAAACAGTTAAATTAAAATAGGGACATTCTTTAATCATATCCTAGTTTTTAGCTCACCTATGCACGAAGTGCAAGGTGAGCTATTGTGATCACATTTTGTCCGTCCGTCGTGCGTCATCAACATTTCAGCTTGTTAACACTCTACAGGCTACATTTTGCATCCAATCTTCATGAAAGTGTATCAGAACATTCATCTCCATAAAATCTTGGACAAGTTCGAAACTGGGCCATATGAGGTTAAAAGCGAGGTCACTAGGTCAAATTGAAGCGAACTCTTGTTAACACTCTGGAGGCCACATTTTCAACTTAAGCATGTTGAAACTTTATCAGAATGTTTGTCTTGATGATATGTAGGTTAAGTTTGAACATTGGTCATGTCGGGTCAAAAAGTAGGTCACAAGGTCAAATTGAAGGAAAATCTTGTTAACACTCCAGATGCCGCAGTTTTTGCTTCAGCAGTTTGAAATTGTGTCAGAATGTTTGTCTTAAAAATATCTAGGTCAAGTTCGAATATGGGTAATATTGGGTCAGAAACTAGGTCATTAGGCCATTTTGAAGGGTAATCTTGTTAACACTGTAGAGGCCACATTTTTAACGTGAGCATGTTGAAATTTTGTCAGAATGTTTGTCTTAAAGATATCTAGGTCAAGTTTAAATATGGGTCATATTGGGTCAGAAACTAGGTCACTAGGCTAAATTTAGGCAAAATCTTGTTAACTCTGTAGAAGCCGCATGTTTTGCTTCAGAATGTTTGTCTAAATGATATCTAGGCCAAGTTCGAATATGGGTCATGCCGGGTTACAAACTAGGTCACTAGGCCAAATTGAAGGGTAATCTTGTTAACACTCTTCATACTGCATTTTTAACTTGAGCATGATGAAACTTTATCAGAATGTTTTTCTTGATGATATGTAAGGCAATTTCGATCAAGGGTCATGTTGGGTCAAAAAATAGGTCACTAGGTCAAATTGAAGGAAAATCTTGTTAACACTCTAGAGGCCACGTTGTTTGCTTCAGAAGTTTGAAATTTTGTCAGAATGTTTGTCTTAAAGATATCTAGGTCAAGTTCGAATATGGGTCATATTGGGTCAGAAACTAGGTCACTAGGCCAAATTGAAGGAACATCTTGTTAACTCTGTAGAAGACGCATTTTTGCTACAGCAGCTTGACATTTTATGAGAATGTTTATCTAAATGATATCTAAGCCAGATTCGAATATGGATCATGTAGGGTCAAAAACTAGGTCACTAGGTCAAATTGAAGGAAAATCTTGTTAACACTTTGGATGCCGCATTTTTTGCTTCAGCAGCTTGAAATTTGGTCAGAATGTTTGTCTGAATTATATCTAGGTCAAGTTCGAATATGGGTCATATTTGGTCAAAAACAAGGTCAATAAAGGAAAATATTGTTCAAACTCCGGAGGCCGCATTTTTACTTTGAACAAGTTGAAAATTTGTCACAAGGTTGTCTTGATGATATCTAGTCCATGTTGGAATATGGGTCATATCAGGTAAAAAAATATAGATCACTAGGCCAAATGAAGGAAAATCTTGTTAACACTGTGGAGGTTGCATTCAGAATAATTGTCTTGCTGTGTTTTGCATTGCAGTACATTGTATAATTAAAGTGAGCGATCCAGGGCCATCATGGCCCTCTTGTTTATTAAGTTGTTTATTGAAATTATTTCACCCTAAACTGCTTGAACTGAAAAATAGTATTGATTGGCTTGAAGACGTGATCGAGTGTCATAAATGGGGATGGAGTACGCTTTCTCGATAGTGATTGGCCTAAATCTCGAAGTTAACGGTCACGTGACCTACTCTTATCTATCGGCTGCAGCGTTGGTGGTTTGATAACGGCTTGTGTATAGTACTGGGAACGGCCCTTTGTCTCTGCCAAAAGCCATAGGTGTGTAATTAAACCCTTATTCCTTCAATGTATCATTTGTTTTACACAAAATCAAATTAAAGTTGTAGTGCTAAAAGTTGATGTAAATAGGTTGGCGCCATCAATTTGCGTCAAACGTTATTTTCTTGTGCCACTTTTTTAATTCTTGCGCCATTGGCGCCATTTGCGAAGCCCAGCGTGAACCCAGTTAAACTGGTTTCAGCCAACCGAATCGCGTCAGTAATAGTCAATTAACATGATATACATATCCAATAAGTTTGTCAAATCATTAGTGACAATTGTTCCCTGGGGCTATGTGTAAATTCATGAATGCTAGCTAATTACCAGTGGATCGGTTTCGTTAAAATGTTCCCTTAAATGTATTTTGATCCTTATTTCTACTTTTGTTATGCAATGTTTGCAAGCCGGTTCAGAAAGACTAGGAAGAAAATTTTCGCCATGCAGAAGCTAATCAAATAATTCCGATCAAAATTAAAGACAATACGACGACTTCTAGATCTTATCTTGCTGTTTATCAAATATGAAATACCTTAATGATCGACATAATATTCGTAATATCAAAGAAAATTGTTTGGAATGAAATCTATAAATGTTTCCCAGAGAATGATAAATTCCCAATCACAGCTTAGTTTACCAAAATTAATTAGCATACCGGCGGCAAAAGAGCATATGACTTAATAGTTGGCGATTTCATTGGATGAAATGAGAAATTAGGTAAATGACGTTCACGACCTGACGACCCCAATGTTAACATTCAACGTTGTTTACCGATTTCTAATTCTCAAAATAGGAAACCATGATTAACATGCGCAATCATCAAGATGGTGGCTTTGTTTCGAATAATAATGTAACACATAAAACAAATTAAATGTTTTGTTGTCTGTCATTGTTTTTGACCATATTTTATGATTCAATAACTATCCATTGAACCTGATAAATTTTACTTTTGGTTAATAAAATTGAATCTTATTTAATAATATGATAATATGTCTTTCTTTGTAAAACCAGGGACATTATATTACATGTATCTGTCAATATCTTTTGAATCTTTTGTAAATATGGATAAAATACATAAATATTATGCAGAATATTTCAAATAACCTAGTGAAAAATAATCTTGAAATACTTAGTACCAATTTTCTCCTATCTGTCAAGCTCCACCAAAAAGTCTCTTATCCCAATTTGATTTTTTTTTGACTGAATGCTGCACTTCAGGTCTTTTGCAACACAGTAATGCTATTTGAATTGTTCACTACCCTTAAATCATGTACATGGTGTGCTCGTAATATTATCTTTGTACAGAAGTAGAACAAAATAATCATTAAACAGTCAAGCATCCGCGATAATTCGGGCTACCAATTTCCAAATCTGGTAGCCCAGCGGGCTACCACACAATTCTAAAATTTGTCTGAAAATGTTTAACCTTTAAAAAATAACAAAGATCTATCAAGTAGCCAATCTACCATGTTCTATCATACTGACTAACATTTTCAATGGCATTTTGTAAAATTGTTGAATTAACATAATACTTGTTTTCAATTAATATGGATGGTTTGCTTTTGAATATGTTAAAAAGGGTAGTAACTACTTGCCCTGGTGAAACACACATAAAAGAGTGTTTATGAACAGGACTTTATTCATGAACTTTGGCTTGCAGTTGTGACTTCACTCCTTGGCGCTCAGGATTATGGGAGTAACGTAAGGACTGAGGTGTTGACGTCAGGATCAACTTGCCAGCAATATTTGTAATTTACCCAGGGAATGCTGTTATATTTATAAGTGAATAATTACTGTTGAAAGTTGTATAAAGTACCATTAAAACCCAATCCTTTCTCTTTTTACAAACATTGTTGAATTGAATCATAGTTTAGTTCTTAAGGAGGAAACTAATTAAATCAATGAATAATTGGGTAAATTACAATTTTTACATTTTCTTAATTAATTGGAAAACAAAATCTGTGGATATAAAACATTTTATTGCATGAAGAATTGGAGACGTTTTGAGAAGAGTTTTCATATTTATGAAATTTTGCTTTAGATATGGGGCCGAGCATTTTTAGAAAGTTTTGGGGAACACACAGCAGAGAGAGATGAGGGTATGGCGTGGGCTCGAGACAGAGACACAGATGATGAAGATGAGGGTTCTACAAGGCGACAACATAGGGCTTTTCAACCACCCAGAGTAGCTTTTCGTAGGACACGACCAATAAGGAATCAATATTTACAAGGGTATGGCATAATCATTTTTTAACCAATTCTTATACAACACATCTGAATCAGATGACTGTGGAAACATCTAGGCATAACTAGGGAAACTCTGTATAAATGATAGTATAATCATGAAAGAGAGCTGAACAACTTGTTGCAAAAGGCCTCTATAGGTGGTAACGGGTTAAAGGACTTTTAGCATTTTGTCGTCATCTATAATGTTAATTTTGTTTATCAACTGTGTATTTATAAAGCTGAACATTCACAATATTCCCAGAATTTTTCATTTGTTTTAGCTCACCCCTGGGTGAGCTGTTGTGATCACCCATTGTACGTTGTCAATCTTTTTCAACAATTTTTTAATTTCAAAAATGTTTAAAAATATTTATTTTATTTAAGTCTAAAGACTTTGGATTGCTGCGGCATCAGGAAGGTGGAAAAGTACCCAAGCTTTAAAAATCCTTTTGTCCAAAAGTACTGGTCCGATTTGATAATCATTTGCCACAAATGTTGGATGACCTTCCTTCAAATTTGGTTAATTATTTTAGATCAGTTGAAAAATGTAGCTGCCAGGTGGCAGGGCACGTTTACCTCTTATGGTACATAGTAACCAATTTGAAAAAAGTTCTTATTTGAAAGCACTGGCCCAATTTGAAAATAATTTTGCACAAATGCTCCTTAGGTGATCCTTTACCAAGCTTGTTCACATTATCCTTATTTGTTGAAAAACATGGCCACCAGGTTGAGTTCTTGGCTTTCCTTATTTGTCTAGGGTAAGAATACTGAAAACTATTTTAGTTCAGGTGAGCGATACAGGACCATTATGGTGCTCCTGTTTCAAATGCCATTAATTCCCAATATAGTTTGTTACAAACCCATTCCCAAAAGAATGATATTGCTAGGAATAGCGTAGTGAAGACTAGGGCTCAACTGTGCACTCATTCAACACAACTGAATTCATTCAGTCATACCAGTCTTAACCCTTTTTTCTCATACAACAATTTTGCAGCAGACGACTTTAAACATATTTTGTCAAAAAATAGAAAATCTCTATAATTGAATGGATAACCTATGTCTAAAAAGTGGAAAACATTGTGTCAAAAGGAGAAATTGCTTGTTTTGAGCAATTTCTTCTTTTGTCACTATGTTTTCAAAAAGCTGTCTGCTGCAGAGACGTCAGAAAGCGTCTATATGAGGGTAAGGGTTAACTTGCAGTTAACACATAATTTTGATAAAGATCTAAGTTTTGACAATAAAAATATAAGTGTAGCCTCTACTAGTTTTACTGTCAAATGCTAATAAATGACGCCTTGATGGAGATGAAATAAGACCTCATTTGGCTGGACAGGGTTTTACATTTTCTTCACAATTTACAGGTTATTTCAGTACTTCTCAGACCGAATAGACTCAGAAGTTGGGGGAGGGGGAGGAGGGGGTACGGCTGGTTTATCAATGGGAGGAATTCCAATGTAAGTTACTTTCTCTGATATCCTTTTCTTTTACAAATTTTAAAAGGTTTTTGAAAAAACGGATCGTATTATAGTTTTACCTGCGACGGGCGGGCGGGCGGCGTCCAGTATGTTGTCAGCTCAATAACTTTAGAAGCCTTTGTCCAATCATCACCAAATTTAGTCAGAATGTGTATTGGGATAATATCTCGGACAAGTTCGATAACTAGCCATATCGCTTTAGTCAATCAAGAGTTATCGCCCTTTAATTAAAGAAATTACCCAAAATTGGTCTTGTCAGCTCAATAACTTTAGAAGCCTTTGGCCAATCATCACCAAATATAGTCAGAATGTGTATTGGGATAATATCTCAGACAAGTTCGATAACTAGCCATATTGCTTTAGTCAATCAAGAGTTATCGCCCTTTAATTATAGAAATTACCCAAAATTGGTCTTGTCAGCTCAATAACTTTAGAAGCCTTTGTCAAATGATCAACAAATTTGGTCAGAATGTGTATTGGGCTAATATCTCGGACAAGTTCGATAACTAGCCATATCGATTTTGTCAATCAAGAGTTATTGCCCTTTTATTATAGAAATTACCCAAAATTGGTCTTGTCAGCTCAATAACTTTGGGAGCCTTTTTTCAAATGATCACCAAATTTGGTCAGAATGTGTATTGGGCTAATATCTCGGACAAGTTCGATAACTAGCCATATCGATTTTGTCAATCAAGAGTTATTGCCCTTTTATTATAGAAATTACCCAAAATTGGTCTTGTTAGCTCAATAACTTAAGAAGCCTTTGTCCAATCATCACCAAATTTAGTATCAATGTGTATTGGCATAATATCTCGGACAAGTTTGATAACTAGCCATATCGCTTTAGTCAATCAAAAGTTATCGCCCTTCAATTATAGAAATTACCTAAAATTGGTCTTGTCAGCTCAATTACTTTAGGAGCCTTTGTCCAATCATCACCAAATTTGGTAAGAATGTGTATTGGCATAATATCTCGGATAATTTTGATAACTAGCCATATCGCTTTAGTCAATCGAGAGTTATCCCTCTTTAATTATAGAAATTATCTAAAATTGGTCTTGTCAGCTCAATAACTTTGGGAGCTTTTGTCCAATCATCACCAAATTTAGTCAGAATGTGTATTGGCGTAATATCTTGGACAAGTTCGATAACTAGCCATATTGCTCCAGTCGATAGAGAGTTATTGCCCTTTAATTATAGAAACTACCTAAAATTGGTCTTGTCAGCTAAATAACTTGTAAAGCCTTTATCCGATCATCACCAAATTTAGACAATATGTTTATGGGCAGAATATCTTGGTTACGTTTGATAACTTACAACGTTATCTTAGTCTCTACACAATTATGTCCCTCGAAATGGCCAAAACTGTACTAACAGTGTCCGCTCTCTAAGTTTGGCTGACGTACAACCAATTACCACTATACTTGGTCTCAAAAAACAGGACGGGCGTATTTTGTGACATTTGGCGCTCTTGTTAATATTGCAGCTGCAAGAGTGTATTATGTTGAATCCTTGAACCCCTTCCCACATACAACACATCTGCAGCATATGACTTTTATAACATCATTGCATAGCAAAACCATGGATTTTTGTTATTAATGTTTATGTAAGTATGATTATTGAATAGATCTGATGACATGGTGACTTATAAAAAGGAAAAGTTGTTTATTATGATCATTTTTAGCTCTACTGGCCAAAGGCCTGAAGAGCTTATGCCATGGCATTGTGTCTGTCGTGCGTGCATGCGTCCGTAAACAACTGCTTGTGAATGCGATAAAGTCTTCAGTTTTGATTGTATCTCTATCAAACTTATACAATAGTTAGATATCCATAAGAGCTCGGTTCCTTTCGCAAACCACGCCAGATCCGCCTAGCAATACTGGATTATTGCCCTTGAAATTGTCAAAATTGCTATAGTAGAGCTTGTGAAGTAAATAGAGTAGAGGCTCCATTTACTAGTATCTGATCTTCGCCAAACTTAGATAGTAGTTAAATATTGATGAGAGCTCGGTTCCTTTCGAAAACCAGCCAGATGTGCCCTTGCATGACTGGATTATGGCCCTTGAAATTGTCAACATTGCTATAATACAGCTTGCGAATGCAATAAAGTCTTCAGTTTTGATTGTATCTCAATCAAACCTATACAGTAGTTAGATAACCATGAGAGCTCGGTTCGTTTCACAAACCAGCCAGATCCGCCCATGCAAGACTGGATTATGCCCCTTGAAATTGTCAAAATTGCTATAATAGAGCTTGTGAACACAATAGAGCCTCCATTTACTATCTGATCTTCACCAAACCTAGTTAGTAGTTAAATATTGATAAGAGCTCTGTTTATTTTGAAAACCAGCCAGATGTGCTCTTGCATGACTGGATTATGGCCCTTGAAATTGTCAAAATTGCTATATATAATACAGCTTGTGAACACAATAGAGCCTCCATTTACTCTCCAATCTTCACCATACATACATGCTCTTGATTGAAAATGACCAAAGAACCATACCAGTAGAGCATAGGCCCTCATGGGCCTCTTGTTTCTGTTTACCACCGTTTGCTTCTGCATGCTGTAATCGGTTAAGACATGTGTTCTTCATATTCTCTAAAATTGTATTTTCATAATAACCTACAAAATTGTTGATATAGATCTGTGACTAGTAATAATGAGATCTTACAATTAGGCTGACTTCTTTTTATTAAGAATTGCAAAAAAGAATTGATTTTACTATTCCCTGAGTAGATTAGAAAGTTGTTACTGTCTGTTTATCTTTAGAAAACTGATCGAAAACATGAACCAATGGAATCATCCTTCTTTTTGTGACTTATGATATAAATCACATACTTGTTATTTTTCACAGGAACAGTGTCAAACTATATCTTTAGGCAATTTAAAGTTCAAAATATTCAACAGATCTGCAGCAGACAACTTTGAAAACATCGAAGCTAAACTATTGAAAAAGTATAAATGAATGTTTAATTATTGATAAGAGTTAAAAACAAATTGGCAAAAGCAGAAATTACTCACTTCTTCTTTTGCCACACTGTTTTCAAAATCTGTCAGCTGCACAGGTGTATATGGGGAAACAGTTACTTTATTTTTTCAAAAGTATGTCAATGTGGTTATATATTTCTACAAAATAACCAAAATGAGCCGCGCCGCGAGAAAACCAACATTGTGGACTCTGCATAAAGTATTGACCCGGATAAACCTAAGCATGCCGCGCAGGCTTACCCGGGTATACACTTTTCACCTCCTGTGGATTTTCTGGTTCAGGAATCATTACTCTATCCCCCTGAGACGGAATGTTTCGGCACAGATCAGTGTGCACGGACTGCGCAGGCTGATCTGGGTCAACACATTACGCATATGCCATAATGTTGGTTTTCTCTATATTCTTCCACCATTTGCATAAGGTGCATTTTCTTTTTTATCTTTTTTAATGTGTTTATAGTATTTAACATAATGCTGAGACATTTTCTAGTTTTCACATACAAAATTAATGAAATAGATTTTCTTATCTGGACTATACCAAGAATATGAAAAGCTATATCCTTTGTGGTTGATGTGCGATTACAACTTAACAATTTAAAGCTACAGACTTTCTAGTTAACGTTTTTCATGCAACCCTATAACTCAGTAAGTACATGTTTTCTTTTATTGAAACTTCGCCTTTTTATCTGGGGTCATTAGATTAACTCACCAATGAAGTCCCATAGCTAAGACTATTAACCCTTTCCCACACACAACAACGTTGAAAACATCTGGGCAAGATTATGTTATATCTTTATAAGGGAATGTTTAATCATTCAAAGGAGTTGAAACAATTGTGGCAAAAGGAGAAATTGCTTCTTTTGAGCAATTGCTTCTTTTGTCACAATATTTTTTCAAAAGTGTCTGCTGCAGAGGTGTCAGAAAGAGTATGTATGTGGGAAAGGGTTAATTATTTATAGTTCTGACCACTAGGAAAGTATGACATGAACACAAAAAGAATAAAACTATATAGTAATTAGTAGTAATCATTTTGTTTAAGTTGAGAATGCAAAATTATACCAAAAACTAAGAAATTGGAATAGTCAAGCATTGTTGTATACTTATATCTCTTGTTATCTTAAAATATAGAAATTTTGGTAAGATTAGTTTTATGTTCTATTAAGAGATCTATAGGATTGGAAAGTCGAGCATGCAGTCTCCTGTAGTGATATAATATTTTTGCACATAAAAATAATTCTATTCCAGTAATATAGTGCCACTACATGGTAATCCAGAAGATTATGCGTGGGGAGCAGGTGGTCTAGATTCCATAATTACACAGGTAATAAAAGCTTGGAGCTCTAGTGAAGGGTTCGGAGGACCAGATAAGTAGGGAACTGGTCTTCACACAACAATATCTCCTTTTTTGCTCATTTAAACCCAATGTTGTTGGTACAGTATTGAAACTACTCAGTGAGATGCTTCGTTTGAATACCTACAACATTTGGCATGTTTGTCACATTAGGATTTCAGAACATGAGATATGATCCTTATCTAGAGCTCTTAGCGGTCTATGTTTAATGTTCTTAGCCCATCCCACATGCAGATGCATATTGACACATATGCAGCAGACAACTTTTGTGGCAACATTTTGAAATTGCTTTTAATGAGCCATTTCACCTTTTGCCATAATGTTTTCAATTCTATTTGATAATACATGTAGTACTTTCATAGAGATTTTCCATAGTTTTAACGACTTGTTGAATGTTTTAAAAGTTGTTTGCAGCAGATTCACTGTATATAAGAAAGGGATAAATCCCTAACTTTTCCTCAAATCAGTGGTAGGTCTACTTTAAAGAATCATCTCACTGAGACAATATTCTTTTGAGTACCCACAATATAGTGTTTTTGAGATCATTCTTTTGAATACTCACAACATGGTTATTTAGTTGTAAGATATTATTAGACAAAGACTTTTTTACTCCTCCTTATTTGGGTTAGATATCTTAACCTTCATATGGATGTTTATTAAGCCTTTGCAGCTGTTATCTATTGAAAGCATTGTGTAAAAAGGATAAATTGCTCATGATAAATTCCTCCTTTGCCAAAATGTTTTGAACTCTATTCAATTATACAATTTTTTACAGATATTTTCAGTCCTCTGCTGCAGATTTGTTGTATGTGGGAAAGGGTTAAATATTGGTATTTCATTTATGAAGGTTTTACTTATTTTTTCCTAAGTGTTATCTGGAGACAAATATGGAAAATATCTTAATATAAAAAAATTGAATATCAGTATAGAGTGGAAAACATTGAGACAAAAGGAGAAATCGCTCATTATGCGCAATTTATCCTTTGCCACAATGTTTTAAAAGTCGTCTGCTGCAGAGGCATCAGAAATCATTATGTATATGGGAAGTGGTTAACCCTTTCCCTCCTATAGATGCTCTCTGATGCCTCTGCAGCAGACGGCTTTTTGAAAACATAGTGACAAAAGAAGAAATTGCTCAAAACGAGCAATTTCTCCTTTTAACACAATGTTTTCCACTTTTAATCATAGGTTATCCATTCAATTATAGAGATTTTCAATTTTTTGACAAAATATGTTCAAAGTCGTCTGCTGCAGAATTGTCGTGTGAGGGAAAGGGTTAAAGAGCCGTGGTTGCTTACTAATTTGTAAAGTAAATCTACAGGTGATTATTTGTAGATCTGGCAACTTTTTAGCTCACCTTAGCACAAAGTGAAGTGCTCAAGGTGAGCGTCTTTGATCACATTCTGTCCAATGTCTATCGTTCGTTGTCAACAATTGCCTTTTGTGTACATATGGGTCATGTCAGGTCATTAACTATTTGACTAGGCCAAATTGAAGGAAATTATTTTTAATTCACATTTTTAACTTGAACATGTTGAAACTTTGTCAGAAAATTGTCTTGATAGTATCTAGGCTATGTTGGAAAACATGTATGTCATGTCTGGTCAAAAACAAGGTCACTATGCTAAATTAAAGGAAAATCTTTTTTACACTATGGAATCCCTATTGTTAACATGAGAATGTTGAAATCTCTTAGAATGCTGATATCTAGGTCAAGTCTGAATAAGGGTCATGTTGTGTCAAAAACAAAATCATTGAATATGTGGTTCGGGGTTGACATAAATAACTCAGCGGAGCGATTCCAGGGTAATCATAGCCCTCTTGTTACACTGTTATCATGTCAAAGTTCAAGGTTATTTGTATTAAAGCAACAGACTCGAAAAGCATTGCACCATGCAATTAACTAAGATGACAAACGGTTTCACAATATGATTACTTGGACTGGGAACGAATATCAATATAAATACTTGTATATTCCTTTCATTGAGTTCTCTAATAGGCTAAAGAAATCAACGTGTGCTCGTTTGTTCATCAAAGACTCTCTTTAATATCTGAAAGGAAAACTAATTGTTAAAAAAGTTTTTTTGAAAATAACTGTTTCTTGATGTTTTCCATTCTACATTTAAGATTCGATCTTTGAAGAAAATGTAGCGTCTAAATAATATGAACTGGAATTTTGAATGGATAAATCAAACTTTTCAACAAACAAACCAAGATATTGCAGTGGCAAAAGCATTCACCCATTTGGTACATAATACATATTTTTGACAAAAATCATTATTAAACACTTACACAAATGAAAACATGAAAGCTAGTGTAGGTGTTAAATAAAGTTTTGACCTGTTTAGTACATATTAACAAGATAAATTGGGTCATGATTGCAATTAAATGGAATTATGATTAATACAGTTTTCAGATCAATCAAATTGTTTGTTGATTGGTATTAACTCCAGCTACACGGGCTTCCATAGTAAGTCAATGTTATTTTCCTCAAAAACAGAGAGCAAAAGATTTGTGAAGTCAACATTTTAATTCAATTACACAGTTGTTTTTAAATTTTGTCAAAATGTTGAAGAAGGGAGAAAATAAATAGGTCTATTGTGATAACCATACTATTTTGGTTATTCTGATAACCAGTCCCATGATTTATTTATTTATATCTACATTATATCATTCTTGAAACCGTCTATGCCTTATTACACCCAGTGCAGAGGCTGATCAAGACTCTTAAATGTATTATATAAATCTGGATCTGCGTTCATCATTAATTCTGTGATTGGATTGCGCAGATTATCACTGACGTATAAAAATTACATTGTAATATGATCTAACTAGCAGCATGCCCTGTAACTTTACACATTGTTTATTTCAGTTATTAAATCAGTTAGAAGGGACATGCCCTGTAATTGATACACATGATTGTTTATTTAAGTTATTAAATCAGTTAGAAGGGACATGCCCTGTAATTGATACAAATGATTGTTTATTTCAGTTATTAAATCAGTTAGAAGGGACATGCCCTGTACTTGATACACATGATTGTTTATTTCAGTTATTAAATCAGTTAGCAGGGACATGCCCTGTAATTGATACAAATGATTGTTTATTTCAGTTATTAAATCAGTTAGAAGGGACATGCCCTGTAATTGATACACATGATTGTTTATTTCAGTTATTAAATCAGTTAGAAGGGACATGCCCTGTAATAGATACACATGATTGTTTATTTCAGTTATTAATATAGTTAGAAGGGACATGCCCTGTAATTGATACACATGATTGTTTATTTCAGTTATTAAATCAGTTAGCAGGGACATGCCCTATAATTGATACAAATGCTTGTTTATATCAGTTATTAAATCAGTTAGAAGGGACATGCCCTGTAATTGATACACATGATTGTTTATTTCAGTTATTAATTCAGTTAGAAGGGACATGCCCTGTAATTGATACACATGATTGTTTATTTCAGTTATTAAATCAGTTAGCAGGGACATGCCCTATAATTGATACAAATGACTGTTTATTTCAGTTATTAAATCAGTTAGAAGGGACATGCCCTGTAATTGTTACACATGATTGTTTATATCAGTTATTAAATCAGTTAGATGGGACATGCCCTGTAATTGTTACACATGATTGTTTATTTCAGTTATTAAATCAGTTAGAAGGGACATGCCCTGTAATTGTTACACATGATTGTTTATTTCAGTTATTAAATCAGTTAGAAGGGACATGCCCTGTAATTGTTACACATGATTGTTTATTTCAGTTATTAAATCAGTTAGAAGGGACATGCCCTGTAATTGTTACACATGATTGTTTATTTCAGTTATTAATTCAGTTAGAAGGGACATGCCCTGTAATTGTTACACATGATTGTTTATTTCAGTTTTTAAATCAGTTAGAAGGGACATGCCCTGTAATTGTTACACATGATTGTTTATTTCAGTTATTAAACCAGTTAGAAGGGTCTGGAGCACCACCTGCACAACCAGAAAAAATAGACTCTCTTCCTGTTGTTCATATAACACAACCCCAATTAGGTAAGTAATGTCTAGCCGAAGGTAGTCACCATTAGCCTATACAGAAGCAAGCCATTTGTTTTAGCTCACCTGAGCTTTGCTCAAGGTGAGTTATTGTGATCGCTTTTGTCCGTCGTCCGTCAACTTCTTCTTCTCAGTAACTAGTGGGTCAATTGGGATGAAACTTCACAGAAAGCATCCTCTCAATGACCTCACCAGATTTGCTTCAAATTTTTGAGATCCATGCAGAATTCTGGTTTCCATGGCAATGAAATGAAAAAAACTTCAAAATTCTTCTTCTCCAAAACTGGTTGGCAGATTTTCAAATAATTTTGTAGAAATGTTCCTTGGATGACCTTCTATCAGATTCCTTCAAGCCATGTTGATTGGTCAAAAAACATGGCCGCCAGGGGGGCGGGGCTATTTTGCCTTATATGGCTATAGAGAAAACTCAAAAAATCTTCTCCGAAAGTGTCAGGTCGATTTTCAAATAATTTTGTAGAAATGTTCCTAGGATTACCCTCTATCAGATTCCTTCAAGCCATTGGTCGAAAAACATGGCCGCCAGGGGGGGGGGCGGGGCTATTTTGCCTTATATGGCTATAGTGAAAACTTAAAAAATCTTCTTCTCCGAAAGTGTGAGGCCGATTTTCAAATAATTTTGAAGAAATGTTCCTTAAGTGACCCACTTTCAGATTTCTTCAAGCCATGTTGATTGGTTGAAAAACATGGCCGCCAGTGGGCAGGGCTACTTTGCATTATATGGCTAAAGTGAAAACTTAAAAAGTCTTCTCCTCCAAAAGTGTCAGGCCGATTTTCAAATAAATTTGTAGAAGTAGTCCTAGGGTGACCCTCTATCAGATTCCTTCTAGCCTAGTTGATTGGTCAGTAACTTTGGCCGCCAGAGCGGGGCTTATAAAGCTAAAGTGAAAAAAAAAAATCAGGTGAGCGATCCAGGGCCATCATGGCCCTCTTGTTTACTATTTTAGCTCATCAGAGCAGGATGTGCTCCAGGTGAACTTTAAGTATTGAAATTTTGTCCATTGAGTGTCACGGAAACAACCGTGAAAACACTCTAGATGTCACTTTTAAACCAAGTTTTCAACATAGTTGAAACCTGTTTATTAGCATGAGGATGTTGTTGTGCAGGCGTGTGGCATTTAACTCACCTATTAAAATTGAATATCTTAAGTTTCGGTTGACATATTGTAACCAAAGTTTGCATGTAGAAAGAGTTTATGGAGACCTTTCATGGGATTAGGGGCCCCTAGCTTCAAGGTCAAGGTCGCTGTTACTAAAGATATAAAAATCGTTGAAACTCAATATCTTAAGTTACGGTTGACACATTGATTCAAAACCTGGTTTCAGGGCATTGCAACGTTTCTTCTTTCATGTTATGTTCACTTCAGTTTATCAGAACATTAATCTCCATCAAATCCCTGTTAACCCTTTCCCTCATACGACAAATCTGCAGCAGACGACTTCGAACATATATAGAGGCCACATTTTTCAACCAATATTCATGAAAGTTCATTAGAACATGCATCTCTATTACAACTGGATCACTTGGGGTAAAATACTAGGTCACTAGGTCAGATTTTAAAAGAACCTTGTTTTCAGTTTTCATCCATTGTTGAGGAAATTTCATCAGAACATTTATCTCGAAAGCTAGATCACTTCTTCTTATTTTAGCAAAATCTTAAATAACAAAATATAGTTTCAGAACTGTTTTTACACGCTTTAATCATGAGAAATAATAAATAAAGGAATGATGCTTCTTAAGGTGTCTTTTGCCACAATGTTTTCAATTTTATTCAATATTTGTTCTTTCATTTATAGAGAGTTTCAGTATTTTTTAAAGCACCTGAGCCAAAGACTCCAGGTGATTGATCACTCTCTGTCCGTTGTCTGTTAATACTCTATGAAGAACTTCGGTTGCTGTGGTATCAGAAAGGGAGGATAATGTCATTACTTTAAAATTCTTCTCCTCTGAATCTACTTGACTGATTCCAACATAATTTGGTAGAAATCGTCCTTGAGTGACTCTCTACATAATATGTTCAAACCATATTGATTAGTTGAAAAACATTCCTATTAAGTTCTTGTCTGATTTCAAGATAGTTTAGCAGAAATGTTCTTTTAGTGACACTGTAAATAATTTTTTAAAGCCATATTGCTTGGTTGAAAAAGATGGCTGCCAGGTGGCATTGGAAAAGGGGTAAAATGAACCTTTAGCTTCAAACAACATCTCCTTCTAAACCAATGGAGCAATTTCAATCAAACCTCACATGAATGAACCTGTGGTGGTCCTCTTCCAAACTTTTCAAGGACTTAATGCCTTATTAAAAATGTCCTTTACCGATAAGCTGTTTCATTTGCAAGTCATTCCCACTCTTGATCAAATTTGCACTTGCTACTTTACTATCACTCAGGTGATCAATTTAGAGCCATCTTGGCCCTCTTGTTAACTAAATGTTTTCAAAGATGTCTGCTATATATTTGTTGTGTATGGGAAACGGTAAAATATGCAGATTAGCCAAGATTGGCCAGCTTTCATCCAATTGTCCAATTACACCACATTATCATGAAACTCATGGTGTTATTAATGCACACTTATCACCAGTCTTATAACACTACTTCAATGATTTGTGGGGCCTCAGCCAGTGTAAGCATCTTGTAACCTTTTTACCGCTTGCAGACGCAGTTGCACATCTGTAGCAGCATTTTCGCTTTTTGCCACATTGTTTTCTACTCTGAGACTCTCTTTTCAATGATTTACTTTCATTTATAGAGATTTTTCATATACATGTACTTGCACTGATCTTTTCAAAGTCGTCTGCTGCTGATTTGTTGTGTGTGAGGAAAGGTTTAATATTGATGAGAATGAAATTCCTTTCCATTTAAAGTCAAGAATATGCATTACATTGATTATTCCATGTTTATGTTGCAGACAATATTTTACAATGCTCTGTGTGTATGGAGGATTTTAAATTGGCGGAAGAAGTGAATAAGCTGCCCTGTGATCACCATTTTCATAAAGACTGTATAGTACCTTGGCTTAAATTGGCAAGTCTTACTTTTATTTTATTTCACAAGCTTTTAAAAAGTGGAGAGCAGCAACAACATATTTTTCGAAGGATGTTGACTACGCAGTTGCTCACTTGATTGTTCATTTTACTAGATTTGATACCATTTTCTGTATGTGTTTACAATTTGGAAAAGTCCAAAAACCTTAAGACCAGAGAATGATTTAACAGATGTGGTTGGTGTTCAGCAATTGGTGCATAAATAAATGGATGTATGCAAAACGGTTGTAACTAGGAATGCAGTTGTATTTAGTTACAACTAGTTTGCATGAGGCCTGTGATATGCAAAGGATTATGTATGTTTTTAGAAAAAAATCTTTGAAGTACTGTGCTATAATTTAAATTACTTTTAACTGTTGGAAATCCTAATAAAATGAACTTTTATTATACCCCCAGATACATAGTATATGGGGGCTATATAGGAGTCACGCTTGACGGTCGGTCGGTCCGTTGGTCTGTGGACATTTCTTGTGAACACTATTTCTCAGCAACCCTTGGTCAGAATTCAATATAACTTCACAAGAATGATTGATACCTGTGTGTTGCACTGGAATTATTTTTAAATGAGTTATGGCCCATTGAATATCTCATACATATGTATGTTGTCAGGCACCAGCTGGGGGTATTCATCACCTTCAGTGATATTTCTAGTTGTTTTATTACACAAAATTTCTAAATATGGCATGGTTTTTTTATTGAATTTATTTTGCCTGACAGACCTGATGTGGATTCCTTAAAAGAATAATCTCCTTGATGACAGGGTTAAATAAAGCACTTAAAGAGATATTAGGCGGGGGATTCATCTTTATAAGGTTTTCTATATTTCGAAGAAAACAAGTCATTCTATTTTGATACCTTTTGTGTATACGTCATCACAAAACTTGAACCTACTTCATTTTCCATATATTTGTCGAGATGTTTTCAAATTTGTCTGCTGGAGAATACTTGTAGGTTGGAAAGGATAACTTAATCAATGATCGCTCTTTTATACAATTGTCAATTACAGCATGGAACATGCCCAGTGTGTAGAAAAGATTTAAACGGAGATGATACCTCTCTTAAAGATGGACTGTCGCCGCTGTATGACCCCAACTCAAGTAATCACAGTGACTCTTCAAGTGACTTGACATAAATAAAACTGTTAAATAAATCATTGGTATAAATTTAATAATATCCTAAAGATATAAAGATGTTGATGTAATGTTTTGATATTATAAATATAGTGCTGTCTAAAATTTATTTTGTCAGTTTGGTTTTACTCGAGACTTGGACCTGGTGAATGTTTTTTTTTTTTTATTTTAACCCATTCCCACATGCAGAGAATTTCTGGAAACATCATGGCAAAAAGACATGTTGCATATAATAAGCAATGTTTCCTTTGGTCACAATGTTTTGAACTCTATTCAATAGTTATACTTTCATTTTAAAAGACTTTATGTATGTTGGAAAGGGTTAAGTTATTATACTACAGACATCATTGTCTGTTGGAATTGAATCTTAAGCTCTTTTCAATTGACAACTCTGAACCAGACTATGTTTGGAAATAGTGTGGTAAACAAGTTGTGAAAAATGCTGCTTATAATGCACATTTTGTTATTCTCACTATGTGTTAAGAGCCCTGCAAATCAAGTTTGAGGGAGATATAGGAAACACATTGTCTGTTTGTCTGTGTATGTTCCTTGTAAGTGCAACTCTTCTTGAATAACTGGAAATATATTATTGAAACTGTACACACTTGAAGAACAATATAGCTGAGAATGTGCATGAAAGGGAGATAACACTTGAAGAATAATATAGCTGAGAATGTGCATGAAAGGGAGATAATCTTTGTCCTATTCATACGAAGGGGGATTAAATTAAACTTTTAGTTACGGTACCTCCTAAACCGCTATGGATTTTGATGAATTGTACACAGTTGAAGAAGAATATCCAAGAATGTGCACAATGGAAGATAAACCTGGTCCTATTGATTCAAAGGGGAATAAATTAAACTTAAAAGTTACCGTTACCTCATAAACGGCTCGATGGAGTTTGATCAACTTTACACAGTTGAAGAACAATACCTGAGTATGCCTATGAAGGAACATAATCCTGGATCTTTAAGGGAGTTGAACTTTTAGTTACTTCAATATTGCAATATATGGTGATAGCTTTGTAAGCATAACTCCTCCTTAACTGCTGGGTGGTTTTGATGAAACTTTACGCACAGTTGAAGAACAATGCCTAAGGATGTGCATGAAGGAAGAAAGTCCTGGTACTGTAAAGATATTTTAAATACAATACTATGATTGTGGGGTGGGTATGTTTCTTTTGTGAGTTCACTCACAGTTCTAGTATATTCTGTCTCAAAATTTTACTTTCATTCTTCTAGACCATTGCAATAAGAGGAGCATATATCTATGATTATAAAGTAATTGAATATTACATTTTTTACGAGGATTTAAAGAAGTATGTAATTTTTTATTTTTTTTATTATTTCTTTGTGAAATAATAACAAAATTGGAAATTATCAATTGGCCCTGTGATATGACATTTCATCTTATATCACAATGCTCACCAAATAGTGAATTCTGCATGGCAATGGTAAATAAATTAAAAAACAACACCATGATGTCATAATCCACATTATGATACATAGCTACTTCATGTGAAAGTGTGTCATAAACACACTTAGTCTTATCACACTCTAATGTCAGTTATATGAAATGACATCAATTTGCATTGATTGTATATGTAACATATAATTTATTTACCATTGAGCATGTAATATGGGAGTTCTAACCTCATGTGTTAACGTCTAATAACAAACCTGTGTGCACTGGAGCATGCAGCATGCACTCATTTGTTACATACATGTGAATATCACTTGGGTTCATTTCCTATTTGAAAAGTTCATTTGTAAAAATACTCCTCTTACAATGACTTCTGGATGCAGTTAACTTTGAATGTGACATGATGTTTACATGATTTTATCCCTTTTACACAGACGCCTTCGCAGCAGACGACTTTTGGAAACCTTTTTAATTCAATGATTATACTTATTTTTTTTGTGATTTTCCATATTTTGCTAATATCTTTCCAAAGTTGTCTGCTTCAGATTTGTTGTACATGTAGGAAAGGGTTAAATGACTTTGAGATATCTACATGTATCTATGTTACTTCTATTCGCTAGATAAAGGATAAAATAGATCTTCTAACACACATAAATTGTTTTCATGTATAACTAACAGTGATACAATAAATTAGAGAGTAATTGGCTGACTTGTATTATATAGCATACCTTTAAGCTACATGTATAGAAAAAACTAATATATGACATTTTCAGTTAACCCTTTACCCCATATAGATGCTTTCTGATGCCTCTGCTGCAGACGGCTTTTTGAAAACATAGTGACAAAAGAAGAAATTGCTCAAAATGAGCAATTTCTCCTTTTGACACAATGTTTTCCACTTTGAGTCATAGGTTATCCATTCAATTATAGAGATTTTCTACTTTTTGACAAAATATGTTCAAAGTAGTCTGCTGCAGAATTGTTGTATGAGGGAAAGGGTTAAAGAAGAGGTTTTTTGAATGCCAAAACAGAAAGTGAAGGCTTTGATCAGATTGAGTCTGCACAGGCCATTTATCCTGATCTTTAATTCATACAGCAGACGACTTTTCAATATATAGGAATTCGAGAAATTGTTCTAAAGAATGGTTTCAAGTTTGTATGAAAACTTCACCTGCCACTATCCTGCAGACTAATTAACCCTTTCAGTGCTGAATTTTGTAAATAGACTTTGCATTTGAAAGAGCCCATAGCTAATTCTAGGAATATCAAGATATAAATAGGGAGTTGATCATCAAACGGCGTCCGACAGCGTGGATATAAACTAATGTACACTGACTTCACGAAATCTGCTCCAGCAGTCCAAGGGTGAACATCTATTGTAAGGACTTGTAAGGAAATGTTGAAGGAAATGGTAGATACATGTAATAATTTTTAAAATGTTTTGAGTTTAAATAATTGACTTGACTGATAAAAATTGTGATTCACAAATTTGTTCTCAATTTATTTTGGTCTCTGCTAATATTTTCCCATTTTCAACACATAAGTTTCGAATTTTGAATTATAAAAGTTATTTTTACACATTGGATAATTCTAATGAGTGTAAACATAAATGTATTTAAATTTTATCACAATTCACAAAACGGTTGTTTAAGGCTATATTATATTTTGTAACATCTCTATTAAATTACATTTGTTGACTTGGAACATATTTTCTGGGATGTCTTTGTATAACCTTGAAACTTTCAATTTCTCCTTTTCCCTCATTGTGTCAACTCTGCTTAAAAGTGTTTTCCTATTTTGCAGATGTTTTGCTTTAAATATTTCCCTTGTGACAAGTGATATAAAATTTATAATGTAAATAACCCTTTCCAACATGCAACACAACATGTAGCAGGCAAATGAATAGTACTATGTGGCAAAGGAGAAATTAATCAGTATATTCATTCTTTGTGGCTAATTACGATGTCTGCTGCAGATGTGTCTAAATACGCCTGCATAAAGAAAACTGCTAAAAATGCGTTCTCAATTTCAAAGATAAGCTTTTGGAAATTAAGGCTTGAAGTTACAGTGCCATAGTTTTCCTTCTTGCTTTTGGATTTGAATCATTTTCCACTTGCAGACGCGTTCTGAGGCAGACGTCTTTTGAAATTATTTTGACAAAAGGAGAAATTGCTCAAAACAAGCAATTTCTCCTTTTGCCGCAATGATTTGAATTCTATTTAATAATCATACTTTCACTTATAGAGATTTTCTAACAGATTTGTTGTATGGGGTAAAGGGTTAACTAGGGATGAAGGTGACTGAGTTTGATTAGTACTTTGAAATTGTAGCTTTGGCTCCACTCCATTTTAACCCTTTCCAACATACAAACACAGCAGACAACTTTTGCCTCAATTTATCAAATTTATTCAATAATTATTCTTTCTTTTAAAGATTGTTTCCATATTATAATGTTTTCAAATGTGTCTGCTGCAGATATGTTGTATGTGGGAAAGGGTTACAATTTCACTTATTGCATAATATATCTGATGTTCAGAAGTTGTGATACTGTAACGTGTGGAACTGGTAGATTGCTCTCAGACATGGTATGACTATCTAATTGAAATCCGGCCTACTTCTGTGTATATAGCGTTCAGTTTGAACTTAAGTCTTTCTGCAAATCTGCAGCAGATGCTTTGAATACATCTAGGCAAATTTATAAAAATCTCTATATATAAAAGTATATTTTTTTTAATAGGGTTGAACAAATTGAGGCAATAAGAGAAATTGATCATTATAAGCAATTTCTTCTTTATCACAAAGTTTTCAAATCTCATTTGCTTTAGATGTGTCACAAGGCATCTGTATGTGGGAAAGAGTTAACAAGATTGTACAAGTAGTATGACTTAATTTACATATTCTTTGAAACGGCCAAAGAAAATCCGAGCCGTGCTGGACCTGGTTTTATAAAGATTCTTTTTTCTTCTTTTTTGTTTGAAAATTCAACTTTTTTTTTTATTAGTAAAGATTTATTGGCACATTTTATTAACCCTCTAAAATATTATGTTTTTTAAAAATGATATGTAAACATGAATGAGTAAATTTGTTTTTTCAATTGAAATTATATTGTACCACTGATTCTTTATCCTGTCCTTAGAAATAAACTCTCAACTAGATCCTTTTCCATATACATCATATCTGCAGCTGATGATATGTTTTGTCCATCTCTTTATGCTTCTTACATTATGTATTTTAAAAGTGATGTGTAAACATGAAAAGAATAAATTTGTTTTCAATTGAAAGGACATAGTAGTACTGATTCATTATCCTGTCATGACAAAGTAACATCTGGGCATTACACTTGTCGCATATAAAACATATCTGTAGCAAATGACTGAAAACGTATTGGTTAAAATATGAGATGTATTTATAATCATTGAATAGAGTTGAGAACAATTTGGCAATAGAAGAATTGTTAAATATGTGAAAGTTCACATGTTGCCACAATATTTAAACAAGTGGGCCATGATGGCCCTATATCGCTAACCTGAGTAAGTGTTTTAGGGTCCTAATTTACTCTACAAAAATAAGAAATAAGGTCAAAAAGTCATGGTGAAGGTCATCCAAAGACAATGATGATATTTGATTGTAAAAGATCACACTAAGGTCATGGTCACATGTTTATAAATCAATGTAAAGGAAATGTGACAAATAAATTGTTTTTCAAAAGGAACCGAGCTCTCATGTATATCTAGCTACCTTATAAGTTTGGTAAACATTTTGTATAATAAAGCCGAGCCCTGGTAGCTCAGTCGGTAGCGACACGGGCTATCAATCCAGGGGTTTTAAGTTCAAATCCCGGCTCGGCCAACTTTCTTTCCGACGATTGACAAAAGTCAATGCGACATGCGTCATTCGTCTTCCATGCATGAGTAGGTGAACTGGCCACCGTGATATAGCTAAGTAATTGTTAAAAACGGCGTTAAACCCCAATCTGATAATAAATGATGACTCTTGTTTACAAGGTCAATTATAGCAATGAACGGATCTGGCTGGTTTTCGAAAGGAACCGAGCTCTCATGGATATCTAGCTACTGAATAAGTTTGATAAACATCGGATAATAAATGAAGACTATCGTGTTCACAAGAAATTGTGGACAGACGACGGAAGAAGGTCTATCACAACGTGACAGGTGAGCTAAAAACTAATTAAAACAAGGAATTCCGTCTTTTCAATCAATGTTTTTCACTCGGTAAAAAATCTCGGTGACTGTCATTTAGATATTGAATCGTTTTTCTCCAAAAGTTTAAAATCGGATAGATTATATGTGTGAAAGGCTCATAATTCAAGACATGTTGATATCAGACGTATTCACCCTTTCCCTTATACAACACATCTGCAGCAAATGAATAAGAAAACATCGTCAAAGATTGATGTGAATCATCTCCATAAATCGGAGTTTAGTTATTAAATAGAGTTGAAACCATTGTGGCACAAGGAGAAATTGCTCATGAGACATTTCCTCTGCTTCAGCAATGTTTTAAAATCTCGTCTGCTGCAGAGACGTCAGAAAGCATCTGTTTGTGTGAAAGGGATCATTTATATCCGTACAGTGTGGATCCCGGCGAGACTGCTCCTAAACAATCACATCAGAGCCTTTGCTGCCAATCTTCATCTTAATAAATACTAAATGCATCTTTGATGAGAAAAGAAAAAAATCGTAGAATTAAATAAATAACCACATCGGTTTGACCAGATCATAGTTTCAAAAAGACTGTAAGACTAGAATATACTTTATTTGGTTTGCATAAATTAAGGACAGAAGGTGTGTCTGACAGTCACACATTCCAACGTAGATCTCTTTGGTCGTTACCTTTTCCCACAGACGGGCTATTTTGACTTTTATAAAACATTGTGACAAAAGAAGAAATTGCTCATTTATCTCGTATCCCTATTTCTTATTTTTCTCGAGATATTTTCAAAGTCGTCTGCTGCAGATTTGTTGAATAGGGAAAATAAACTTCGGCTTATAGGAGTTTATTTATTCATTTGGAATATGCATAGTTGTGTGAGAAAAAGCTCCATTTCCTACACTGTTTTTATCATAACACAATAAACTAATTCCCACATGACAAGCCGTCTTATGCCTAAACAGCGAACGATTTTTGTTATCATTGTGACAAAAGTTATATTTGCTCATTAATTTATCCAATACGGTTTTTATGCCCCCGGAATCACCGATTCGGTGGGCATCTAGTTGTTGGCCTGTCTGCACGAAAACAACTTTAACCTTGACCACTACTTTTGAACCATAACAGGTACGGCTACCATATTTCACATGTGTATTCCTTGTGACATGACCTTTCTGTCAGTACCAAAATGTTTGACCTTGCGACCTTGACCTGCGACCTAGATGTTGCCATTCTCGAAAAAAACTAACCTTGACCACTACTTTTGAACCATAACAGGTAAGGCTACCATATTTCACATGTGTATTCCTTGTGACATGACCTTTCTGTCAGTACCAAAATGTTTGACCTTGACCTTTGACATAGATGTTGCCATTCTCGAAAAAAAAATTAACCTTGACCACTTCTTTTGAACCATAACAGGTAAGGCTACCATATTTCACATGTGTATTCCTTGTGACATGACCTTTCTGTCAGTACCAAAATGTTTGACCTTGACCTTTGACATAGATGTTGCCATTCTCGAAAAAAACTTTAACCTTGACCACTTCTTTTGAACCATAACAGGTAAGGCTACCATATTTCACATGTGTATTCCTTGTGACATGACCTTTCTGTCAGTACCAACATTTTTGACCTAGATGTTGCCATACGGGGGCATCAGTGTTTCACAAACACATCTTGTTTCTACATGTTTTACTATTTCCCCATGTAGTCGGTTGCAAATGTGTTGGAGGCGGAAATGGGTCAAGAAACTAAGCTTGCTAGTTGGTGTATGAGATACATCTATGAAAGAAGAGTACCAAACTAAGGTCATTGCGGTATTCAACCTGACCTCTGAGACGAAGCATCCCGGATATGTACGAAACTAACGTCATTGCGGCAGTCAACCTGACGTCTGAGACTGAGCATCCCGGATATGTACGAAACTAAGGTCATTGCGGTATTCAACCTGACCTCTGAGACGGAGCATCCCGGGTATGTACGAAACTAAGGTCATTGCGGTATTCAACCTGACCTCTGAGACGGAGCATCCCGGGTATGTACGAAACTAAGGTAATTGCGGTATTCAACCTAAACTCTGAAACTGAGCATCCCGGATATGTACCAAACTTAGGTCATTGCGGTATTCAACCTGAACTCTGAAACTGAGCATCCCGGATATGTACGAAACTTAGGTCATTGCGGTATTCAACCTGAACTCTGAAACTGAGCATCCCGGATATGTACGAAACTTAGGTCATTGCGGTATTCAACCTGAACTCTGAAACTGAGCATCCCGGATATGTACCAAACTTAGGTCATTGCGGTATTCAACCTGAACTCTGAAACTAAGGTCATTGCGGTATTCAACCTGACCTCTGAGACGGAGCATCCCGGATATGTACGAAACTAACGTCATTGCGGCAGTCAACCTGACGTCTGAGACTGAGCATCTGGATATGTACGAAACTAAGGTCATTGCGGTATTCAACCTGACCTCTGAGACGGAGCATCCCGGGTATGTACGAAACTAAGGTCATTGCGGTATTCAACCTGACCTCTGAGACGGAGCATCCCGGGTATGTACGAAACTAAGGTAATTGCGGTATTCAACCTAAACTCTGAAACTGAGCATCCCGGATATGTACGAAACTTAGGTCATTGCGGTATTCAACCTGAACTCTGAAACTGAGCATCCCGGATATGTACCAAACTTAGGTCATTGCGGTATTCAACCTGAACTCAGAAACTGAGCATCCCGGATATGTACGAAACTTAGGTCATTGCGGTATTCAACCTGAACTCTGAAACTGAGCATCCCGGATATGTACGAAACTAAGGTAATTGCGGCATTCAACCTGACCTTTGAGACTGAGCATCCCGGATATGTACGAAACTAAGGTCATTGCGGTATTCAACCTGACCTCTGAGACGGAGCATCCCGGGTATGTACGAAACTAAGGTAATTGCGGTATTCAACCTAAACTCTGAAACTGAGCATCCCGGATATGTACCAAACTTAGGTCATTGCGGTATTCAACCTGACCTCTGAGATGACTGAGCATCCCGGATATGTACCAAACTAAGGTCATTGCGGCATTAAATATGAACTCTGAAACTCAGCATCCCGGATATGTACCAAGCTAAGGTTATTGCGGTATTCAACCTGACCTCTGAGAATGAACACCTGGATATGTACCAAACTAAAGTTATTGCGGCATTCAACCTGACCTCTGAGACTGAGCGTCCCGGGTACTATACCTGCTCTCGCAGTTGTCATACTGGAATGTTCTATTGCAAGGAACATGTCCTAGCCTATTACTGACCTCTGCGACTGAGCGTCCCGGGTTCTATACCTGCTCGCAGGTGTCATACTGGAATGTTCGTTTGCAAGAAACATGTCCTTGCCTAGTACTGATTAGTCACCCAGGGTTAGAGGACAAGTTTTTAAACATAGTCTGTTGCCAAAATAACATAATATTCACAAACATACACATATTTACACAGTAAAGCAAGGCTACGTAGGCAAACAAATGTTGCTACAATATTTTTTTCTCTCAACTTATTGCAATGTATTCCGTTCCAATTAGGTAGTTTTAAACTTGACTTACAAACTGATACTGTATTCTTTAACAGAAGCAATGTATTCTGTTCCAATTAGGTAGTATTGTTTGACAATTACAGTAAAGCTTATACGAGTACTTATGTTGTCTCCTTGTTATGTTACTGAAAACAATATACAACTGACCTTTGACTATTCCCTAGTAGGAGGCTGTAGTGTATACAATTAGTATACCTCATTCGAAGAAGAGGGGGTATATAGGCGTCACTATGTCGGGCAGTCTGTCTGTCGGTCGGCCGGCCGGAAGCCATATTTTGTCCGGCCTATTTCTTACTAACCACTGTGTGGAATTCAATAACATTTTACATGAAGCTTCTATACCAAGAGGAGATGTGCATATCGTAAAGGGGTTACAATTGCATGTTATGTTACAGAATTATGGCCCTTTTACTTATGGTGTAGGTCAAGGTGCTGTTTAGGGGGTATTTATCATCTTCAGTGATAGTTCTAGTTTGTTTCTGTTTCAACAAGAAGTGACAAATATGCACGAAAAATAGAATACTATCCCAGGTAATATGTTGATTTGACTGAATGTTTTAAATGTTAATTAAGAATTTCTCACATACAACGGCTCTTCAGCAGACTGCTTTGGAAATATGGAAACTCTTTAAACTAAAGACTATTATATAAATAATAATTTGGGTTAAAAACATATAATGATAAGGGAGAATCAACCCATCATGGTCGTAAAGCTCTGAACAGGGGCGTAGCTTTGCAACAATCAATGTGTAGGCCGTCTCATGAGAAAACCATCATTGTGGACTCTGCGTAAAGTATCGACCCGGATCAGCCTACGCATGCCACACAGGCCTACTCGGATAGACACTTTTCGCCTCCTGTGGATTATCTGTTTCAGGAATAACTACTCTATTCTATACATCTATCCCCCTAAGACGGAATGTGTCGTCCGGACCAGTCTGCGCGGACAGCGCAGGCTGATCTGGTCGATACATTACGCAGATGTCTATCGCCGCAGCTGTATTTTGGGGCATTTTTGAAAAAAATGTGTTGGCACGTGCCTACAGTGCATAAAGGGAACTACGCCCCTGCTGAAGGGCGGTTTCTGTATGACTGGGCTCATCTCTCGACAATCGTCCATCAGATGGTAGACAGGTAAAAGGAATGATAAAGCTTCTCGATTCAGGAAGGAAACAATTTGTCACAACACGTTATTTATGACTAACTACCGTTAACAACAAACAAAAGGTCATTACGTGAAACGAATGTATTTTTTTCACAGGTATAGTAGAATCAAAGCGCTGAAAGCGCTGGTGGTATAGGGGCATATGTAAGTTGAAAATATATGGCATAGATAATATAGACAAACATTGTTGAAACAATGACCTTTAAACAAACCAAACCAAAAATGTGCGAAGCACACATATTGACTGCCTATACAATACAAATACCTAATTTATCAAAGTTTCACCCTTTTCTTGTATAAACAAAATAAAAAGATTGACAAAAAACAGAGCAGCGACCCTTAATTAAAATATTTCCAGTTCAGAAATCACTAAAGATTCACAATGTATATTGTAATCATGCTGATAAATGAAAGACAATCGAAAGCATGCTAGAGTTATTTTTTATTTGCACTGCACATCTGTAGCTCTGAGTTTTTTATACAACAAGTCTTAAATTGATACATTGGACATCTATTGAGACAATAACCGAAAAAATGAAAAATGAGTTTTACACCTAAAAAACCCAGATCAGATTTGTGTTCAAAATATTGTATCGATCTCTTAATCCCAATGTATACGTGTGACGACTTTGAAATGGATCCGCGAAACAGAAACAAAGTTTTGACCCATTAATGCAAACCGTAACGGACAGACGGACGGATGGATGAACACAAAGACGGACAGACAGTCAGTCGCTCTGGACAAAGTACAACGCTTGGGAAACACTCATTAACGAAACAAGGGCATGTGTTTTTCATGCGAAAGTCATATAATAAGTGAGAACATGAGAAGACAAAAATATACACACTCCAAACGCAGCATGCTAAAGTTATGGTAATGGTGCACTGCAAATGTGTAGGTCATAAGTTACCTACAAACCAAGTTTGGAAATGGATACAATGGAAATTAATTGAGACAATCGCTGAACTAAATAAGGAAAAATGAAGATAACTAAGATAAGCAGACCAGAGTTATGTACCTAGTATTTTGCCGTTCTCCTGATCATACGGTATTAGTGTGACCACTTTCAAATAAATCTGCCATACAGAAACAACGTTTTGACCAATACATGCAATCCATGACGGACGGACGAATGCACATTCAGGCAGACAGCCGGCCGGACACCGGATTATACCTCCAAGCTATACAGACAGAGACAACTTATAAAGTATTGATTACAGAAGACTGGTTCGATGCGTCAAAACACGTCTGTGCTTAGGAAAGCTTAGATTATGGTATTTGTAAAGTATTTGCAAATTAATTGTATCTCCGAAATGGGACCGTACAAGGTTAATTTACAAAAACCTATTTAGACTATACTTCTAGTTTATTTGTCAACAGATACGTCTAGGACTAGATTACACGTTGACGAACGTTGAATCTTCAATTAGCGCAAATGCATATACATTATAATTTTAGTCCCAAAATCGGTAGAAGCGCCTCAATTATAAAATAAATAATGACCTTGCGGTTATAACTCGTGTGTATGTTGACATTTTCGGCCAACTTTCTTTCCGACGTTTGACAAAAGTCAATGCGACATGCGTCATTCGTCTTTCACAAATGGGCTAAGTCTATGTGAAAAAGAACCCAGTTGCTTGGGAAGATTGTTGTGTGGAGAACTGGTGTGAGAAAACCAGGAAACATATTTGTAGATGAACTGGCCGCCGTGATATAACGTAGAAAATGTTAAAAACGGCGTTAAACCACAATCAATCAGTGTTGAAATCTTATCTCTAATTTGTAGATTTAATTCCTATGTCCTAGTTGGGTCGACATACAGCGACACGTGAGAATATTCAACACAACACGCGACCTGTTTTACCAACAATTCTCCAGTAGTGGTGAGACCGTTAGTACCATTCTTTCATGGCATGTATACACAGTAGGACCTCTCTCTTTGGACGGAGTATGTAATAACAAGTCCTTACCCTTGACCACGTAGACTAAATATACAGCAATCAACATTTAACTAAGCCTGAAAGTATTATTTTAAATAGAAATTAAAACATTGTGGAAAAAGACAAACTTGCTGATTATCATTTATCTGTTAAGGTTAGTCAAATGTGTTTTAAAGGGGCAAAGGTTAAAATAATAACTGTAGACAAATATTTTCGTTATCTAGGTTATAGAAACAAATTGATTCATGTTTCAAAGCATTGTTTGGAAAGGAGGAATTGCTCATTGTCAGCAGTTGCTCCGTAGGCAAATATACTTTCAACATTCGTATGTAATTAAGTTGCTATAACGGAAACGGTTCAATCCTTTCCCGTTTAAAGTCGCTGTTTGACGCATGTGCAGCAGACGGCTGCAGAATGGTTATTCGTGACCCATTTCCTCTTTTTCCACAAAGCTATGTGTAAACTATATATTTTTCCTTTTGATGTAAGGCGATATTGCTCGTTATCATTAATCTCTAGCATGTTATTCAAAATGTGTCCGGAAAGGAGATAGAGTAAACGAATGTCCACAGTAAAACGTTTAAATATGAAAAGAATTAATTTGAAACGTGTTTGAAAGCATTGTGTGAAAAGGAGAAATTGTTCATTGTCAGCAATAGCTCCATTTTCAACAATATTTCAATATTCGAACTGTTATATTATGACGGAAAGGGTTCCGCTTCCATGGGGAGGATGTAACCATTTCCCGCTTACAGACGCATGTGCAGCAGACGACAATCGGAAACATTCTGACAAAAGGAGAAATTGCTTATCGTAGGCAATTTCTACTTTTGCCACAATGGTTTCAACTCCTTTCAATAATTTTATTTACAGTGATTTGGACATTTCTCTATGTAAGTCGACTGTTGTAAACTAATGGGGTCACAGCACGGTCGACGTTACCTTACACCACTGACATTAAGGTCAATCATAGTTCAGAGTGTGTTTCACTCGTTTGAACTATTTTGTATCCGATGATTAATAAATGCAAGCGGATGGTTTTTCGTGATTCGGTCGAACCAATGAAATCGTTGAAAAGGCAGATTATAACCAATCAAAACTCGATTTTGGTGTAGGTATACACATGTGGACTGCGGTTGCAGCTTTAATCCGACTTTTCGAAATCAGCATGAGTATGGGATAGGCGCGAGGCGCGAAACGCCCATATCCCAAAAACTATTTGCATTATTGGAAAAGGAGACGTTTTGAGTATTTTCTCATGGGTACCACAATATGTCTGATAGAGTCGCCATTATCCGTCATTTCAGTCCGAGGCCTAGAGAAGTGGAATTGATTTTCCCGCAATATTTCTCGTAATCAGGGCCTCCACTGGACAACAAAAATCTTTCGCCAATATATTCGCCAAATTAAAAAAGTTGGAGCCAAAATAGACAAAGTTGGAGCCAACTTTGTTGTCAATTATTGTTTACGTAATTTGATCAAATACAAATACATTAATTCTTCTTTTATTTCATTTACCAATAGCTCATTTGTTATAGTATACAAAAGTAACTATCATAAGATTTTCTTTGCAGCAAAGTACACATTTGTCAATTTCTGTCTATCCAGAGGTGAAAATGTCTCTACATTGTGTTTTAATAGCATATAATCATAACTGAGCCAGTCATTTCCAACTTTCCATGAAAGTTTCTAGAATTAGCTTGAGTTTGTTTTTGTATTTGCCAGGAGGTTCAGAATAGAGACATCTAGTTTTGAAGCCATTTTAAGAATAGTACTGATTGAATGATTTGATTCTGTTTACTCTCGCTGTGCAGAGTTTATATACGCTATAGTTCATTTAAAAAATAATGCGTTTGTAGACTGATCCGAGCCGACACATTCCGTCTCAGGGAGAAGAGGTATAAAGTCATGATTCCTGAAACAGAAAATTCACAGAAGGCGAAAAGTGTCTATCCGGGTAAGCCTGCGCGGCATGCTTAGGCTGATCCGGGTCGATACCGTGCGCAGATTCCACAATGTTGGTTTTCTCGCGGGACGACTCAATATGTGAATAAAGTTGAAAACTGTGTGGTAAAATTTGCTACAATCATTTCGAGAGTCGTCTGCTGCAGAAAGCTGCAGAAGCGTCAGAAAGCTCATGTATGTGGAAAGGGATTAACTCTTTCAGCGCCAAAGGCAATATTGATGTTTTTGCAAACAATACTGATTCAGGTGAGCCAGCTCGTAACGAGCTGTCTCACCTGAAATCAGCATTGTTTGCCTTTTCGTTATCAAAATAGTCCGAACTTTTATTACATGAGAAATGAAGACGCCAGATTTTGAATATGGAAGAGTCTACTTTAAACAATTCGGCGCTGAAATGGATTAATACCACGAATCATTACCTTTATCTACAGATTTGGTCGACAGGCCCTTACTATAATCGATGCAAAAGTAATTCGGTTCATATATTGATCAGCCCAGGGCATTTGTGATTTAGCATTGACGCTTGGGACCTCCTCATCAATATATATGTCACCGATATTATAGTTCAAAGATAACTCTTTCTTTGTTACAGACGACTTTTCACGTCCCTCTCTTTCGCAGAAGGCTTGAAATTAACAGCCCACAAGTAAAAGCATTCTAAACAGTCTTCAAATGACTATATCTGTCGTACGTTTATACAGATACGTATAACATGAAAGACATACTCTAAAATCCGCAGCAAACCATGTGTTGTAGTTCTTTCTAAACCCCACATCCAAATAAAACAAATATACGGGAGACGAATTAGAAAGGATTTAGGCACAAATATAGGAATAAACGTATGATATATAGTAAAGTAAAAATGCCGCGAAAATCAGTTTTGATTCTTAATGCATCTGTATACAATGACGACTCAGATGGACTTATGGATCTGCACAGTCTCACCAGAGACGGTCTGCACAGTCTCACCAGAGACGATCTGCACAGTCTCACCAGAGACGATCTGCACAGTCTCACCAGAGACGGTCTGCACAGTCTCACCAGAGACGGTCTGCACAGTCTCACCAGAGACGGTCTGCACAGTCTCACCAGAGACGATCTGCACAGTCTCACCAGAGACGATCTGCACAGTCTCACCAGAGACGATCTGCACAGTCTCACCAGAGACGATCTGCACAGTCTCACCAGAGACGATCTGCACAGTCTCACCAGAGAAGATCTGCACAGTCTCACCAGAGACGATCTGCACAGTCTCACCAGAGACGATCTGCACAGTCTCACCAGAGACGGTCTGCACAGTCTCACCAGAGACGGTCTGCACAGTCTCACCAGAGACGATCTGCACAGTCTCACCAGAGACGATCTGCACAGTCTCACCAGAGACGATCTGCACAGTCTCACCAGAGACGGTCTGCACAGTCTCACCAGAGACGATCTGCACAGTCTCACCAGAGACGATCTGCACAGTCTCACCAGAGACGATCTGCACAGTCTCACCAGAGACGATCTGCACAGTCTCACCAGAGACGATCTGCACAGTCTCACCAGAGACGATCTGCACAGTCTCACCAGAGACGATCTGCACAGTCTCACCAGAGACGATCTGCACAGTCTCACCAGAGACGATCTGCACAGTCTCACCAGAGACGGTCTGCACAGTCTCACCAGAGACGGTCTGCACAGTCTCACCAGAGACGATCTGCACAGTCTCACCAGAGACGATCTGCACAGTCTCACCAGAGACGATCTGCACAGTCTCACCAGAGACGATCTGCACAGTCTCACCAGAGACGGTCTGCACAGTCTCACCAGAGACGATCTGCACAGTCTCACCAGAGACGGTCTGCACAGTCTCACCAGAGACGGTCTGCACAGTCTCACCAGAGACGATCTGCACAGTCTCACCAGAGACGGTCTGCACAGTCTCACCAGAGACGGTCTGCACAGTCTCACCAGAGACGGTCTGCACAGTCTCACCAGAGACGATCTGCACAGTCCCAGCAGAGACGATCTGCACAGTCTCACCAGAGACGGTCTGCACAGTCTCACCAGAGACGGTCTGCACAGTCTCACCAGAGACGATCTGCACAGTCTCACCAGAGACGGTCTGCACAGTCTCACCAGAGACGGTCTGCACAGTCTCACCAGAGACGATCTGCACAGTCCCAGCAGAGACGATCTGCACAGTCTCACCAGAGACGGTCTGCACAGTCTCACCAGAGACGGTCTGCACAGTCTCACCAGAGACGATCTGCACAGTCTCACCAGAGACGATCTGCACAGTCTCACCAGAGACGGTCTGCACAGTCTCACTAGAGACGATCTGCACAGTCTCACCAGAGACGGTCTGCACAGTCTCACCAGAGACGATCTGCACAGTCTCACCAGAGACGGTCTGCACAGTCCCAGCAGAGACAATCTGCACAGTCTCACCAGAGACGGTCTGCACAGTCTCACCAGAGACGATCTGCACAGTCTCACCAGAGACGGTCTGCACAGTCCCAGCAGAGACGATCTGCACAGTCTCACCAGAGACGATCTGCATAGTCTCACCAGAAACGACATTGTACTTTTTACATGTGATTTAGTCCTAGATGCATCGTTTGGCAAAACCGCTAGAATGGTAGCCCCTGTAGATACGCTTTAAGTGATGTCAAACAGATGCGTATGTTGTACAGATGTGTCCAAACAGAAAACGTATTAAACACAGAGGTATTATATTCAACTTAACACTTTCCTATTTACAGACAGTAGTTTGATGCATCTGCTGCAGGCTACGTTTTGAATACATTGTCACAATTATTTCAAATGTTTTCAATTCATTTTTTTGAGATTTTCATATTTTAGCTCAGAAATTTCAAAACCAGATTTGTCATATGTGGGAAAGTGTAACATCAGTGATCAGTCAATCATTGTATTAGCGATAAGAGACTTGCGTGAACTGTATCGTTTCTTTGCATGCTTTTTATTCGATTGTCGCTATTTAATTTTAATTGATCGGTGCCACACGAATACCGATCTTAATTGACAATTATTATCAGATCATATTGGCTAGTGTTTTGTATATTAGATTTAGATTTCGTAAAAACTATCCTCCAAGAGCGGCCATCATATTTGACGGTTTGATATGATGGCGAATGGCGAACATCCTGATTACTTTCACTATTCGTATGACGTTCATTTAATTTTAATTGAGCCGTTCCACACGATAAACAACCCTAAAATCATATTGGCTATTGTTTGTATAACTTAAATTTGGTCAAAACCGTCCTCAAAGAGCAGCAATTATATTTGTTTGATAAGATGGTGAATGGCGAATATCCTGCTAACCTTGATCTGGATCTTCGCGGGTCGCCAATGTCGGTTTCCGTATGGCGAGAAAACCAGCATTATGGACTCTGCGATATGTATCGACCAAAATCGCCCTAAGCATGCCGCGCAGGCTAATCCGGACAGGAATTGTTCGCCTCCTGTAAATTGTCTTTTGCATGGCTCGTTACTCTATACCTCTATCCCCCTGAGACGGAATGTGTCGGTCCGGATTAGCCTGCGCGGACTACGCAGGCTGATCTGGGTAGATATATTACACAGAGTCCACAATGTTGGTTTTCACGTGGAACGCGGCTCAGATTTTTGATTGTATACCTGCCTGTTATCATGGATTATAGATAAACTAGTCGCGTAATTAAATCACGAAAACAATCCCAATACCGATATGTACTTAGGCAGATGTGATGATAACTTCACATACGGTTGAGTCGTCCCACGAGAAAACCAACAGTGTTGACTCCGCGTAAAGTATCGACCCGGATCAGCATAAGCAAGCCCCGCAGGCTAACCCGGACAGACACTTTTTTCCTCTTGTGGATTTTCTGTTTCAGGAATCATTAATCTATACCTCTACCTTCCTGAGGCGGAATGTGTCGACCCGGATTACCCTGCGCGGACTGCGCAGGCTGATCTAGGTCGATACATTACGCACAGTCCATAATGTTGGCTTTCTCGTGAAACGGCTAAGTAAGTCTTGTTTTTTAATGATTTTAATGACATTACGCACAGTCCATAATGTTTTTTTTTTTTTCAATAATATATTTTATTCGCACCAAATATTTACATAGCTATTTCATGTATGATACAAACAGGTACATATTATACATTAAAACAGTAAATGCATTATTTTCGTTTGTTACGTTTTATACATTTTTTCTTTTTTTTTACTTTTCTTCAAAAAAACAAATCATTATAAATTATTTGTTTTTGTGTTTTGCAAACACTCAATAATTTGTTATTTGTGCATTTCCTTTTTAAATACGATTCTTTAAAAAAATAAACAAGAAGAAAAAATAGAGAAAAACAAGATAAAGGACAGGAAACAAAACATCAAAAAACTAACATAATTATTTGGCGCAAACATTTTTTTAAGGAATAAAAGGCTGACAGTTTTGAGAAGTAGAAAAAAGATAGAAAGTATAGAAGATCGATAGATAAAAAGTAAAAACTCGAGTAGAAGATGGAAAAAAATGTTTTCTCGGTTGGATATTTTAAGGATTTTAAAAAATAAATAGCAGTTCAAATACATTTAGTTAATAAAATTTGCCCATTTCCGGTTATGAAATTCTAAATTGTCACCATTTAAAGCAATGTGTTTTTCCATTTCTTTTCTTTTATTCAAATAATTTTTGAACGCATTTATACATGGCATTGTTTTCACACACTTGCTCCTGAAGATAAAATATTTGCTACATAGTATTATATAGTTTTTAAGGGTATTTTGTGAACCTTTATCTATCAAACCAAATGTGACTGTAAACAAATCAAAAGTGATAGTTATATTTATATTAGACAAAAATGTTTTGAGTTCCGACCAAAAATGTTGGGCATAATGACATTCCCAAAAAAGATGGTTTACTGTTTCAATATTGCTATTGCAGAAATCACATAAATTTGATTGTGTTAAACTACATTTAAAAAGATATTTATTTGTAGGTATATAATTCGCATGATATATTTGTATTGAAATTCTCTCAGTTTTGAATCATTAGTTGATTTAAAGGGTAGTGTATAAATGGATTTCCAATTAAACTGGCATGTATCAAATATTGTTTCCCATTTTTTTCCTGGTTTGACTAGTAATTTTTCAGCTTTTGCTAGTTGGTACTCGTATAAAAATTTGTTTGCTTGTTTTGACTTGAGTAGCTTACTTAGTAATGTTTCTTTTCTATGATTATTAATTTGTTCTGATTTAAGTTGTATTTTCCATTCTTTGGGAATACTTGATATTATAATAAAGACATAAAAAATAGAAAAGTATTATTTGGAAGTTCATATAAGTTAATAAAGTCTGAAAATTTATAAAATTCGCGTGTCCGGTAGTCGTATAGTTGTTCAACAAATTGAATTCCCCTATCGTGCCAGATTTTATTAAAAAGAGTTTTATTTCCTACTTTTATTTTTGAGTTATTCCATTTGAGTTGTTTACCAATGTTGTCTACAACAGAATTATTTATTTCAAACCATGATAACAAAATGTCTTGAAAAAACAATAATTGTGGGAAATAATTGTGTTATGTCTTTTATTTTAAGATTACATTCAAAAAATATTTTTCCCCCAAATTTGTCAAGTTTATTTAAGTAAAAAAGTTTCCAAAGTCCTTTATTTGTAGTGTCTAAAAGTCTTCTAATCCAATTCGCTTTTAGTGATTTGAGAAATTTATAGATATCAATCATTTTCAGGCCTCCATTTTCAATATTTTGAATAATTGATTTACGTTTTATCTTGTCTGGTTTTTTATCCCATAAAAATGCATACATGCTATCATTTATTAGTTTTATTTGTTCTTCTGGTGGACTTGGTAAAACAGTTAGGGGATAAATAAGCTTAGGTAAAGCATAACTTTTAATAACAGTAATTTTACCAATTAGAGATAACTTTCTATGTTGCCATTGTTTTAAGCAGTTACAAAATGCGTCTATTTTGGGCGTTAAATTAGATTTAAAAATATTTAAATTGTTTTTATTGTGAAAAATGATTCCAAGTGTTTTTGCTTGATCGGAACTCCAAACAAATTTATTTTTTTGACAAAAAGTTATATTTGACACTTTCAGTAGAATCGCTCTTAATACGGTACATTTTGCTGTGTTCAATTTCAAACCTGAGATAAAACTAAAATTTTCTAAAACTGATTGAGTGTTTTGAACGATTTTTCCGAACCATCCGTAATAAAAGTTGCATCATCTGCAAAAAGAGTATTCTTAATCTCATTATTTTTATAATTTTATTTTTATACCTTTGATATTTTCATTTCGTTTGATAAAAGCTCAATACATATAATAAATGAATAAGGTGACAACGGACAGCCTTGGCGTACGCCCCTCTTAATGGGAAAGAAGTCGGAAATATGTCTATTATTTATGTATATATATGTATATATATGTATGTATTAAATGACATGCCATTTTCTGTTGTATGTATATTTATATGTATGTTTTATGTGACTATGAGCTTGTATGCTTAATGTCAATTAAAATTTCTGTTCTGTTCTGTTCTGTTTATTGTACAACTTTTCGAGTCTGAGTAAAAAAGTTTAATCCAACTGATAATTGAATCTCCAAAATTAAAGTGTTTTAAACATCGAAACATAAATTCATGATCTAAGCAATCGAAAGCTTTCTCGAAATCAGAAAAAAATAGAAGAGAAGGTAAGTCATTTTCATCTATAAAATCTAAAACTTCATACAATAATCGGGTGTTCTCACCTATATAACGGCCTTTTATAAATCCAGTTTGTGCTGGACTAATAATAGAGTTTAAGGTGAGTTTTAGCCTATTAGCAATAGCTTTAGTAGCGATCTTGAAGTCTACATTCAAAAGACTTATTGGTCTCCAATTATTAAGGTCCTTTATATATTTTCCAGGTTTGGGAAGAAGAGTGATAATACCTTGTTTTTGTAATTCTGTCATTTTTCCTATTTGTAGTGAATGATTTAGAGATTTAATTAAGTACATTTTAATATCATTCCAAAAGATTTTATAAAATTCTGTGGTTAAACCATCCGAACCAGGACTTTTATTGTTTTGCATATTTTTAAACTAATATAACATTCATATTCATTTAAAATACCTTCACATTTTGTTTTGTCTATTTCATTTATTTTTTTAGTTGTATTATTAAAAAAAAAGTGTTCCGACTCTTGTGTTTCACGTTTTTTGTATAATGTATAATTTACTGTAAAATGTTGATTGAGCATTTAAAATATCATTTATATCGGTAATAATGCGGTTATTGGTATTGAACGATCTTTAAAGTACTGGATTAAATTAAAGCGAAACAACGGTAGTTCTATTTTGTATGATATGTATGTACAACAATGTAATGTATTATGTATGAACGACAATAGCTGGGCGTTTACCATAAAAAAACAACTTGATAATTTAGGTCTTTCACATATAAGGGACAATTTTAATCCAGATATAAACTATTTTCCTATAATACAAAGACGATTACGGGACCAAAATATCCAAGAGTGGAGCGCAGGTTTAATTGCATCACGCAAATTGGAATATTACTCTAAATATAAAAAAACACTTTAGAATTCGAATCATACCTACATAACATTACTAATGATACATCTAGAATTCAACTAACAAGATTTCGGTTGTCAGCACATCATTTAGCAATAGAAACTGGTAGATATAATAATATTGAGAGAAATGATAGGTTATGTATATTTTGTAATAAAAAACAGATTGAATCTGAATATCATTTTTTACTTGTGTGTCCGAAATATATTGACATTAGAAATCAATTACTTCCTAGATACTTTACATGTTGGCCTTCTTTAAACAAATTTATATCTCTAATGAAGAATGATGGGAAAAAGGTACAAATTAAATTAGCAACATTTATTAAAGAAGCTTTTAAAATTAGAAAATTATGTATTGAACAAAATGAATAATAATCCTTAACGATTGTTTGATAGTTATGTTGCATGTATATTAATATGTATTGACTACTTGTGTATTGGTCATGAATGTATATTGCTGTGTGTCTTTGCCATATTTCACTTAAAGTTAATACATTTATTTAAAAGATCTTCTGAAACCAGAAAATAATCAAGTCTGCAAAAAATAGGTGGCTTTGTGTTTGCGGAGGTTTGGGGTATATACTGTCTAAAGGCTGTTGAAAAACTACACATTAAATTTTGCAAAATCATTCTTGGAGTCCGAACACAAACCCCGAACTTCGCTGTTTATGGTGAACTCGGTCGATATCCTTTGACGATAATAGCTCTCGAACGATCACTCAGATATTGGTTTAAAATTAAAGATAATACAGATAGTTTAAGGTACACAGTATACAGTGAGCAAATTATTATATCAAATCGCTCTAAATCTTTCTGGTGCAATAAAGTGAAACAGAAGCTTGATGATTATGGGTTTTCATATTTAATGAATTCTCATAATACATCCAGCTTATGTTTTAAAACCATTCAAAGACGCATTAGAGACACTTTTATTCAAGAATGGCTTAGTTCTATAAATAATTGCTCGAGATTAGAGTATTACTGTAAGTTTAAGAATTGTTTTGAATTTGAAAATTATTTAATGAATTTAAAAAATGAAAAACTTAGGATTAAATTTAGCCAATTTAGACTATCAGCGCATAAACTTGCAATTGAAACTGGACGATTCGAAAATATTGATAGAGCGAACAGAATTTGTCAACTTTGTAATTCAATGCAGATTGAAACAGAATATCACTTCCTATGCATTTGTCCGAAATTCAATGATTTAAGAAAAAGACTCCTTTCTATAACCTGGCCAACTGTTACCCAGTTTACCAATATGCTGGCATCAAAAAGAAGAAAGACGCAAGTCAATACGGCAAAATTTATTAAAGAAGCTTTGGAAATGAGAGATTTAAGTTTAGAAAATATATCTAATTATTTTAAAAATGTATTACTTTTTCAGCAATATAATATATGTATATATTTTGTCTAATGTATGTATAGAATGTAAATATTTATCATTGTCATATTTTCATGTATCTATTGTTTATGGCCAATGGCATGTGTATTTGCCGAATGCCTAATAAAATTGAGTTGAATTTGAATTGAATTGTGTTAGAATGCCACGTATACTGTAATTTATTTGGATTTAAAATACGCCACACATCTAACAAATTGTGCTGATTTTTATCAACCTTGTAATTTAAGACTGTATTGAAGTCACCTCCAATTAGAAAAACTTTTTTGATCATTTATTGACAGATAGCTGGAGAGTTTATCAAATAAAAATATTTTGTCTTCATTTGGTCCATAAATATTAAAAATTGTAACAATTTTATTATCAATATTTATTTCTAGTGCTTGTAGTCGCCCTGGAATTATATTTTCATAATTTAAAATACAAATATCAACTGATGGATTTATTAAAATACAAACACCCGTGCTATTTGAGCTAGAACCACTGAAAAAACCGCACCTCCCCATTCATTTTCATAAATACTATTATTTTCGGAAAGTAAATGTGTTTCCTGTAATAAACATATTGAAATTTTTTTTTTTTTAAATATGTAAATATTTGGTTCCGTTTAGTTTTATTATTTAAACCTTTTACGTTAAAAGTATATATATTATTAGCCATAGTAATGTGATGGAAACCCTTCCTTGACAACCGAGAAGACAATGAAGATGAAAGAGTAATAAGAGAAAAGGTATAAGTGGGGGAAAAGGCAAAGTACAATGCTAAACAAATTCATATGTTAGCATAACCTAAGCTAGGTCGGATAGGTTACAGGGTAAAAACATTCATTTTAACAAAAGAGATTTTAAGTTAGTTTCAAACAGTATCAGATAAATACAACACCAATACAAAACGAAGAAAAATATGTACAATGTCAACTCTATGATGTTATACCAATTCAATTCAATTCAATTTTATTTCGGCAAATTCAGCATTTATACGCCTTTGGCCAATAATAATATTTAACAGTGAACAAATATGGCAAAAGAAACAGGAAAACATACAAACAATATTTACATGCAGACAATTTGATAATACAGATATTTCATTTTATGATCATATGGTAGTTCTGTGGTATAATCCTAACTGACTGGTATATCATGTTGTTATAGCATTCTGTGTTTTTTCATTACGAAGCTTAAATGCATCTCGTAAATACTTGGCAGTTCTAAATATAATTTTATTCTGATTAGAAGACAGTATATTGACAAAAAGTTGCACATTCGGCCATGGTAATTTTCCAAAATAATTAGTTCGTATAAAAGGGACAGCAGAGTAAAAAATGATATTCTGATTCCACTTGATTACTATTACAAACGCTACAAATACGGTTACATCTCTCAATACTAGAATATCTCCCCATTTCAATATTTAGTGAATGCGAACATAATCTAAAACAACTTAGTTGTTTTCTTAGAGTGTCATTTTGAATAACATCGATGTATTTTTCGAAACCAAATATTGTTTTAAATTTTCTATAATAATCCAATTTCGAGGAAGTATGCAGGGAAGTATTCCAACTTTGAAGAAATTGGTCTCTCAATCGCTGTTTAAATAAAGGTAGATAATTCATATTTTTGTCAAATTGATTCCAAACATAACCAAAACCAAGATCATCTAAAAGGGATTTTACTCTCATAGCCCAGCATTTCATTGTTACTATTGCATTGTTCATTGAATATGTTATACATAATAGAGTTGTCACTGTTCATAACCTTTAACCAGAATTTTAGAACTCTTTCCTTACATATAACAGATAATGGGTATCGCCCCAGTTCTCCATATACGGCCATATTAGGTGTTTGTTGACGAACACCAAGAATAGACTTACAAAACCTGTTATGTAGTTTATCGACTTCTTTAAAGTCATAAATACCCCAAACCTCAGAGCAGTACAGGATAATAGGAGCTACCATTGAGTCAAACAATGACAATTTAGTTTTAACATCCAAATTTATTCGATAGAATAACGTTAATAGACAATTATAGGCTCTAAGTGCCTGATCCGATAAAACTTTGGCAGAATGTTTCATTGATCCTGTATGGTAGAAAGTTACCCCTAGATACTTGAAATTGTCAACTACCTCAATGGTTTCATCATTAACAGACCATTGAAAATTATTGTTACTTTTCCTATTTTCAAAAATACAGATCTTAGTTTTCTTAACATTTATTTTCAACCCCCATTTTGAAGAATAGTTGGCTATCGAGTCCAATTGAGCTTGTAGACTTATAGGACTTGTTGTAAAGAGAGCTATATCATCTGCAAATAACAACATGTACATAGATAAATAGTTTAAGTCATTTTCTGTCAAATTGTTAAAATCTATTGTATTGCTTATGTCATTAACAAAAAGGATGAACAAAATTGGTGAGAGGGGCTCACCTTGTTTTAATCCAAGTGTTACATCAAACAACTCGGATATATCAACACTAGACGCCAATTTCACACATGATTTGACATTGCTATAAATAGATTTCAACATATTAATTACTTTGCAACTAAATCCCTGTTTTATGAGTTTAATCCATAAGGCATCTCTAATCACCGTATCGAAAGCCATCTGATAATCAATAAACGCACAATACAGCTTAGATTTCTTTTTCAAAATATTTTGAATTATGGCATGTAGTAGATATACACAATCAGTCGTGCTATGATTATCTCGAAAACCAAATTGCGATTCATTAAAAACTTGTTCCGATTCACACCACTTGTTAATTCTATTTCTTAATAACAGGGAAAATACCTTCGCCATGACGTTAACAAGGGTTATCCCTCGATAATTGGATGCGTTAAGTGTATCTCCTTTCTTGTGAATAGGAACGATAACTCCCTTACACCAAGCGTCAGGATAAATGCCACTATCAAAGATTTTATTAAAAATCGTGACTAGATATGGTGAAATGAAATTATTTGAATCAATAAAAAAGTCAGGATACATTATTGCTAAAATCACAGCTTTTGTGTCTTTGCAGCGAACTAATCGTTTTCGATACTTCATTAACACTGAAAGGTCTATCGAGCTCTTCAATATGTACTGTATCAATACGTGAATGATTTTCATCACCAGGTACATAATTTCCCTGTTCAATGTTTGAAATATGTTTAAAATGATCAACAAAATCGTTTAAAGATAAACCATCGTTACCACCGCTACTGTTCTTTTTCAATTTGTTAATGTATTTCCAAAACTTGCGAGGACTTTTGGTTCTCATCTTGGATATTTTAATCTTTTCCTTGGCAAAAAACTTATTTTTAGCTGTACGTTTAGCTTTACAGTATAGACGTCTTTTAGTTAAACATGTTTCTCTATTGTTTTCAGAAGGATCTAATCGGAAAACTCTCTTACTATCGAGAAATGCCTTCTTAGTTTGCTTACAGGTGTAATCAAACCAAGTAGATTTACAAAATGTGGGTACCCGAGGTGCAGAACTAACTGTTTTACCATGTAAATTAAAATAAATATCATATACAATAGTTGAAAGGTTGTCTATACAAGTATTGACATCTATTTCGTTCGATATAAGTCCATATGATAAGCTATCAAATAAATGCTTGTTTTCACCCAGTACTGTATGAAAAGCTGCAAGATCTGTGTCCTCCCAAATAATTTTATCATAGGTCAGAATATCCGTGTTATACAATACAGTGTTATCACAATCAAAGTAAAATTCAAGTGGACAATGGTCCGAAAATTCAGTTAAATCTATAATGTTCATAAGTGAAAAGCTAGTAAAAATGTCATAGCGAGTGATCAAATAGTCAACAACACTCGATGCTTTTCGGTTTCTTAAAGTGTTAAAGCAAGTAAACTCTCCTGGCTCTAGACGGCCATTTGCAATAAATAGTTCATTTTCTTTGCATAGAGAAAGTAACCGGTTTCCGGGACTATTAACCACGTTATCCCTAGACACACGTGTAGGAATATGTCCTGGTGACAAGTGATTAGAGAGAGGCATTGTAACATAACGGTCTAAATTAATAGTTTCTACATAATCCAACCGTTGACCAACCCGAGAGTTTAAATCACCTGTCAATAACACTTCACCCAAAACACTATACTTCATTATGTCCTTGTTTAATTGATCGAAAAAATCAAATTCATACATGCTTGACAAAGGATTTTTGAAAACGTTAGAATCATACGGTGGTATATAGCACGTGCACAAATATACATCACTAGTTGTACCAAAATATTCTTTCTTAAGTCTTATCCATACAATACCGTTACTGTTTAGACTAACTAAAGCAATTTTATTAAAGTAACACTGTTTATAATAAATAAGTACACCACCGCTAAAACGCTTAGCTTTCTTGTTTGATTTTGGCCTTGGACAATTAAAACTACAGTAACCATCAATTATAACATGAGACTGTTTTGAGCACCAAGTTTCTGTTAAACTAACAATATCATATTTACAAATAAACTGGAGAAAATCATTGTCATTTAGCTTATTTACAAGCCCTTGGATATTCCAAGATAGAAATTTCAGCTGCTTGCCGGCGTCCCCCTAGTGGGTGGGATTCACGGGCACAAAACGACGGCCGTTAATCAATAGTTTGTCATAGTTTAGGACAGCAACTTTCCCTTCGTTTTTGGCTTTGATAAGTTCGGGGATAAGGGTTTTCCTGCGCTCTTGAATTGAATACCAGTTGTTCTAAATGTAAAAAAAAATAGCTTCTTTTGAAAGATGAAAATATAATTTCCGATTAAAGAAAATACTGTAACATATACTTTATAAGTTACCATATAAAAACCCATATTATTAAAAAAAAAAAAAAAACATCTTTAGATAACAACACTGTTTATATATTGTGTATCTTAAACACTATTTTACTATATTTTAAAAGAGATTTCAATATATCAGTTTTAAATTTCAAATTTTATTGAAACACTATTGAGAAAAAAATAAAAAGAAAGAAACATGTTTGACAAATTAGAACTTTACACCTAATTATGTTTGTCATAAAGTTATACGACAAAAAATTATCAAATACGAATCACACATTACAACATTTTTTTCTCTCCTATATTTTCACCTAATAACCTGTAGGTGTGAAAAACATTTGTATATAAACAGCATTTCATTCTCATTATTAATCGGTATATTTCAAGACATACGATACAAGATAAACTAGTATTAAATTTGAAAAGCACTTTATCATGTTTAATGACTTCTAATATACACAATATATTTTTCACTCTTTGCGACTAATTTGACTCGTGCAGATAACTGAATAGCTTCAAATGTATTGTGCATAAAATAAACTAAGCCCCATGTATAAATTTCTCAAATTTGCAAAATTGTGCAAAAAAGTATGTGTTCACTGTGTGTTTATGCCATCATATCAGTTTCATCACTCAACTTTTCTGGCCAATTCATTTTCAGCCAATCTTTATAGTCTTTGTATTTAACTTCATGATCTGACCCAGATTTGTTTTTGAAGTACAGGCGTCCATTGTTCGACCACGACGTCTCCACTTCGTCAGGTAGCTTCTTCCTAATACATGTCATAACATGAGCATTTAATTGTGTTAGGTTCTCATTCACAAAAACTCGCAAACGCGTTAGAAGTTTTTTGCCTTGCCAAACGTCATCCCGTGTCATTCTTGAAACAAATTTTACAATTATTTGCCTCGGCCTTTGGTTTTTGTTATTTCGTTTGCCTAGTCTATGGGCGATATCTATGTCGCATCTTCTGATGTTCAAATCTTGAATTGTGGCATTGAGACATTCAGCCAACTTTCGTCCTGTTTGTTCTGCGGTCTCTGGGTAGTCTTCGGCGATTCCATCAATTCTTAAATTATTTCTCCTACCATACTGCTCTACATTGTTTATTTGTTCTTTAATTTTTTCCTGATCTGTTTTGTCATCTAATTTAGCTTGATTTTGTGCAGTTTTTATTTTTTCATTTTCATTTTCTAGTAATTCTAGTTTCTCTTTTAATTTACTGTTTTCTTCTTCTTTGTCAAATAATTTTCCTTCCAAAATATCAATCCTGTGTGATACAGATTCAAGTAACTCTGTTTTCATCAATAAAAAAGTTTCCCTTATCATATTTTTGATAGAATCGTCATCTTTTGTTATGACGTTTGACAGTTTTTTATTGATTTCATTGAGTTGTTTTTTTAAATCTAGGTCACTCCTACTTGCACTAGTTTGTGGTTCTGAAGATGTTACTATTTTTGATTTTTGATTGTTTATTTTTATTGTCTGTTCTTTCTGTTTGGTCTAAACTTGTATCAAAATCGCTGCAACTGCTCTTTTCACTTCGTTTTCGTTTGTCAGCTGAATTTTGTTCACTGTTTTTATTGATTTCCTTGTTTGACATTTCTTTTTTTGGGTAGCATACTTTAAAAATTATTGAGCGTGACCTGGTTTCCAGCCATGTATAAAGTCATTTTTCAGGCCAACATATTTCAAGGTGAACTATTGTAGGTTGGTTACATAATACAGTATCTATAACTTTGTCAACTTGTGATTAAAGCATTCTAGCTCTGACTATCCGACCCGCTCGAACGATAACACCATCATCATGATATTCTCTGTTTTTAAGTGTTTCTTTTAAAGTTTTGAGAGTATAAATACCAATGTGTCCAGGCTATTTAATTAAAGTATCCAATAGTCCTAATTCCTGGAATAAAACACTTGTTAGAAGCACAAACTTTAATTAAATTCTAACACCGACATATTTGTTTACATGTGTCCATAATGTTGGCTTTCTCATGGAACGGCTCAGTAAGTCTTGTTTTTTTTAATGATTTTGGGTTTTTGTTTTGCATTAAAGTTAGTTTTTTTCACATACATAAAGCTCATGTTTTTTAATGTTTGTTTGTTTTAACCCTTTCCCAGCAAACGATAAATCTGCAGCAGACGACCTCTAAACTATTTTGGCAAAAATATAAAAAATCTCTCTAAATGAAAATGAAAGTATAATATTCGAAAAGAGATGAACATTTTGTGACAAAAAAAGAGAAATTATTCTTCATCAGCAATTTCTCCTTTTGTCACAATGTTGCTTCGGAAGCGTCAGAAAGCGTCTGCACGACGGAAACGATTAATGATGTATAACAGCGTATTAAAACGTATATCAGTTATATCACGACGTGTGTAGCCGACCAGTACTGCTGACATGTTTCTGCTGACACCAGCATCTGTCACATTACCAAGCGTCAAGGAGAATGAGGGAATGCAGTTCTACCAGTTTAACTCTTTCAGCGCCAAAGGCAATATTTTTGTTTTTGCAAACAATGCTGATTCAGGTGAGACAGCTCGTAACGAGCTGTCTCACCTGAAATCAGCATTGTTTGCCTTTGAGTTATCAGAATAGTCCAAAACGTTCATAACATGAGAAATGGAGATGCCCGATTTTGAATATGGAAGAGTCTATTTTAAATAATTCGATGCTGAAAGAGTTAAAAGTTGTTTATATGACTCAATCCGGGTTGTTGTGTTTAGTCGACAATGATAACTTTTAGGAAGGAAATGCATTCCCATCAGTCATTTTTTATTTGCAAAACGACATTTATTACAGGATCAATAGAACGAGGCTCGATCTCAATCGGTCGTTCCAGAGGAATTAGAAATGGAAGTGGTGTCTTATGTCAGGGTTGTGTGGACAACATCACAGCTAATGCACTGGTGTGCCATCATAACAATTACCCGTCACTCTACCCGTATAATGCTGAATGTTCAAATGTACGCACTCTAGCCAATTAAGGACATTTGAGCCGTTCCACGAGAAAACAAACAGTACGTGTCGACCAAGATCAGCCTGCGCAGTCCGCACAGGCTAATCCGGTCCAACACATTCCGTCTCAGTGGGATAAAGGTATAGAGTAATGATTCCTGAAACAGAAAATCCACATTAGGTGAAAGTGTTTGCCATGATTAGCCTGCGCGGAATGCTAAGGCTGATCCGGGTCGATACTTTACGCAGAATCCACACTGTTGGTTTTCTCGCAGATCGGCTCATGTTAGGAATATCAGTAGACTGGTGACAGGATCCACAACGTCGATCCCAGCAGTGAAAGGGTTAACCCCTTCCCACATACAACAAATCTACAGCAGATATAGAAACTCTATAAATGATGGTATAATTACTTCAAAAGTTGAAAACATCGTGACAAAAGGAGAAATTGGACGTTTTGAGCAATTTCTCCTTTGGTCCCAATGTTTTTAAAAGTCGTCTGCTGCAGAGTGGTCAGTAACCGTCTATATGTGGGAAAGGGTTAATGCTGTTATACTCATGTACCTTCCGGAGTTCCCGGACATGGTATATACAAAGGTTGCTACAAACACTATACAAACAAATAACTCACTCTCTTCTGGGATCATAGTTTGTGTTGCATATATTATATATATTACATATATTATATTTACTGGACGTTACTCAGATCAATTAATTTGTTAGATTGTATATGAATTGTGGGCCGGCGGCCTTAATTTACGAATAAATATATTGTATTGTATTGTATTGTTGCCGATATACGTTGGATATATTTCTCAATGCTGAAATAAATGTACGGTATTGGTCTATCACACATATAATTGAATGCAGCGGTATTAATAACATAAGAGGCAACCTCGATCGAATTCCTTTAAAGGGGGCTGGAATAAGATCGTTCATCGTCCGACGACATGTTATCTTGGTTAACAGTTAGACCCGGCGCATTAGCGATGCTTAATTAGGCTCTGCACTGTTAATTAAGGTTTTTAACGATTGGCTTGATGGCGTACTGGCGCCCATCATTACGTAAACATGCTAACATGCATGAACCAGAGGATGATCCATCAACACAAATAACATTTTGTCGTTCTGATGATCCCGTGAAAAGCCTTTTTTTGCGTTATACCGCATCTGTTTTAGTGTTGGTGGGGACGTCAGAAAGCCACAACGACACAATATAATGTATCGTATTGATGCGTCATTGTGTCGGTATAGCGTGCAGGCGCGCTCTCAGTACGCAAACACGAGAAGGCAGTAATTAGCTACCATACAATGATTTGTTTGTTCTATTGACGTTTTACGCCGTTTTCAAGATTATTTCAGTTATATCACGGCGATAGTTCACTTATTCATGATCCCTGCATAAACAAACCAGTACTAAGCTAGAAAATGTGCTTTGTCCACGGGCACTCCAACATTACCATACAATGGACACCAAGGAAAAATAAATAAACATTTCCCACATACGCTTTCTGACACCGCTGCAGCACACGACTCCAATATGTGTTCAACTCTTTTTTTAAAAAAATGCTTTAATTCATATTGAGTTACCACACGTTTGTGTATACATTTTCAAATGAGTCTGTTGCCGAATTGTTGTATGTGGAAAAGGATTATGAACGACTCATCCCTAAATTGAACCCCGCCTCCTACTCTTGAGGCTTACACTCTAACCAATACATACAGCTCTTAAACTATCATACCAGGTGAACCGTCAAACATGTGCTGTGTGAAAATGTTCTATGATGTCAACATAATTGTTATGGGCCGGTGGCCTTGTGTCAATAAACTATTGTCATTGTCATTCACACTGAGTTTGCGAACCGCGATGAGGGAAGTGAAATGTGTTGTTTTATTGTAACAGGGGTTAGGATGATATTTGTAATGATGAAAATAGATTCAACAGAATAATTAAGAACTCACTCTGACAGAGAAAGGTCGGTTATATCGAATATCAGTGATTACTACTCACGACAATATTTGTATAATGATTTATCATGACAATAATTGCTGTAGCTCTTTCAACCGCATGTTATTTCTAGCGTATGTCACCCTGCCTCGATACAATCAATGGCATTTGAAAACAATTGTGGAAATGGGGAGATCCGTCCATTTTGATAGTTGTCATTTGAAATATTATAAAATTAATTATTACCTTAGAAGACCAAAGTCTCAAACTCAAACTGTCATTTGTTGAGAGTTTCGCGTTTATGATGTAGGCTTCTATTAATCCATATTAGTATAAAATATGAATTTTAGCTAATAAGTTTATCTGGATGTTTTGTCGTTGTCAGCAGTATTTAAGTTATCTCTAATACTAATTATCGATTCTAATACTACATGTACATTATATTAATTAATTATATTTGAAAACATCGCATAGGTTAGGAACATGCCACAGGGCTCTTGAGATTCTCTTAATTTTAGTCACTACTCAAGGAAAGCTTGGTTCCATAAGACGACGTTTTCGAAGTGTCCGTACTCAACACTTTTTTGAAAACATCGGACAAAAGACAGCACAATCGCAGATTATGTATAACCATGTGTCATGTGACTTTATATCATAATATGTAAATAGGTATATATGTATACAAATAACGGTGATTTATAGGCCCAAAGGGCCGGGTGTGTTTTTTATTTGTTTTAATATTATATTGTTAACCAAAATATGTTCACACATGTCACGATAATAAACAGTTTCTTATCTTATCTTATGTACATCGATTAGCGTGGGTCGATCTCATCAATACACTCAAAACATTATTTTCATTCATGCAGCTGTTTGCCTCTTCATATATACGTTTGGTACATCTCGAGGGCTTGGCGAGAAACGGTTGTAACTGAAATTGGTATTTTTTTTACCAAGGTTAATCACCTCGCCATAATGTCTTTATAGGCGTTAAATCATTTTTCTTGGTAAACAATGGAAATGTGGGTACCATTGCTCGTTCTGAGCAATGGCACCTAAATTTGCATTGTTTACAAAGGGGTCAAAATTGCCCCTAAACCAGGGTTTTCAAAATAGGTTTTTAGTTACAACTGTTTCACGCTAAGCCCTCGATCTGTTTACTAGTATGAGTTTGCATGGTATATCATGCCGTTATACCTGAGTATATCTTGGGTCATTTAATCTTCCCCGCATATAGACAATTTCTAACGCCTTTGCAGCACTTTTCAACTTTTTTTTTCAGTAATTATACCTTCATTTATGGGGATTTTCCCATTTTTATGCTTGGATTTGTTGTATGAGGGAAAGGTTTAACAGTACTGTATGTATCATGATACAGCTGTATGTATAATACATGTATATTGTTTTATGGCGCATCGACAGCTAAGGTCATTTAGCGCGCAATTAAATTTATTTATTCATGATCCCTGGGTAAACAAACCAGTACTGGGCTAGAAAATGTGCCTTGCCCAAGGGCACTCCACCATGACCGTAGTGCCGCGACTGGGGATCGAACCCGGGACACCCGGTTTCGAAATCCCCGACGCTAACCACTCGACCACAGCGGATTCCCAGCTGTGATACAGCTGTACAAGTTGTAATACAACACGAAGGGAAGTCAATACTACTATTATCCAAAGTTTTTGGTATGACCCGACCAGGGATTAAACTTTGGTCCCCCAATACGGACGCTCTTACCACTACACCATGACATGATGTGACCCGTGTAGATCAGCGGATGCACAGGTTGATCTCAATATGCACCGATTACCAATCAGTCACAGATACTTTCAAGATACAGTTTGTATGTGATACATATATAATGTAAGGCCAGCCAGCTCTTTCTCTACAACTACAGTTTCCCTGAAATTGGTTCCTCCGGAGCGCCATTGAATTGTTTAAAATGAGGATTTATATTGGCACCAAATCCATCAGCCGCGGACGAAGAAAACACCGTCATAAATATTGGAAAGATTATTTCAATAATTACAGAAATAAATGTCAATATTGGCCAATTAAGAATAACACAACTAGTGAGTTCCCTTATGAAGGTACGATTAATTGACCCTTAGCAGCATGCATGGACATCGTGACGCTTCTGCAATAGACAATCAATTGAAAATTATTTTGGAAAAAGGTAGAAAGCGCTCATAATGAGAACTTTGTCCTTGTGTAGCAAGGTTTCCAACTTAAATCAATTATTACATTTTAATTAAGATATTCTGTATATTTTTGACTTTATTTTTGTCGAAGTCGTCTGCGGTTAATGTGTTGTATGATGGTAAGGATTAGCTCTTTCCCACATATAGACGCTTTCTGACGCCTCTGCAACAGACGTCCTTTGAAAACATTGTGGCAAAAGGAGAAATTGCTCATGATGAGCAATTTCCCTTTTTGCCACAATGTTTTCAATCTATTTTAATGATTAAACTCTCATTCTATGGAAATATTTCACACATTTGCCAATATTTTTTTCAAAGTCGTCTGTTGTAGAATTGTCGTATGTGGGAAAGGGTTACGTCAGCAGCAACCTACCAACAGTTCAAAGGAAATTTCCGAGGCGTTGATTGGTCGGTGAGGATCAACATGGGAATATCCTGGGCCCATACAAGAGAGCGGGTAAATCATTGGACATTCAATTTCAATATTGTAATTTGTACGAGAGGAAAGTTTCTCCTGTGAATTATATATAAAGGGATTTGTTAAACGAGACGAAAGTGATTGTGACAATAATAAATATGATTAAGATGAGTGTCAGAGAATGTCGCCGCATTATCCTTATTTTACTATTCTACTTTGGAGGTACTATATTTTTACTCTTGTTGTTGTTTCTATTAGTTAATATTAACGTGAACTACTTTTAACGATATTTCATGAATTTTTTTTTTTTTTTTTTACGTTTCTGATAATAATGTTTGCAATGGAAACAAACAAAACACTCCCAGCAGCTTTAAAATTGGTGCAATTTTGTTTCTGATATTTTCAAAGCAGAGTACTTCTACATATAAGCTGAACAGTTAAATTGTTCTAGTATTTAAAGATGCTGAACTCCAGAAAATAGATATTATAGTCAAAGTAATAATTTCACTTTTCAGTACCATAAACATCTAAATATAGATCGTGTATGTTTCCTTTTTTACAAATTTGTAACATTTTCATGACTTTTCATTGTCAGTTTTTCAACATTTACTGGCAAAATATGTTTAGGCTACATATTACATACTTTGTTGTCACTATTGACAATAGTTGCAGAAGTTTAAACATTTCAAAATTCTGATCACCATCTGGAGTTCAGCACCTTTTACTAAATTGAATTGCATAACTTCAGTGTACACGCACTACCCGAACATGCTAAAGTCGAATATATCGTGTATCTCGAATATATCGTTTATTTCGAATATATCGTTTATCCCGAATATATCGTTTATCTCGAATAAATCGTTTATCTCGAATATATCGTTTATCTCGAATAAATCGTTTATCTTGAATATATTGTTTATCTCGAATAAATCGTTTATCTCGAATATATCAAGTATCTCGAATAAATCGTGTATCTCGAATATATCGTTTATCTTGAATATATCGTTTATCTCGAATAAATCGTTTATCTCGAATATATCGTTTATCTCGAATAAATCGTTTATCTTGAATATATCGTTTATCTTGAACCATTTCTGGAACGAATCGTAAGAGCACTCAGTACAGCTGCTGCGGTGCTTTCTTAATATTATTTCATTACTGGCTTGCTTTTGATACTACACACTTTAGTATAAATGAATTACGACGCTGACGATACGTAAGTAAATTTAGCATAAATCCGGAGATGTCTCGAACACATCATCGATAACGCGAAGTAATTTAGGATCCCCTTTCGACTTCGAGTAAACTGGAGTCCACTGACATGTGTATACGTTGTATATGGTATAACGATATTCACCATTATCAAATCACGCAATGAAACATTTCTAAACAGTTACTCAACCTACAATGCGAAACAGTTTTAACACAAAGTTTAAACGTTTTTTAACAAACACAGTTACTTAACTAACTATGCGAAACAGTTTTAACACAAGGTTTCCATGTTTATTAACAATACAAACTAAACAAGTAACATGTATACACAAGTATGCTATAGATACAAATATTTCCGGTTTCCCTGTCAAACTGTTGTGTATTAAATATGGCGAAACACATGTCTTACTGAATTTCTGCAACTGGTAAATTATTAGATATGTCCCCCATTCAAAAACTGAAACGGGTGTACACATTAATGGTTGGGTTTTCTCCTAGATATTATGTACTCTCATTTATAAGCATAATGGAGTCACTTCCTAAATGCACGTAAATCATCCTTTAATCGTTTTTCTCCATATGTAATACACAACAGTTTGACAGGGAAATCGGAAAGATTTATATCTATAGCATATTTATATATATATATGTTACTTGATTAGTTTGTATTTGCATGATAGACAGTTTCCGTCTTTTGTTTGTTAATTAATAAACATATTGATACATCAGGAGAGAACAATGAAGGTTAAGACTAGACTGCACTAATAAACTTGGTTCTACATTGTTCTCAAAACGCAACTGTTGTTTTAAAACTGCACAGGAAAAAATCGCAACGGTATTGTTGAAATGTAATGTAGTGGTAGAGAGTCCGCCTCGGATACAGGATCCCTTGTCGGGTCGTACCAAATCTCCAAACAATGGAAGTCATGGATGGCTTTCCTTATTGAGCGCTCTGGATTGTGGGGTTAGCTTAACGGTTGACTCGCTGGTGTCGGGACTGCTAGAACTGATAATTTACCCAAGAAACGACATAACTGAACAATGGTTGAAAGTTTCGTAAAACCCCATACCACCGAACACACACGAACCCCTACCAGAGTCAGCACTGTGCAGTATAAGTGTACAGATTGATAGATGTGCCTTCTGACAAAAACCTTGATTGGTAGTCCAGTGGATTCCACTGCCATTCTCTATAATAAAATGCCAAATCGGGGGTCAATAGGACTACATTTCGCCACAGTTCCATTCGAGTGAGAAAATCATGTTTTTCAACATTTATTCAATTCTTAGAATTGGGAAATATATCCTTTTTGTCACACTTTTTATAAAATTGTGGTCTGCTTGAAAGGCATTAAGTGAAGTCTTCTGCCTGAAGGAAATATGCATAATAATGAATAGAATATTAAATAAAATTGCTATAAAAAAAAAAACTCGCATTTTCTGCCTGCCAGTCGTGCAATTGAACCGTCCTTTCCATAATTAGATCTTCGTTATAAAAACACCTCAATATGATATCTAAGTTTGTATACCCACAATGAATGACAGAGGGTGCAGAATATGTATAGGTTTATCTTTATCGTACTGAATTCCTGTAACTGGAATCGCCATCTTTGATTATACATTTACGGATAAATGATCGCTACACATTGAGTCATAAGTAGTGAACGATGTAAACCAATATTAGACTGCCACTGATCTTTGTCTACATTGTTTGCAAATGTATTTCAAAGTATTGAATTATAATAAAAGGGAATGGTATTACAAAGTCATGTATAACAGGTAGGTACGGTGGCACAGAGGTGACACGTGTATGTTTTTATTTATCTCGTGCGCAAGAGTTACTAAGTCGTGCGCACGAGATACTATGTCGTGCGCACGAGATAATTAAGTCGTGCGCACGAGTTACTAAGTCTTGCGCACGAGATACTATCTCGTGCGCACGACATAAGTATCTCGTGCGCACGACTTAGTATGTCGTGCGCACGAGATAAATCAAAGCATACACATGTCACCTCTATGTACGGCAGCTCTAAAGGGACACACACTAATTTTTTTTTATCTCGTGCGCACGAGATACTAAGTCGTGCGAACGAGATAAGTATCTCGTGCGAACGAGATACTAAGTCGTGCGAACGAGATACTATCTCGTGCGAACGAGATACTATCTCGTGCGCACGAGATAAAAAAACATTCGTTTGTAATTTATAAAAATGTTTGTGTCCCTTTAGAGTTGCCGTAGGCAGCTCTAAAAGGACACACACGATTTGTTTTTATCTCGTGCGCACGAGATACTATGTCGTGCGAACGAGATACTAAGTCGTGCGAACGAGATAAGTATCTCGTGCGCACGAGATAAAAAAAAATTCGTATGTAATTTATAAAAATGTGTATGTCCCTTTAGAGCTGCCGTATCTATGCCACCGTACTGTGGCACAGAGGTACGGTGATACTATGTCGTGCGCACGAGATAATTAAGTCGTGCGCACGAGTTACTAAGTCGTGCGCACGAGATACTAAGTCGTGCGCACGAGATACTATGTCGTGCGCACGACTTAGTAAAATAAAAATAAAAACACACACATGTCACCTCTATGCCACCGTACAGAGGTGACATGTGTATGTTTTTATTTTTATTTTACTAAGTCGTGCGCACGAGATACTTAACGACATAGTAAGTCGTGCGCACGAGATACTAAGTCGTGCGCACGACTTAGTATGTCGTGCGCACGACTTAGTAAAATAAAAATAAAAACACACACATGCCACCTCTATGCCACCGTAGGTAGGGGTTAAAAATAAAGGTTTGACTTAGTATAGTTGAAATAGTCCATAATACGGGAATCATCGTATTGGAATTTCAATTAGTACTATATTTGTCTTTAATTTGGTTGAATGTTGACATTCCCGATACAATTTGCCTTTGTAGTGTGTTGTCCGTATGAATTGCCTGGACAAACACAATAATAGCAAGTTGTCACTGTAATGTATCACTTTATTGTATACTAAGGTCTTTTTTACGCGCTGCTAAGGACGAAACTATTTCCCTACAGTAACGTAACAGAGCGCTGCCATCCAACCTTTGATCAGTTTAGAGATCAGCTAACAATGTTTGGTATATCGTATGGATGACATGCAGTGAAAACTCGATAGACATACAAAATCCCAATCCGGTTTATTCATTGCGTTAGCTGTGTATAAATCCATACGGAGTTTCTGACGTAATAATGTGGCGTGTAATTCAATGACATCGGTATTTGTAGACTTTCTACACATTTTTCCATACGCTTTAGTTGTTTTTGATAGTCGTGACGATCTATATAAGCTTATTGGGATTTAATAACTGCTAGGACGAATATGCACATGATTGTTTTAAATGTAGGTCATCTGATTATTTCTGCCATTCTCCAGATGTGAATATTTTCAACGCAAAATAGACGATGTGTGTTCGCTTTACTGAACACACTGTGAGGTAAAAAGGGGCATCTAAATCGTAATAAAGAACACAAACTATCGACAACGGTAGACGGTTGTTTGGATCTGTCCAACGTCGCCACTTCCTCTACTACATCACCGCATTGAATACACAACTTTAGACGGATGTTTGTATCTATCCGGCGTGGCCGCCTTCTGTACTATAGCACTGTAGTGACCGTCAACAGTAGACGGATATTTGGATCTATCCAAACTGACCGCTACGTGTACTATGACACTAATGAATCGACAACGATGGAAAACGTGTTTGTATCTGTGTAACGTGACCACTAACTGTGTAAAGAAAATAAATCAGGAAGGACAAAAGATTGACAAAAAAAAAACCGAGCACCGACCCTTAATTAAAATATTTCCAGTTCAGAAATCACTAGAGATCCACAATGAATATTGTAATCATGCTGATAAATGAAAGACAATCGAAAGCATGCTAGAGTTATGTTTCTTTTTGCACTGCACATCTGTAGCTCTGAGTTCCCTATACACCAAGTCTTAAATTGATACATTGGACATGTATTGAGACAATAATCGAAGAAATGCAAAAGTTAGTTTACACCTAAAAAACCAGATCAGATTTGTGTTCAAAATATTGTATCGATCTCCTAATCCCAATGTATACGTGTGACGACTTTGAAATGGATCCGCGAAACAGAAACAAAGTTTTGACCCATTAATGCAAACCGTAACGGACAGACGGTCGGATGGATGAACACAAATACGGACAGACAGTCAGTCGCTCCGGACAAAGTACACAGCTTGGGGAAGCACTCATTAACGAACAAGGGCATTTCATGGAACGCATGTGTTGCATGCGAAAGTCATATAATAAGTGAGAACATGAAAAGAAAAAAATTTACACACTCCAAACGCAGCATGCTAACGTTATGGTAATGGTGCACTGAAAATCTGTAGGTCATAAGTTACCTACAAACCAAGTTTGAAATGGATACAATAGAAATTAATTGAGACAATCGCTGAACTAAATAAGGAAAATGGAGTTAACTAAAATAAACAGAGTTATGTACCTAGTACTTTGCCGTTCTCCTGATCACACGGTATAAGTGTGACCACTTTGAAATAAATCTGACATACAGTAACAACGTGTTGACCAATACATGCAATCCATGACGGACGGACGAATGCACATTAAGGCAGACACTCGGTCGGACGCCGTATTATACCTCCAAACTTTACAGACAGACACAACTCATAAAGTATTGATTGCAGAAGTCGTACAAGGTTAATTTACAAAAACCTATCTAGGCTACATTTCTAGTTAATTTGTCAACAGATACATCAAGGACTAGATTACACATTGACGGACGTTGAGTCTTCAATTAACGCAAATGCATATACATTATAAATTTTATCCCAAAATCGCTAGAAGCGCCTCAATTATAAAATAAATAATGACCTTGCGGTTATAACTCGTGTGTATGTTGACATTTTCGGCCAAATTTCTTTCCGACGTTTGACAAAAGTTAATGCGACATGCGTCATTCGTCTTTCACCAATGAACTAAGTCTATGTGGAAAAGCAGCCAGTTGCTTGGGAAGATTGTTGTGTGGAGTACTGGTGTGAGAAAACCAGGAAATACTTTTGTAGGTTAACTGGCCGCCGTGGTATAACTGAGTAAATGTTAAAAACGGCGTTAACCCCAATCAATCAATGTTGAAATTAACTTATCTCTAATTTGTAGATTTAATTTCTATTTCCTATTTTGAATAGTGATGAAAACATTGTGGAATAAGAAAAACATGCTGATTATTATTCATATGTTAATGTGAGTCAAATGTGTCTAAAAGGGGCAAAGGTTAAAATAATAACTGTAGACAAATGTTTTCGTTATCTAGGTTATAGAAAAAAATTGATTCATGTTTCAAAGCATTGTTTGGAAAGGAGGAATTGCTCATTGTTAGCAATTGCTCCGTTTGCAAATACACTTTCAACATTCGTATGTAACTAAGTAGCTATAACGGAAACGGTTCAACCCTTTCCCGCTTACAGTCGCTTGTTGACGCATGTGTAGCAGACGGCTGCAACATTTATCGCGACCCATTTCCTCTTTTTCCACAAAGGTTTCAACTATATATTTTTCCCCTTGATGTAAGGCAACATTTCTCGTTATCATTCATCTCTAGCATGTTATTCAAAATGTGTCGAGTAAAAGAATGTCCATAGTAAAACGTTAAAATATGAAAATAATTAATTTGAAACGTGTTTGAAACCATTGTGTGAAAAGGAGGAATTGCTCATTGTCAGCAATAGCTCCATTTTCAACAATACTTTCAATATTCGAACTGTTATAGTATCACGGAAAGGGTTCCGCTTCCATGGGGAGGATTTGTAACCATTTTCCGCTTATAGATGTGCAGCAGACGACACTCGAAAACATTGTGACAAATTGAGAAATTTCTTACCGTAGGCAATTCCTACTTTTGCCACAATAGTTTCAACTCCTTTCAATACTTTTATTTACAGTGATTAGCACATTTCTCTATATAAATCGACTGTTGTAAACTAATGGGGTCACAGCACGATAGACGTTACCTAACACCACTGACATTGAGGTCAATCATAGTTCAGAGTGTGTTTCACGCGTTGGAACTATTTTGTCTCATTAATTAATGCAAGCGGACGGTTTTTCGTGATTCGGTCGAACCAATGAAATCGTTGAAAAGGCAGATTATAAATAACAAATCAAAACTCGATTTTGGCGTAGGAATTCAATTGTGTGGACTGTGGTTGCAGCTGTAATCCGACTTTTCGAAAGCAGGCTGAGTATGGGATAGTGGCGAAACGCCCCTATCTCAAAAACCGTGTATTCACTTATTGTAGCAAATATTCTTATTTTCTTAATAGTTTTATACCTAGTTCAAAAGGTTACAAGAGAAAGTTGATGCAATGCATCAATGTCGCCGGATATCCATAGTGCAGTTATGCATAACACTAACATTATAGTAGTTGAATAAACAGTTATCAACTGAGGGGCATATTGGAACATCAGGGGTGGGGTCAAGTGAAAATGTATCATAACGTACATTGTTTTGTCAACGAAGTGAATGATAATTGAAGCCTTTCATTGTTTATGATTAATCTCCATTCCAAAGTAGGTTGACTAGACACACAACCAACTAATTATTGATCATAAACAGTAATGGAAATGAGAAATCTTGCCAATCATTAGTCTTAGTGTGTATACAGTGCTTTCATTAAGGAATAATTATAAGATTTGTGAATTCCACATACACTTTTCAAGATGTTTGTCAGAATATTTGAATTTTTTTATTTTTCAATAAAACCACAAAACAGACAATTTAGGATTTGCATGCAATAGCACATCATTTTACCTTTCCTCTATTAAAGTCAACAGTGGACACCTTTGCAACAATATACTTTTAAAACAATGAGTTAAGGGTTAAATCGCTGAGTTTTCTCTTTTTCTCAAAATGATATTAACAAATGTTGAAATGTAGTCCAATATTTATAAATTAGACCACATTCGAAATATAATATCAACTAAACAGTTAAATCTCATTGAAATTGTTGTATAATTTAAACTTAATTTCGAACATAAACTGAGCCCTACAACATGTTAATTTATTTTAATTCTTTCCTTCCTTTTTTATAATGAAAATAACAAAACTACTCATGTTTTAAAATTATATTATGATGAGCGCCCTTGTGTCAATGATCCATAACAATATGCAGATCGGAAGCAATATGCCTTTAGGGAATTAAATGACACATTTAAAATTGTCAAGGACGAAATAATTTTGTACGAAAGACCCGATTCTTTCTTATTCGCAGAGGTGTCGTTCTTGAAACTCTCTTTATAGGCAGAGAGTGTTCGTTCAAAGTAATTTTTCTATTAAAACTAGTTTTTATCTCGGTTTGTTCTTTTCTTCATTTGTTTCGAACCAAATAAACATTTTAAATCACCTACGATTTACTATTTGTAAGTGAGTGTAAAGAGACGGCTCTCTGCAAAGGAGATTGATCTACGCAGTTGGTATTCGCGAGTCACGCTTCAAGCAGGTGCGCGTATGTAAACAAATTAGACTGCGACGTAAAGGTTTGTAGTTATCGCCTTTTGAGTACATGTAGTATATAGTGTAAAAATAAAGTATACCAGTCTAGCTAATAGGGACTGTTTTGTCTTCGTAAATAAAATAACAAAACATAAATGCGAGTCAATATAAAGAAACTGAAAATACCTAAAACATCGGAATATTTATTTCATTTTAGATGTGTCATTACTTAGTGTTTTTAAACAAACACAATTGTAATATGTTCAAGACATCTAAATGTGTTTCTTTCTAATAATAATCCCTCCTCCCATGTGATTTCCGAAAACCTATTAAAAATAGAAGTCGCGGGCTTCTGCCCGGCGACTAATAATTCCCTAAAACGCATTTGAAAACCGTGCTATAGTTATAGCACACTGCGCAGTTTTATATGTATCTGCATCGTTCGCCAATCAATACCAGTGACAGCCAAGTAGCCTCTGGTCAACAATGTACAATATGATCCGTTGGTTTACTAGTAATCAATTTCATGTATAATTATTTACAATATTAAACAAATGATAGTATTGACATGGAAGCTGACAACGTATAAACATCTATCTTCTATAATATGATCAGTAATTAAGTACTAAGCATGTATGCGGTGACTGAACCTTACTTACAATTGTCGTTAAAACGAAAAGTGGATCACGGGTCCAATTGGGTTAATTGGAGTTGATACGATTGAAACCTTTATTAGTCGCCGGGCAGAAGCTCGCAACTTCTATTTTTAATAGGTTTTCGGAAATCACATGGGAGGGGGGATTATTATTAGAAAGAAACACATTTAGATGTCTTGAACATATTACAATTGTGTTTGTTTAAAAACACTAAGTAATGACACATCTAAAATGAAATAAATATTCCGATGTTTTAGGTATTTTCAGTTTCTTTATATTGACTCGCATTTATGTTTTGTTGTTTTATTTACGAAGACAAAACAGTCCCTATTAGCTAGACTGGTATACTTTATTTTTACACTATATACTACATGTACTCAAAAGGCGATAACTACAAACCTTTACGTCGCAGTCTAATTTGTTTACATACGCGCACCTGCTTGAAGCGTGACGCGCGAATACCAACTGCGTAGATCAATCTCCTTTGCAGAGAGCCGTCTCTTTACACTCACTTACAAATAGTAGTAGGTGATTTAAAATGTTTATTTGGTTCGAAACAAATGAAGAAAAGAACAAACCGAGATAAAAACTAGTTTTAATAGAAACATTACTTTGAACGAACACTCTCTGCCTATAAAGAGAGTTTCAAGAACGACACCTCTGCGAATAAGAAAGAATCGGGTCTTTCGTACAAAATTATTTCGTCCTTGACAATTTAAAATGTGTCATTTAATTCCCTAAAGGCATATTGCTTCCGATCTGCATATTGTTATGGATCATTGACACAAGGGCGCTCATCATAATATAATTTTAAAACATGAGTAGTTTTGTTATTTTCATTATAAAAAAGGAAGGAAAGAATTAAAATAAATTAACATGTTGTAGGGCTCAGTTTATGTTCGAAATTGAGTTTAAATTATACAACAATTTCAATGAGATTTAACTGTTTAGTTGATATTATATTTCGAATGTGGTCTAATTTATAAATATTCAACATTTGTTAACGTATGATATAATTAGGATGCCAAGCTAATATCAATTTCAATGAGATTTAACTGTTTAGTTGATATTATATTTCGAATGTGGTCTAATTTATAAATATTGGACTACATTTCAACATTTGTTAAAGTATGATATAATTAGGATGCCAAGCTAATATCATTTTGAGAAAAAGAGAAAACTCAGCGATTTAACCCTTAACTCATTGTTTTAAAAGTATATTGCTGCAAAGGTGTCCACTGTTGACTTTAATAGAGGAAAGGTAAAATGATGTGCTATTGCATGCAAATCCTAAATTGTCTGTTTTGTGGTTTTATTGAAAAATAATAAAATTCAAATATTCTGACAAACATCTTGAAAAGTGTATGTGGAATTCACAAATCTTATAATTATTCCTTAATGAAAGCACTGTATACATACTAAGACTAATGCTTGGCAAGATTTCTCATTTCCATTACTGTTTATGATCAATAATTAGTTGGTTGTGTGTCTAGTCAACCTACTTTGGAATGGAGATTGATCATAAACAATGAAAGGCTTCAATTATCATTCACTTCGTTGACAAAACAATGCAAGTTATGATACATTTTCACTTGACCCCACCCCTGATGTTCCAATATGCCCCTCAGTTGATAACTGTTTATTCAACTACTATAATGTTAGTGTTATGCATAACTGCACTATGGATATCCGGCGACATTGATGCATTGCATCAACCTTCTCTTGTTTGTTTATAATAAGCGACGCTCTAGGAGTGGGTGGATGTGGCTATGTGTATTTCTGAGTGACAACTGCCACATGTGTATTCAAATGCGCTTGCATGTAAGTCTTTTCATCCACGATATCTGCTTAAAGCGCACGATGTATATATTAGCCGTTTCCAGAAATCATCTGTTACTAACCGTGGAGCTGTACATAGCCAGAGCAAACTGCATTGATGCACAGGTATATCTGTAGTTCTATAGCGGTCTCACAACCTCGAATATCTGTTTCCCCCGTGTATTGGTCCTATAGAGGACAGGTAGACTGATACACTGTCGTCCATCGACCTTTCATCAGATAAGGGTTTAATGGCCGCTAGTCTCATTAATTCATTGTATTTATTAATTGAAAGACTGAATATTTCATGTGAACACCTTCACTTTACGTGCATGTTCAATAAACAATATTATTGGAATTAGATTTTAAGACCCGTTTTTTCTTCAAATCAATGCATGATTATTTTAATGGCTTTTCATTGCGTATTTTTATTCTGAAAGGTGAAATAGTTTGTCCCGTCTTGTTATTTAAATTTACTTTGTAATTATTCATTGATTCAACGTTAAAATCAGTTTCACCAATCCCAGAAGAGTAATGTTTACGATGGGTACCTTATGTTAACCCTGTCCCACTTTCAGACGCATCAACGAATTTTAAAAAAATTGTGACAAACGTAGAACTTGCTCATAAGTATCAATTTCTCGTTTTGCAACAATGTTTTAACTCTTTTCAATACTATGACCTCCATCTATAGAACTTTTTATATATTTCCCTAAATGTTTTTGTAGTCGTCTGCTGCATATTTATTGTAAGTGAAAATGGGTTAACGGAAGTGAAACGATAAAAACAGGTTTAACCCTTTCCACTGTATGGACGCTTTCTGACGCTTTTGCAGCAGACGGCTTTTTGAAAACATGGCGACAAAAGAAGAAATTGCTCAAAAGGAGCGATTTCTCCTTTTGCCACAATGGTTTCCACTTTGAGTTATAGGTTATTCATTCAATTATAGAGATTTTCTATTGCTTGACAAAATATGTCCAAAGTCGTCTGCTGCAGAATTGTGTATGAGGGAAAGGGTTAAGACAAAGATCAAAGGCATTTAAATGCTTTCACAAACAATGCAGATGCAGAAACAGGAGAGACAGCTCATAACAAGCTGTCTCTCCTTAAATATACATTGTTTGCTACTTAGACATTCGATTTTACCAAAATTACTGTTCGACGAAAAATGAGGTGGTAAAATTTTCAACATGGAAAAGTCGACTTTGTGAAATTCGGCAGTTAAAGAGTTAATTGGTGGAGTTTTAATTTTATTTTAATGTTTGCTTTAGATAAATCAATTAGAGCAGAAAAGGGATGCAATGCGTATAACTAATAAAATGAAATAAATCAATTAAAGCAGAAGAGGGATGCAATGCGTATAACTTATAAAATGAAATAAATCCACTAGAGCAGAAGATAGATGCAATGCGTATAACTTATAAAATGAAAAGATCAATTAGAGCAGAAGAGGGATGCAATGCGTATAACTAATAAAATGAAATAAATCAATTAGAGCAGAAGAGGGATGCAATGCGTATAACTTATAAAATGAAATAAATCAATTAGAGCAGAAGAGGGATGCAATGCGTATAACTTATAAAATGAAATTAATCAATTAGAGTAGAAGAGGGATGCAATGCGTATAACTAATAAAATGAAATAAATCAATTATAGCAGAAGAGGGATGCAATGCGTATAACTAATAAAATGAAATAAATCAATTAGAGCAGAAGAGGGATTCAATGCGTATAACTAATAAAATGAAATAAATCTATTAGAGCAGAAGAGGGATGCAATGCTTATAACTTATAAAATAAAATAATTCAATTAGAGCAGAAGAGGGATGCAATGCGTATAACTTATAAAATGAAATAAATCAATTAGAGTAGAAGAGGGATGCAATGCGTATAACTAATAAAATGAAATAAATCAATTAGAGCAGAAGACGGATGCAATGCGTATAACTAATAAAATGAAATAAATCAATTAGAGCAGAAGAGGGATTCAATGTGTATAACTAATAAAATGAAATAAATCAATTAGAGCAGAAGAGGGATGCAATGCTTATAACTTATAAAATGAAATAATTCAATAAGAGCAGAAAAGGGATGCAATGCGTATAACTTATAAAATGAAATAAATCAATTAGAGCAGAAGAGGGATGCAATGCGTATAACTAATAAAATGAAATAAATCAATTATAGCAGAAGAGGGATGCAATGCGTATAACTAATAAAATGAAATAAATCAATTAGAGCAGAAGAGGGATGCAATGCTTATAAATAATAAAATGAAAAAATTCAATTAACTACAAACATCCAAATTATTGTCATTTAACTATGTGCCATTAATTGACTCATTGAGTTGACAATGATTGGAACTTTTGTTTCAGACAATGTTTAATAATGTAATAAGCAATACTTTAACATGGAATAATAAGTCCGAAATACAAAAGTAAATACACATAGATAGTTGAACTGGTCACTGTGACATAACTTGACGATATCTAAACAACAGACTCGAGTTGTTTAAAGTAGACTCTTCCATGTTCAAAATCGAGTGTGTCCATTTCTCAATTTATGAAAGTTTTAGTCTATTTTGGTTACTAAAAGGCAAACAATGCTGATTTCAGGTGAGACAGCTCGTGACGAGCTGACTCACCTGAATCTGTATTGTTTGCAAAAACCTCAATATTGCCTGTGGCTCTGAAAGAGTTAAATCGATCCAGGAATCAATAGAGAAAGTAATCCTTTGGCCGTCAAAAATGTAACATGCGTCACGCTAATTGCGGTCTTAATTTACCATTGTTTTGGTGTCACATACACAGCTTAATAGCTGTGAGACTAATTAAGTTACCTGTGTGTGTTTATTAGTTTTAACGAACCTTGTGTATCTGTTACCAAGTCAAGTCTAGTCAAAGCTTTTATAGAAGAACAATATTTAAATTGTTGCATAGTCCTTACATGCGGACATAAAAAATACATATTATATAACATACACCAGATGTACATAACACAACTGCGTCCGATGTAAGCTCTGGCGAGGTTGTGTGTATATCAGTCGCGCCCTTCGAAATCTGACACAAGGTATTCGAGATCAGTGTAGAACCATATCACACTGCACATCTGCGCAGTCTGATCCGGCCCTGCACCGTTAACTTACAAGTCGAAGACGCATCCAATAAGTTACTGTGAATCCATATTGGCAAACCAAGGCTGATTACCATAATCACTCTGATGAAAAAGCTAATGTAAGGAGTAGCCTTGGTTAGCGAAGTTGCTGTTAATATTTCCCCCTCCCCCAAACTAGAATCTCAAAAACACGTGCGTGATTTGAGACCAGACGCCCGGGGTTCCCTTCCCTCTCGTGGTGGTTATGGTGGAGCCGCCCTTGGGCCAGTCTTATTTCCTTGGTCTAGGGCTTGTTTCTAACACAGGATACGTTTGATTAGTATATAAGTTGCTTTAGGCTTGCAGCATATGCGGGTACAGTCTGACTAAGTATACAGTCGCCATGATATAACTGAAATACTGTTTAAAGAGTTAAGTATAAACACTTCCTCGTCAAAGATGACTGAATTGTAGACGACCATGGAAAACATTGTAAAACGAGCAATTCATCCTTTGCGTGTAATGTTTTTTTTTTTTATCTCCGTGTCAAAACGTTACAGATGTTATAACCGTTTTAGATGTTCTTCAAGATGACAATATTTTTCTTTAATCATTACAAGAAAATGGTTAATTGAATATTTCTTTCCATTCCACGGTCAGTTTTGGTGATTACTTTCAAGTCAAAGTGACATTTTATTTGTTTTAAAAATCGTCATATAAAGGAACATCCGGTACACTCTCAAATACAGACCAATGTCCACCAACTGGTCCACTTATAATACTGGATTTCTGACTATGGTTGGTTTATGGACAACTCTGTAACGTTTTTCGTTTTTCGGACACCTAGCAGGTATAAATCAGAAAGCCGCCGAAAGAAGTAATAACTACATACATGTATTTTGATTTTTCTTTTCACATTATTGTTATTGCTTTGGTCAGTTCAACCACAATTTTATTTCAGTAATAAAATGAAATTTAACCAGAAATGCAATAAATTTTAGTATTTCATAAAACATTCTTATTGATCAGAAAACCGTGTTTACTTGTCGAAATAACACAAAATGTTAAAGTTATGTAGCGTGCGATTATTCCGTTCTTTCGCATTTGTACTAGATCTTCTGAGAGTGTTAAAGTAACGCATTTCAGACAGAGACATATCGGTTATATGAGCCACGAGAAAACCAAGATTATTTGCGTAAATGTATCGGCTCTTATCGGCCTAAACATGCCGCGCAGGCTTACCCGGACAGACACTCTTCGCCTACTGTGGCTTTTCTGTTTCAGGAAGCATTACTCTATACCTCTATCCCACTAATACGGAATGTATCGGCTCTGATCGGCCTAAACATGCCGCGCAGGCTTACTCGGACAGACACTCTTCGCCCACTGTGGATTGTCTGTTTCAGGAAGCATTACTCTATACCTCTATCCCACTTACACGGAATATGTCGGCCCGGATCAGCCTGCGCGGACTGCGCAGGCTGATCCGGGTCGATACATTACGCAGAGACTATTCTGTTGGTTTTCTCACGGAGTGGCTCGTATGTTATTGTTACAGTTCAACGGTCACATTCATAAGCGCATTGTATAGAACAACACGGTTCGTCATCAAAATGCGTCGAAAATAGTTTAATCAGTCAGACCAACGTAGAGCCGAGCCCCGGAAGCTCAGTTGGTAGCGACGCGTGCTGTCAATCCAGGGGTTGTGAATTCGAATCCCAGCTCGGCCAACATTCTTTCCGACGTTTGACAAAAGTCATTGTGACCTGCGTCATTCGTCTTTCACCAATGGTGTTTAACAGTCTATGTGGAAAATCAGCCAGTTGATTTGAAAGTATGTTGTGTGGTGTACTGGTGTGGGAAAACCAGGAACGACACGTGATATATTTTTGAATGTAAAGAAGGAATGGTATTCGTTGCTACCACTATATAGATGTTTTCTTAATTGATGATGAATGGTTAGGTATGTGAAGTTGGCACGAAGTTCGATATTCAATACCGATATGAATTTCGAGCTAAAACGAATATAGAGCCAGCACCAGATTCGTGAACTCCGTTTCCTATTGAAATATACGTTACCTTCATTGCTTAGCAGGACGAATATCGATTTGAATATAGATCTGAATGTAGAGCCAGGTCGTTATTCGGGAAAATGGTGCTATCGTCTCTCTGATCATGTATAATCGCGAATACCGATTTGAATATACAGCCAGGTCGATATTCGGGAAAATGGAGATATCGTCTTTCTGACCATGTAGAAGAGAGAATACTGATTTGAATATCGATTTGAATATAGAGCCAGGTCGATATTCGGGAAAATGGAGCTATCGTCTTTCTGACCATGTAGAAGAGAGAATACTGATTTGAATATCGATTTGAATAAAGAGCCAGGTCGTTATTCGGGGGGAAAGTTGCATCGTCATTCTGCTCACGTAGAACTGCGAATACCGATTTGAATATGGAGCCAGGTCGATATTCGGGAAAATGGTTATTTCCTCATTGTGATTGTATAATAGCTCGAATATCGATTTGAATATGGAGCTAGTTCGATATAGGGGAAAATGGTCATATCGTTTTTCTGACCATGTGGAAGCGCGAATACCGATTTGAATATGAAGCCAGATTCGTTCATCCTTTAAGTAAATCATTAATCTATTGTCAGATGTATGTATAATGTGGCTGTCATACGATTCTTTATGGTTAGGGTAACCGATGAACGAATGCCCCGTGTTTGCTGTCCTGTCAAAGAACAATGGAATCTATTTAACGGTAATACACACTCGGGACAGCTGTGCACATCTTCACGTCTTTAATCACCCCCAGAGCGATGTACAACTCTTTCTGCATATATCGGACCCCGTATGCAAATATCGAAGCAATGTCTTTACAACAGTTTAGTCTTATCATAATTTACGTATTTACTCAAGCTAACAAAAGCTTCTAACAAGCTTATGTGAATGAACGAAATATGTGAACGGTATTGTAGATCTGGAAATAAGCGTTTATAAGAATAAAGCAATCGTTTATAAGTATATATCAATCGTTTATAAGAATATATCAATCGTTTATAAGTATATATCAATCGTCCAATAAGGTAAAGTTGTTTAACCTTTTCCATCATCCAGACACTTTCAGACGCCTTTTTATTTATTTTACATTGATTATTAACCCTTTACCACATTTATATGCTTTCTGAAGCCTCTGCAGCAGACGACTTTTGAAAACATTGTGACAAATGGATAAATTGCTCATAGTGAGCAATTTCGCCATTTGCCACAATGTTTTCTACTCTTTATTAAAATGTAACTGTCATCTGTAGCGGTTTCTGCTTTGTTCCTCATTTTGTTTTCAAAGACTTCTGCTGTAATTATTTGATGTATAATGAGAAAGACTTAACAATGGCCTTGACCCGAATGCAATCTCTAGCTATATTTCTCCTTTAGCTACCTATACCATTTGGTAACATTTGGTTAGAAGCATTTCTACAGTAATGCAACGTTAACGCTGTAACGCGCAATATTAATGTGGAACAAATGATCATTTCCTGTTTTTTTCGTCGCAAACTGCAGCATCTAACATGAACAGAACTACCTTCAAATTCATCAGGTAATGGTGAGCCAATGTTCTTCAAAGTTGTGTATAAAAGGATAATGATACGCACTCTATAAGCGATAGAAAATGTAAACGATATCAAGCGCCTACTATTTCATAAACAACCTGCATTCAACAGTTTTTAAAACAAGTCTTGTATGCACGATGAGATTACCAGATGGCGTAGTTACTCATTGAAATACTCTTCTTTAATCTACTTTAATCTTCTTTAATCTACCTTAATTTACTGTCCTTTTAAGATTTCTTGTAAATTACAAACTAATTGTAACAAAGTATAAAGACAGATGGTAGTTCCTACGCCATATCTCAGTTATGGGATGCCTTTTCCCCGGGTTTCTCGTTACAGGAAATCGCCGCTAGCTCTTTATGAGATTAAAGTTGACAATAAGATTGCTTAATATAACACATAATGACGATGATGATTGAGTAATGCAAGGCAACAAAAGGTCATTAACGAACTACTATAAGGTAACAATGTGCTAGCCGTATCAACCACGCATCTTAAACATGCAAAATTAAGTCACCCGTAAGAATAACCCATGCTTTTTGACATGTTCTGATACATTACTTTAAACATGGTATTTACTTAGGATTGGTACGTTGTTCGCAAATGTGGTTTAAAGTCGTGCACAGTGGAATAGCAATTGTTGTTTAAAGTCCTGTACATATATGTGTATATAGCAATCGCTGTTTAAAGTCGTGCATAGCATACTAGTTTATTGGTGCTCAAAGTCACGCATGGGGTATCAATCGCTTTTTAAAGTCCTGCATAACGTCATTGGTGTTTAAAGTCCTGTACATATATATACACATATACGACAGATAGAACGAGTCGTATTGCAATAAAAGAAGCGTTTCATTCTAGCCTATATTGTTGAATATAAATATATTACTAGAATTCATAGTACGATTCAATCGGCTGTTTCAAAATTAAATCGGGTTGCCCAATCTCAAATCCTCGACGATAACTAAATTCCCAAACTAAAAGTGACCCCACTGTTTGTAGTCCATACTCATTCTTATTTAGTACTGCCTTCTGTTAAATATTTAATTTCTAGCCTGAATAAACATGCGCCTATAATTACCAGCTTTGTTTTTGACACGATATAAACATATTTCCGTAGATTGCTAATTCAATTGTTGTGATTTTACGTGTGTGTGTGTGTGTGTGTGTGTGTGTGTGTGTGTTGTTGTTGTTTTTTAAATCGCCGATTATTTGCCGATGATAATCAGATATAATTTAGCTAATTAACTTTGGACGTCTTTGTATCGTGTACCAATGTAAGAAGTGTGCTGTAAACCGGTCTCCAGGAGATGAAGTGTGCTGTAAACCGGTCTCCAGGAGATGTTCATTTCTCGAAACCTTTTGCCATAAATATTTTCTGCATTCTTCGATAACAAACGGTCTTTCACTGCATGTATCAACATTCGTCACCAATTTGCTTTACCGTGAATCATGTTTTTTACGTGCGACTATTATCATAATCGCAACAAAGAGGACAGTCTGTATATGTGGATGCAAGTGTAAACGAATATGTTACCCGGTGCGTCCTTACACACCACACCGTCCACTCGGGCATCAGGTAGCCGAATGAACCAATAAAATGACAGCTTTTATTTTACACTCGACTAGCACTCAGTGTACTAAGACTATATGGACATCGCTGATAAACTACTCTCAGGGTCGCCGGCTCGAAAGTAGTAAAACGTTGTAATGTCGGACTCATTTAAAGCACATATTGATACAGAGTTGAAAACATAATGAGAAATGCCTTGTTTCGATGAATTTTGCATGTTCCCTATTTTTGGGATTCGCTCGCTTGAGATATCCCTTATTGTCAGGATTTTGGGATTCGCTCGCTTGAGATATTGGGATTCAGTCGCTTGAGATATCCCTTATTGTCAGGATTTTGGAATTCGCTCGCTTGAGATATCCCTTATTGTCAGGATTTTTCGTCTGTCTGTCTGTCTGTTTGTTTGTATATCGACGCTCCAAAGCCAAAATCGAAAAGCCGATTTCGACGAAACTAGGTCAACAGGTGCCATAGGTGCTCGAAGACTGCGCGTTTGAGTTTCGTTGCTATGGACCCACCCGTTGCTATGCAGTTAGCAAAAAACGCGTTTTAAGGGCTGAAATACGCAAAATACGAGGGAAACTGTTTTTTCGAACTACGTTCACCAAAAATCTATCTTCTCCTACAGTTTTCAACGTGGAGATCTCAAACTTCGGTTGTGAATACTTCGAGATATTTAAAAAAAACGTACATAGAATTGTTCGATTTAATTCATGGTAGCCCTTCAAAGATAGGGTATCGTTTTAGTGTCGATTTTATTGCACCATCTCATAGAGCTAGTCAATAGCTACAAAAAGGTTTTTTACGTGATTGACCTCCGACCCCGGGTTCCCGAGTTACAGCCGGAAGTTGGCTGCCAATTGCCTAAATATGAAAAGAGAGAATCACCGAGGCGAAACGGTTGGGTGTAGACCAATGCGTTTTGGCATGGTGATAGAACATGGTCGGTAGAATATTTTTTGTCAATTACACTTTTCTGTCTGTTTGTTTGTAAAGCGACGCTCCACAGCCCAAACCGACGGGCCGATTCCGATGAAACTTGGTGAACAGGTGCCATACGGGCTCAGGGTGTTCGCGTTTGAGTTTCGTTGCTAAAGACCCACAACCAAGGCGAATCCCACGTCGCCTACCGGCTTAATCTGCTGAAAAGGATCTTATTTATACTCGTCTGATTGCACAGATGATTAGATAGGAGTGGTTAATTAATAAATCTATCAACTAGAATCAATGACAAAAATGTTAAAATACAAATACGTTTTACTATCGATTGTCAGCTCGACTATTCAATCCGTAGTTTAAGTTACCTGCTCTGTTCATCCGAGACGGGCCTAGTTTCATTTGCATCATACGGTTTTAAGAACTGTGCCTTAGATATCGGAGTGTGAGCTGCATATGCGACAAAATGCGTCTACAAGTGGGAAATGGTTGAATATAATGCTTTTACTGATTTCAGCATATTTGTGAACTTATACATCGGGGACCTCTATCATTGTGTCGACATAGCTGAGTCTATGTTGTTGTGTTCTTGACGCACTCTATTGGCTCGTCTTAATAACTGTGTTAGCATACTCAATTGACCAGATAAACTTAATCATGTAACGAATTAAAGCTAAAATTATACAAAACACGTTAATAAGTTCATCTTTGCAGAGGGGCATTGTTGTAAAAATCTAGTTTTGAATTATAGCAATTCATAACCAATACATGCAATTTGCTTATCAAGTAGTATCCGCAAAATAAAATAGTATCCGCGATAAATGTCACGAAACTGTTAACGCCGTTGTGCCCCGTTTCTGACACCCACGATTTGGAAATTTTAGCCGGGTGCCACGACGTGCCACGTTGTTGCCACGTGCTAGCTACGCTGTCGCCTCGTTGTAGTCCCGTTGTGCCACACTTTAAAGGTGACAACAAATGTCAAAGCAGGGTTATGTCTCGCTACCGCCACGCTGTCGCCACGCTGTCGCCTCATTGTCGCCACCCTGTGCTTCGTTATGCATCGCTGCCGCCACGTTGCAACCACGTTCAGTTAAAACGCGTCATGCATTGATGACCCTCTACCAAGACTGTTGAAAGTATTACAATCCATTGACACGACAGAGCGTATGATATATAGCGTACCACAACGTACTATCTCGTAGCACAACGTTGTACAGCGTAAAACAACGTAGCATAACGCAGCTCATAACGTAGTACAACGTGTTACAGAGAATCAAAACGTGACACAGCTTGGCATAACGCGTCATTTCAACTTCACGTTTTGTCAAGTTTGATCACGTTTTATCACGTTTGATCACGTTTCAGCCACGTTGTTCTACGTTTGCTCACGTTGTAGCCACGTTTCATAACGAAGCTAAACGTGGCGGCCAAAACGTGACACTATGACTGGGGCATTAGGTTTATATCGCGGGTGTATCAGCACCAGTGCATATATTGGTTGTGAATAAACTGTCACGGGTGCAATGGCTTGCGCATGCGCCGTGTTAATCGTCTTGATCACGCATGCGCCGTATTCGACCGTCAGCTCTCGGATATTTCCGTAGCAGTTCGTCACTAGATTGGTTCTCGTACGAATTTGGAAAAGAATATTAAGATTAGTGAACCAGTCTATTTATATGCGAGTAGTTTTTCTATAATTAAAATGTAAATTAAAACAATAGTTTTTTAATAACACCCACCGCTGCCACCATTTGTAAGCGTTAAGCCATCGCGGGTCACTCATCCAGGCACTAACGGCGATGAACGTTCTTAACTTTACATAAAGGTCAACCACTCTACCAACATCCCTATAAAAGGCGGCTTTCAGAGCAAGGGTGTAGATGTGATATTTATACCTATACCTAGATCCCGTTCCCGTTATATTAGGAAAATGGGAATACTTTCATAAATGCAAAGTTATTGTGCTAAATTTTGCGATTTTAAGAATACATTAAGGGGAAAAAATGACGCGCATGCGCAGACAAATGTTTACAATAATTTTGGGAGATCAAGGTCAACACGTTAGGAAAAGGTATTTTTGTTTTACGTATTTAACTACAAAGTGTTTTGACTAAGATAAATGTTTATTTGATACACCATAGTAAAAAGTATACTGCATTTAACCAGTGTCCAATTATGACATAACACTGTTTCCCGTATCCAATCGAGCGATTTGATTTTTGGGTAGCACGTGTTCGTCTTGGTTCCCTTTCATCATTTAATCTTGTCGATCAATTAGAATTTCATTGTTAGTGTTTGTTTAATTAAGTGCATTAATCTGGACAAATGAGCCGTTCACGAGAAAACAAAAATTAAGGACTCCGCGTAATGTATCGCCCTAGAAACGAATGTCCGCGCAGGCTAATCCGGGCCGACACATCCCGTCTCGGGTCGAGGGGGGGGGGGGGGGGGGGGGGGGGGGAAACAGGAAATCCACAGAAGGAGAAAAGTTTCTGTCCGGGATAGCCTGCGCGGTATGCTTAGGCTGATCCGGATCGATACTTTATGCAGAGTCGACAATGTCGGTTTTCTCGTGGGACGGCTCAAATATCTTCGACTGCTAAAACAAATTAATGTATTTACTTTGTATGATTCTCCTTATCTCCGATCATTACGGTATTACATGTACTGGCAAATCAATGGATTTGGATCGTTTATAGATAGTACTGATTTTATCATTTCCCGCATACAATAAATCAGCAGCCGTCGAATTTGAAATAATCTTGGTTAGAATATGAAACATATATAAGAAAAGTTCACTAATAGAATGTAGTCGAACACGTTGACGAAAAAGACAAAATGCCCATGCTCCAATTTTTGTTTTAAAGAAGTGTGCTTGCAACGCGACAACACGTGTCTCTGTTTAAGTGTTGACCCATTACCTAATATGGTAGTTTATAGTTTCATAGTCGTCTGCTTTTAAAAATAGCATGGCGTGAATGGTAGATTAACAATGGGACAACTGGGATGATAATTGTGATACAAAGTTGAAAAGATATTGCTGGCTTCGGGGGAGTTTGTACATTTCTATGAAAGTTGGGCGATTAAAACATAAATATTCAAAGGTCGTCTGCTGAAGAAGCATTACATATCTACTTCATCGGTGAGTTCACTCATGTGTATCTTCCACTGGTTGTAAAGCAGTACATAGACGAGCGAATAACCTCTGTAAAATTTGTAAAATCCATTGCGCGGTGCTCCATGAAAACCACACACAACGTTATTTTGACACGTTTAATTAAATTCATATTAAGGATCAACATGGGGACCGTTTTACAGACATTGCTTTTAACCTTCTATGCCTTATTGGCGAACAGTGCAGAGTCAGCGCTGGCTGATCTAAAAATTGTTCATTAATATAAACATAATCTGGTTTGTGAATAGCCTTTTCTGGTTATGTGATGCGATTAAAAGCATTCCGCTGTACACGTATAATGATATCCGCAGTATTCCGTTTTATATAAAGGAACTGCTATAGAGTGCTGCTTTATCTGAAGAAGAAATACAAACTGACAGGACATTATTCATAAAAAATGTTTTCCCGTCAGCATTTGGTTTGTGATAAGACTGATGTCGTATTTGGAATAAAGTTAAATAAAGTTTCAATTCGAATAATTGTGGCTGATAAAACGATTAATTACAGGACAGTTTGTTTCTTTCAAAAAAAGATTGATGTCTAATACAAGGCTAGAAATATATGATAAGGACTTATTAATGTTTTTGGAATGAATTTGTTAAATTGGAATTGTTTTTATACAACTCGGATGTATTGTCTATGAATCTATACGGTTAACCGAGTAACCGGTTACTAAATTATACGGTTAGTAATATCGGTAACCGTTGCCATCCCTAGAATAAACCCATACTAATGGATTCCTATAAATTTGATTGTTTGTTTTCTGCCATGACATATATTGTATTGTAAAGTTATGGCAGTCGCACAAGGCAGCATACAATTACACCGCGATGACTGCTACATTTCTACATCATTTCCAATTAAATGTAACATCCCAAACACGCAACAAACACATTTCGCCCTGCATTGGTCGACCTAAATATTCACTGAGCTATATGTGGTAATCCGATGAATCAGGCCAGATATATTAGTGGGGAAGTTCTGTTATCGTCATTTCAATAAATACGTCAGATAAAAAGGTATCTCGCTATATGCGACTTGAAAACAGTGCTGCAGAGGTAGAGCGTCGGCCTATCGTACCATGGGTCCCGGGTTCGAGTCCCGCGATTTCGCGATCGATGTGAATTAAATAAGTTTAAACTAACCATTTCCCATATACAAGAAGTATTCAGTTGACGACTTTGAAAACAGCCAGGCAAATATGTGATCAATCTCTATAGATTAAAATATGATTATTAAATACTTTTTTAAAAATCTTGCGATAAAAGAAGAAACGACTCATTATGAGAAATGTGTTCTACTAGTTTAGTTTAAACTTATTTATTTTACATCGATTGCGAAACAAGCCTTGGACTTATATTACTCACGCTCGATGTCTGCTTACTGGAGACTTAACCAGTACTCGCGCCGTTTGTGTGGAAAAAATCCCAAAGTCAGGACCCGCTCATCGCTGGACTCGAACCAGGGACCTTTGATACGAGAGGCCGACGCTCTACCTCTGCACCACTGTCTTCTATTGCCAGAGTGTTTTTCAAAATTCAGCGGCTGCAGATGCGTCTGATACTACCTACCGGTTATAGGCAGTCATCATATCGAGCGTTTGCTATTGCAGCGAAGTTATGGTCAGGTTTTAATGAGATAGCTATATCAGTGGCATGCATTTCGGAGTTTAGTTCAATCAGGGTCTTTCAAATAGTACTATTTGAAAGACCCTGGTTTAATTCACAATGATATTTTGTTACAATGTGAAGGCTGACCATGTAGCTACAACATTGTTATTGTTCGTTATCTAAACAAAATAAAGTTTTTATGGTGCATCTTTCGAATGAATTTGATGAATAATTTATTATCACAATGTGTGTAATCCGATCTTTGTCGTTATTTATTTAACCCTTTCCCTCATACGACAATTCTGCAGCAGACGACTTTGAACGTATTTTGTCAAAACATAGAACATCTCAATAATTGAATGGATAACAAAAAGTGGAAAACATTGTGGCAAAAGGAGAAATTGCACGTTTTGTGCAATTTCTTCTTTTGCCACTATGTTTTCAAAAAGCCGTCTGCTGGAGAGGCGTCAGAAAGCGTCTATATGAGGGAAAGGGTTAAAGAGAAAAACGATGGCCCGTATTACTTGACGTAATAAGGCGTTTCTGGTCGAATGAATCTAAACTATACTTAACTATCGAATCGGAAAGAAAAAAAACATTAGTCATAAAGAATTCCAGTTGGGAGATTGATGTATAACCTCTGATTGCATAGAAACAGATCGATCCTGTTATTTACCCGTTTACGTTCACGTTTACCCGTCACCTATTAGATATCCATCCCAAACCATGTATAAATGTACACATGCTATTGCTGTTATTATTATTATCATTATTATCATTATTATTACTATTATAATAAATAAATAAATGAATAAATAAATAAATTGTTATTATTATCATTATCATTATCATTGTTGTTGTTGTTATTTTTATGATTACTATTATGTAAAGATTGATTTTCAATTACCATATCATTTTATGTATAGAAACTAGTCCAATTACTTGTTGTTAACAGTTGATATAATGAATGTATTCAATTAATCTCCGAACGGAGGAAATAAAGAGAATGAATGAATGAATATTATTGTTGTTGTTGTTGTTGTTATTATTATTATTGTTGTTGTTGTTATTATTATCATTGTTGTTGTTATTATTATTATTGTTGTTGTTGTTGTTGTTATTATTATTATTGTTGTTGTTGTTGTTATTATTATCATTGTTGTTGTTGTTATTATTATTATTATTATTATTGAGTGTGCATTTGCAACACGTGGAAACAATCAAAGTTTAATATGTATATACGAAACCTATTAAACAAATTATTTAGAAAAAGGAGCAATTCCCATAATCCGCAATATAAGAGGAGAAACAATACAAGCATATGTACATTTTCTAAGTATTAATTGGTCTAAATCAAAGTAGACTCACTCGATGCTGTAGTGGTGATGGTGTCCACACCTCCTTGTCAGGAGATCAGAGATTTAGGAGCAATTTAAGTCTTACCAACTATTATAGAATTTAGAAGTCTCTTTGAGTATCATGGCTGCATGATTACCATTACGACTGATCCCATGGATTCGGGATCAAATAAACGGTTGCAATAGTTGTGTCGATAACAATTGGCTTCGGAAATATAGTGATATAACTAAAACAGCGTTATAAAAGTGGTGTAAAACAACACTCAATGAGGCTTCATGATCCAAACTTATAGGAAAACAGCTCAATTGACTTTGTTTGGTGATTAAATGGGTCACTTGGCGATGTCCTATTTCGCTGAGAATCGCAAAATTTTAATACAATGTGATACTTAAAAAAGCTAATTACACCTTCGACTAATGTCCGGCGTTCTTTCCCATGTACTTTTCATGTTTATATTGTGTCGTATCACTTTGCCAACTTAAATGTTTTAAATAAGATATTTGAGCCGTTCCACGAGAAAACCAGCGTGTTATGGACTCATGCGTAATGTATTGCCCAGATCAGCCTGCGCTAATGCGGGCCGACACATTTCGTCTCAGGGGGAAAGAGGAACAGGGTAATGATTCCTAAAACAGAATATCCATAGGAGGTAAAAAGTGTCTGACCGGGTTAGCCTGCGCGGCATGCTTAGGCTGATCCGGGTTGATACTTAACGCAGAATCCACGAAAACAATCCGTTATGCGATTACGACCAGTACAGATTCAGAGCAGCGAGCGCATCCGCTCAGTCTGATCTGAATATGTCCTGTTCGGAATTTTGTCATAGAAATGTTCAAGAAATATTTGTATAGCACTAAAGCACTATTCATTTCTATCCTTATCATGGATGAGCTTACAGAATTTTTTCACAGACGTGTACATTTCGCTTAGGTCGATTTACGTCGCACAGCTCATCTTAATTGTGTGGTTCCTGGGTTACGATATTTGGTTTAATTTGTTCAGACTTAGCTGATGACTACACACAATTTACCGAAAAGCAAACACATCGGAAGCTCATTCAACCAAATAAAGTTTGACCATTTACCGTACAAATGTATGTGATCAAAGCGTTTATAGCAGCACTGCATTCAATTACCCATAAACCAGAAGTTGTTCCATAAACCGTTTTACCCCTCAGTCGACCCTATCTAGTCTGCTGTCTGGACACAGTGCCACAGCCACACAGCTATTTCTGTCTACGAAATAAAATACAGTTTTATTGTCTAATGAATGACAGACTGGAACCATGGATTATCCACGAATTGGGTCGAACGATCATGCCGGAAAGTTGATCAAAGAATTGGGTCGAACAATCATGTTGGAAAGTTGATCAAAGAATTGTCTAAATAGGTCTGTATCGATAAATAACATTTCTGTCATTAATATTATTTATTCAATACAAAAACTAATTACATGTTTAAATACGAATAATTGAGCAATTAAGAATAAGGTAGCATTTATGAGCTATATTAGGCCACCCTTGACGTCATTCAATGATCTAATTCTTCATTTCCTTGATTAAATTCCAAATAGACAAAATTACATCACGTGTCTGTTGAATTTTCACCAGATTGGAAGAAAGAGCAATTATAAATGAGACGCGCCCAGGGGCGTAGCTTTGCAATAATCAATGTGTATGCCGTCTCGTGAGAAAATCAACATTGTGGACTCTGCGTTAAGTATCGACTCGGATCAGCCTAAGCATGCCACACAGGCCTACCCGGATAGACACTTTTCGCCTCCTGTGGATTTTCTGTTTCAGGAATCACTACTCTATACATTTATCCCCCTAAGACGGAATGTGTCTGACGGATCAGTCTGCGCGGACAGCGCAGGCTGATCTGGTCGATACATTACGCAGATGTCTATCGCCGCAACTGCATGTTGGGGCATTTTGAGAAAAAATGTGTAGGCACGTGCCTACAGTGCCTAAAGGGAGCTACGCCCCTGGCGTCAGTTGATTTATGGTCTTCTTGCATATGGGAACAGTGACGACTCCGATGAGACTCTGCATTTACAAAAACTCATCAAAGCCTTCACTGATCGCACTACTTTAAAGTGACATAAATGTATGTTTTGTATGGTCCTCTTATGATACACTGTCGTTATCCTTAATGCTATTCCGTTTATGGGGTTCAACATGGTCCTTTATGATACACTGTCGTCATCCTTAATGCTATTCCGTTTATGGGGTTCAACATGGTCCTTTATGATACACTGTCGGTTTCCTTCATGCTATTCCGTTTATGGCATTCAACACGTCCGTCTCGGATACGGGAGGTCTTGTGTTCATTTCGCGCTCAGGATAATGAGGTTAGCACTTCGACCGACTCGCTGGTGTCTGTATAAATGGACCAGTAATACTTGTAAATTACCCAGGAAACGCTGTTGTATAACTGGATCAAAGTTGGAAGCGGCTTAAATCCCATAAAAACGCACAACATCTCCATTTGCCACAATGTTTTCATCTCTAGTCAATGATCATGCTATTATTTTCAAAATCGCCTGATGTATATATATATATGGGAAAGAGTTAATTTTAACTAAGTACTCGACATAGGTGGAAAGGGTTAATATTAACTAAGTACTCGACATAGGCGGAAAGGGTTAATATTAACTAAGTACTCAACATAAGTGGAAATAATTAATATTAACTAAGTACTAGACATAGGTGGAAAGGGTTAATATTAACTAAGTAATCGACATAGGTGGAAATAATTAATATTAACTAAGTACTAGACATATATGGAAAAGGTTAATATTAACTAAGTACTCGACATAGGTGGAAAGTGTTAATATTAACTAAGTACTAGACATAGGTGGAAAGGGTTAATATTAACTAAGTACTAGACATAGAAAGGGTTAATATTAACTAAGTACTAGACATAGGTGATAAGGGTTAATATTAACTAAGTACTCGACATAGGCGGAAAGGGTTAATATTAACTAAGTACTCAACATAAGTGGAAATAATTAATATTAACTAAGTACTAGACATAGGTGGAAAGGGTTAATATTAACTAAGTAATCGACATAGGTGGAAATAATTAATATTAACTAAGTACTAGACATAGGTGGAAAGGGTTAATATTAACTAAGTAATCGACATAGGTGGAAATAATTAATATTAACTAAGTACTAGACATATATGGAAAAGGTTAATATTAACTAAGTACTCGACATAGGTGGAAAGTGTTAATATTAACTAAGTACTAGACATAGGTGGAAAGGGTTAATATTAACTAAGTACTAGACATAGAAAGGGTTAATATTAACTAAGTACTAGACATAGGTGATAAGGGTTAATATTAACTAAGTACTCGACATAGGTGGAAAGTGTTATTAACTAAGTACTCGACATAGATGGAAAGGGATAATATTAACTAAGTACTCGACATAGATGGAAAGGGATAATATTAACTAAGTACTAGACTTAGGTGGAAAGGGTTAATATTAACTAAGTACTCGACATAGATGGAAAGGGTTAATATTAACTAAGTACTAGACATAGATGAAAAGGGTTAATATTAACATAGTACTAGACATAGATTGAAAGGGTTAATATTAACATAGTACTAGACATATAATGAAAGGGTTAATATTAACTAAGTACTAGACATAGATGGAAAGTGTTAATATTAACTAAGTACTCGACATAGGTGGAAAGAATTAATATTAACTAAGTACTAGACATAGGTGGAAAGTGTTAATATTAACTAAGTACTAGACATAGAAAGGGTTAATATTAACTAAGTACTCGACATAGGTGGAAAGTGTTAATATTAACTAAGTACTAGACATAGGTGGAAAGGGTTAATATTAACTAAGTACTCGACATAGGTGGAACATGTTAATATTAACTTATTCCTGGGCAAAACTATTGAAGACCTCAACATTTGAAAGTGTAATTAGTGTGTACTTACGGGAAATTTTTGAAAACACTGTGGCAAAAGCAGAAATTGCTCATCATGAGCAATTTTCCTTTTGTCACAATGTTTTCAAAAGTCGTCTCTGCAGAGGCGTCACAAAGCATCTCCGTGTGGAAAAGGGTACTGGTAACTGATATATGTAGTAATTTGAACTTACAAACATTACTAATGAGCGTTGTTCACACAATGGAAGGAGACTCTGGTAGTTAAATATAGTTTCATGTGAATGGTGGCGTGTCTCATCTGACCTTGTCCTCAAAACGTCAACAATCCTTGTACTTATGACCTAATTTTGGACAATAGTTTTGAACTATTCATTATTTACTTTGTTGTCACAATTAGCAATATTTGCAGCAATATTTGCAGAAGTTTCAACATTTCTAAATGTTGATCTCCACCTGGAGTTCAGCACATTTAAAGACCAATATTAGGATGAAAGATCAATGTATGTAACAGTACCTATAGGTCAAAATAACGTTCAAGAACTGTATACTGTTTTGACTGTCATGCAAATAACCATGACATAGGCTTAGCTGTTGGCTATATCCATTCGAAAGGAGTGATGTTATTTATATATGACGCCATTTCAAATTACTCGGACAACTGTTTTCATCCAATGACTTACATTTCCTACTTATATAAGAAAGCTGGTATTATTTATCCATATTGTTCTCCTACAAATTATAATTATCCTTGGTTTAGTTCGCTAACTCGTTTATTGATTTATTTTGATCATTCGGTACCTGTAAACACATGGTGCGATTTCACGAACAGAGGAGAACATCTGGAACGATCTAAAGAATTTCCCTTCTTTCGGGATGACTTGGCCATTTTGCATACGTATGTGCGAGAATAATTCAAAACGGCGGATTGTTGTTTGAACTTTATTGTCTATCGATCGCAATTTATTTCTTTTTAAGATCGACCTTTACTCGAAATGTTCTAAGATTTACCTGGACCTTTCCGATTCAAATACAATCAGAGTGTCATGCGTAAATCAAGCACGACGGATTAAAATATCCGTATTTGAGCTGTTCAAATATAAATTGCTGATTAAAGGATTGTTAGCGATCAATTAGATCTAAGTTCGTGTTGACCCAGCCTTCAGTCTCCGCCAATATAGAGGACATCGGACCTTTAACTGGAACAATTCTAAATAAATATACCTACATTTTTATGGACGTATTTTCACCCCTTTTTATGTAGCAAGTGCTTTAGACTAAAGTTTAACTCTTTCCCTCATACGACAATTCTGAAGCAGACGATTTTGAACATAATTTGTCAAAAAGTAGAAAATCCCTATAATTGAATGGATAACCTATGACTTAAAGTGGAAAACATTGTGGCAAAAGGAGAAATTGCTCGTTTTGAGCAATTTCTTCTTTTGTCACTATGTTTTCAAAAAGCCGTCTGTATGAGGGAAAGGGTTAATAACTAAAAGGCAAACAATGGTGAGTTGACGTGGTCGAAAAGTCATTAAAGAACCCAATCGAATATTTACGTAAACGTGAAGTAAAGTACAAACCAATAAATTATAAACCACGTCACGCGGAGAACCCGACAGTCGGGGTTTTATAAAGCAGTGGCATTTAAGTGCAAATTGTATACTTGTAAAGTCGACTGTACTAGATCATAAGCGATCTCCAGAGGGTTCCAGGATGCGTGGTCAAGCTGATTGCCAATATGGTTCATCGTGGTCTGACTGTGCTAATGCGCAGACCTAACGGGATCTTTGATTGTCGTTAAGGTAGTTTCACACCTTTGGAGATAAATTGTTGAAATTATCAAATATCCTTCAAAATTTAAAAACCAATGTGCGAACAGTCTATGGAAAAAACAGCCATTTGCGTGGAAAGAATGATCTGTGGATTACTGGTGTGAGATAGCTAGGAACACACGAGAAGGTGAACTGGCCACCGTGATATTATACTGAATGATATTAACATTTTATCTCCAAAGGTGTGGAACTACAAGTCCCGGATGTCGGTTTCTTTATGACGTTGTCCCAAGGTAAATAATATGAGCCGTTCCACGAGAAAAACAACATTATGGACTCTGCGTAATATATCGACCCAGATCAGCCTGCGTAGTCCGCGCAGGCTAATCCGGGCCGACAGGGGAATAGAGGTGTAGAGTAATGATTCCTGTGTCTGTCTGTGTCTGTCTGGGTTAGCCAGCGCGTCATGCTTAGGCTGATCCGGATCGATACCTTACGCAGATTCCAAACTGTTGGTTTTCTCATGGAACGGCTCATATGTCACTTGTCATAAAAGTATAATTTGTTTTATTTATTATGTTTATTACAGCGTGTAGCGGAAAGATAAACATTACCACACTTTACGATCGACTATTTAGTAATTACATGCCCCACGTGTTACCGAAATGTGGCAGTGCCGCTGTTCAGGTCCGGCTCGACCTGGCTCTCAGACAGATCATCGACCTGGTAAGTTTGTGTTGTTCTGTTTATGTTGGTTAACCATTTTCGGTGACGCGCTCATTTTGGAAACGTTTGCATTGACAATATAGACAGACACACTATGAATAAAGCACCAAGACTACTGACAACAATATGGAACAATAACTTGTGTAATTAAACCTCGGAGCATTTTTCATTCAGTGAAGATTCAGATCAACCTGCGCATCCGCATAATCCGATCTGAATCCGCACCATTCGTCAATTAGCCACCGGGATTCTAAAGAAACTTCTGACACAAATTGCCGAGTTAGATCAGATTGCAAGAATGCATGCATGTGCTGGCAGATCTTTGCCTACACCTGTCACAAATATCCTAGGGTTGTTTTGCCTAGTGCACGACTCAATTGTTGATAAGCAGTCCGTTTTTTTTTTAATCATGATTCACATTCATGATCTCATCCATTAACCTTATATGTACAGCCGCGCCTGGCGATTTGGGGTCTTATTGACCATTCATACAATTATCATATCGTATCACTCATAATTATTGTTAGACGCATCTAGGAATAAATTATATCTAGAGCGACAATGATGGCTCCTATAAGACTGTGCAGATTCAACGACTTGTCATAGTCTTTACCGAACTCAGGTGTATTGTAACCCTATATCGCATCACCCTGCTTGTTTAAAGAGTTAAAAAGAAATAATGTGAAGAAAGGATGGAGTGCCCGTTGTGAGCTCTCAATAGTTTATGTTATAGTTCCCCCCTTAGACGGAATGTGTCGGCCGGATCAGTCTGCGCGGACAGCGCAGGCTGATCTGGTCGATACATTACGCAGATGTGTGTATGTATGCAGACAGTTTCAGGGAATATAAAAAGGCTACCATGTCTGCTCCCTCCGCATTTAAACCCGTTTTAACGTGTTTTATGGAGTTTTACACAAAGAAACATTAGCCTTTTCTCAAGTACATCAAATCTGCAGAAGACGACATCAGAAACATTTATGTTTAAAATATGTCACATTTCTATGAACGAATAGTGAAATTATTAAATAATATTATATAATTGATAAAGTTGTGTCCAATGTCGTTTGCTGCAGATGAACTCAACTACATGTGGGACATTAGTCTGACTCTAGATTATTGTATCGATTGGTCATAAACTAAATATACATTTCTTACAGAACGAACCAACACAGATCCTAGAAACAAACGCATGGGTCCGAATGGTAAGAACAGTTTTTACATAAAGTTTTGCTTTAATTCTTCACCAATCATTCACTTGTACATGTTATACATGTATATTCTAAATGTCTAATTGACTAAATTTCCAATTGACATAATTTCTAATTGGCTAAGCCAGATGAATTCAGTTTATAATTATAATACATTTTAGAATTGTTATCCTGGCCCATGTTCTAAATTGGAATATTACCAATTACCTCTTGACCACCATGTACACATATCGTTGTAAAAGAGGAAATCGTTTTCATGTCCAACACCATCCTCGGTACCCAGGCTATTCATAAAATATATGATACCCTGGGCAAATTGGCTAGCGAAATTTCGTAAAGCATGCGCCACGATTTCCTCCGTTACAACACTGTAATTTTAGTATCGCAAAAGGTTTGTGTCATGCGGCCAATCAAAAGGCTGCATTTCACCTAATAAATTATTCATGAGAACGAGATTTGTACAGCCAATTTGCCCAGGGTATCATATATTTTATGAATAGCCTGGGTACCGAGGATGGTCCAACACTCTTATATGTAATTGTATAATGTATCAATATATTTATAGTGTTGGAATAGGCGTTTTATTGTTTTTAGCATAAAACACACACACACACACACACACACACACACACACACACACCTATAGACATACACAAATATATTGTTTAGACCAAGTGTCGATGATAAGGTACATGTCTGTTAAAAGATCTTCCTCTACATCAGGAGGTGGCGAGTCCGAGCCCCGGCCACCCATTAGCGTTAGTTTAAACAATATGTCATTAACATCAATTTTACATATCCGTTAAAAGTTAATTATACATAATATTGATTTATTTATCAGCATGGATTAGAAAAGAAGTTACTTAACCCTTTCCCTCATATAAACGCTTTTGGACGCCTCTGCAGCAGACAGCTTTTTGAAAACATAGTGACAAAAGAAGAAATTGCACAAAACGTGCAATTTCTCCTTTTGCCACAATGTTTTCAACTTTTCGTTATAGGTCATCCATTCAATTATAGAGATTTTCTATTTTTTGACAAAATACGTTGAAAGTCGTCTGCTGCAGAGTTGTGATGAGGGAAAGGGTTAAAACTTGTATAAATTCTTGATCCATGCAAAACATAATTTCCCAATTTGATATTACCCAGTCAACAAAATGTTGATAATGTTATGGATATTATTCCGAGAACGGTCTTAATATTCAGGAATAGGTGCGTAGGCCTTCATTCCCGGAATAGAAGCAGATCTTTAAAACATGTAAATTTATCAAACATTTTGGTTTCAACTCTTCTAGGTTAACCAAAAAATAAGATAGAGAAATAAAATATAAAAAAAAGGCATAAAAGGATTACAGTGGCTTCCAAAAGGGCATTACTTCTGTAGAAATGTACATAAATGCCATGTTTCATGTTGTAACTGGTATGTTATTCCCGTACTATAACTGAAATCCCGTTGGGGGCAGAGCGTAAACATATCTAAACAAACACGTAGTCTTTCAACTCGATTAGAATTGACTCTCGAGCCTTTAGAAGAACGCATTAGATTCATGCGCCCACCATCAATTAATAACCCACGTGTTATATTGAGCCAGGTCGTATGAAAATCAGCTTTAACCCTTTCCCTCATACGACAATTCTGCCGCAGACGACTTTGAACATATTTTGTCAAAAAATGGAAAATGTCTTTAATTGAATGGATAACCTATGACTAAAAGTGGAAAACATTGTGGCAAAAGGAGAAATTGCTCGTTTTGAGCAATTTCTTCTTTTGTCACTATGTTTTCAAAAAGCCATCTGAGGCAGAGCAGAAAGCGTCTATATGAGGGAAAGGGTTAAAAGGGATTTTGAAAATAATATCAATATATACACGATCAGATTATCTTTCCCTCCCTCAGACGATTTGACCGCATATGCCGCAATCGACTTTTGAAAACATTTTCGAAAAAATGCGAAATTGCTCATAATCTAACACGCAATCTCAACATAGCCCCTCAATGTTCACATACATTTATGAATCTAAAAGAAACGACAATAAAATACTTGAACTGTTCCCCCACTGGTATTGAACGCAATCTCCTTCATATATGAGCGTGAGCCTAAGCATTTAAAAATTCTACCCTGCCGAGGACCAAATGAATATTTAGGCATCAGAAAACAGTTTAATACTTCTTACAAAGTCACGCGAGAGGAGGGTGAGATTAATGACGGTAGGATGGTCACGATAATACGAAACGAGGCTGCAACAATAACAAGGATTTCAACGTATGAAAACTATGCGTCATTTACCTCGACGAATGTATAAAACAAATCGCAACATTGATGTTCCAGGAACACCAACCTTAGTCCATTTATGACGCACGTGTATTAATATCTGCTTTTGCACCTTGATAATATCATCGAAATGACTGTGAAAGATATGGGCTAAGTGGTAGAGCGTCGGTCTCTCGTTTTAAATGTCCCGGGATTGAATTCCGTGATGAGCGGGTTCTGCCTTTGGGATTTTTCCACACAAACGGCGTGAGTACTGGTTAAGTCTCCGGGAATCAGACATCCGGCAAAATAATATGTATATCGATGTAACGTAAATAAGTTTAAACTCAATGATCACGAGTTGTTTAAAGTATATTGAAAGCTGTGACTTATTGGAAAAACTGCATTTCCAGATCAAACTGCGTGAATGCGCAAGTTTACCTAGGTCCAGACTAGCCGAAAATTCGGTATATTCGGTGTTCGTGGTAATCGGACCATATGATCGTCATATTTATATCGGTGACGTTCTACGGAAACAAACGTCAACGTTCTTGCGACCAGTGTTGATCCAGATCAGTCAGGGCATACGCGCAATCAAGTAAAATTCGGCCTTCAAGTATCGTCTGTTGATCAACTAGATCAAATTAGATAAAATAGCAAGGAAGTCCATATTTATATTCTCAGACAATTGTCACAAATACACTCAGGTAGAGCATCCCTCATATAGTTTACGTACATACTTTTGCAATAAGTATGGATCAGTATGGATCAGTATGGATCAGGCTCCAACACTAAAATAGATAACCCTGCGCTCAGAATGTGTACTCAAGTATTTTATTGGTCAGAAGCAAATTAATTCTCAAAATTGACAAATTGGAAGTCTTATTTGAGCATTGAGTACATTTCTGAGCATAGAAAAGGTTTTCAGAATTTTGATGTTTCAGGGCCTGGTTAATATTGGTAAGTAAAATTATATGCTATGTGTCTATTCAAGATACTCGATTTTATTCAGTGATTAGGCCACCGACCCACAATACAACATATAATACAAATCATAGAATATATATATGTGATATGCCTAGTCAGTTAATTTTAATAATTTTGTCGCATAAATAGCTAGCCGCTTAACTTTAATCGGATTGTCATTGCTAAATACAGATTCTAGTAGTTTTCTTGATACCCAGTGGCGCATAAACCAGCTCAGACCTGGAATATGCGGTATTCGCTAGTTATATATTCACATTGTACGCTGTATCCCTGGCGTGGCTAAATTATGACCGCAGCGTGTGTCCGATTTGTCCTATTGTCTGTAGTGGACAATGCACAGAACATGACATATGTGTCTGTAACATGTTGCTGACCCATTCACGTGACATTCTCTGTACTAAAATATGTAAAGATACAGTGCTTTCTCATGATTTAGGATTAACAGTTTCGATCAATGAAATAAATCGTGCAGTCAAATGTCACAAGTTGCAAACGTAACAGTCGTGGTTGAACAGAAATTTAGAACTGATTTAGAGTATCTATCTTATTTAACTCTTTCAGCGCCAAAGGCAATATTGAGATTTTTGCAAACAATACCGATTCAGGTGAGTCAGCTCGTAACGAGCTGTCTCACCTGAAATCAGCATTGTTTGACTTTTAGTTATATAAAAATATTCCAAAATTCTTACTACACGACAAATAGAATCGGCCGATTTTGAACATGGAAGAGTCTACTTTAAACAATTCGGCGCTGAAAGAGTTAAGTACAGTAGTGATCCCCGTCAGTGCCTTTCTCTGCACGTCATCTGCCCATTATTATCAGAATCTACACAATTCAGCCGAATAACGAGAAAACCATCATTGTGGACTTTGCGTAAAGTATCGACCCGGATCAGCTTAAGCATGCATCGCAGGCTAATCCGGACAGACATTTTTCACTTCCTGTGGATTTTCTGTTTCTGGAATCATTTCTCTACTCCTATATCCCCCTGTGACGTAATGTGTCGGCCCGGATTAGCTTGCGCAGGCTGATCTGGCTCGATACATTACGCAGAGTCCATTATGGTTTGTTTTTTTCGTGGAACTGCTAACATGGTGACACGAGCTTCGAGAAAGCATATTTATGTTATATGTGGACAGTGTATATAGTGATCAGAGTGTGCGAATAAACAGACTCATCTGTATGTACACTGTTTACAAACGTCTACATGTACGGAGTGTGCGAATAAACAGACTGATCTGTATGTACACTGTTTACAAACGTCTACATGTACGGAGTGTGCGAATAAACAGACTGATCTGTATGTACACTGTTTACAAACGTCTACATGTACGGAGTGTGCGAATAAACAGACTGATCTGTATGTACACTGTTTACAAACGTCTACATGTAAGGAGTGTGCGAATTCACATGCTGATATGTATGTACACTGTTCACAAACGTCTACATGTACGGAGTGTGCGAATTTACATGCTGATCTGTATGTACAGTGTTTACAAACGTCTACATGTACGGAGTGTGAGAATTCACATGCTGATCTGTATGTACACTGTTTACAAACGTCTACATGTACGGAGTGTGCGAATTCACATGCTGATCTGTATGTACACTGTTTACAAACGTCTACATGTACGGAGTGTGAGAATTCACATGCTGATCTGTATGTACACTGTTTACAAACGTCTACATGTACGGAGTGTGCGAATTCACATGCTGATCTGTATGTACACTGTTTACAAAAACGTCTGCTAGTACTGTTACCCATGGATATAATTTAATCTAGCCATTCAATTGTTGGTCATGAATGCCCATTTTCCCCCCATGTTAATGCTCGTATTTCACAAATGTAAATATTGTGTTAATTGACATTAAACTAATTAACTCAATTATTAAATTTTTAATTGGCATTTATCGGCACTTTTTTTTAATTGATATTCGTCTTTCACAATCCCGTATCCTTAAATACATTTATGTTCATCATATTTAACAAAGACGAATTCTATAATGTGTGTAGCACGGAATACATTCACAATGGTGAAATGGGTTGTCTTTATTTTGAACAAATAATGCGGCTTGCTAGTTATCAAAGCTATCTACTGGGATAGGTTTTGATTCCATTTGGCGTCCCTCGTTACTTGAATTATTATGCATCTGAAACTCAAACATTGCGTTGTCAACAACAAGCCATTATTATTATTGTTGTTCTGACTACGAGGGGTCTGCACAATGTATAATGTTTAAATACATACTCTCATCTGACGATTATACCTGCAGCATTTCTCCCAGTATTCAACAACCCATGTATTCGACTGAGTTACCAAACCTCTTAAAATGATCTCGCCACGTTAGTTCGGAGAAAAACAAAGTCACAAACCAGCGAGTGTATCAATAAAATATATATATATTTTTTTTAAATATTACAAATGTCACCGCCATTCCAAACAGTTAATAATCATTTGCCAAATATAGCCCCCCTCCCCTTTTTTCTTTAAAAAAAATAATACTTATTTAGTAACATTAAAAACATTATGTCAAAAGGAAGAATTGCTCATGAGAAAGTTCTCCTTTTGCCAAAATGTTTTCAAAAGTCCTCAACAGGCATCAATTTGTTGGAAATGATTAAACTAAAGGATATGCCATTACTATGCATACTTTGTATGGTCAGCATTCGTTCATCAACATTCTACAGAGGCTGTCAGTGCGTCTGTATCCCTTACTTGTGGAACGGAAAGATCCTGACCAGACTGCACGCTAGTCGAAAAGTCCTCGAAGGTCTTTTACCTGCGACGCGTTCTTATTATGACAGTATCAACAAGTTTTATCAATCTGTTCATTTATGAGCCTTTTAAATTAAGCACGTAGTCTCTAAGCGGTTTTTATGTCGTGCGAAAACGACAAACCCGGTAACATCACGCAGCCAAGCTTTCGGTACTGATTTCCCATGATGCTAGGGATTCGATTACGACGCGATATTTTTAATGATATCTCTAAAGTTTTAATTGGTCGATTTCACATACTATATGATGCTATAGAGTTATATAACGGAATCTTGGAACACACAATGCTCGCCTCAGTCACTATTTGACCCAGGTCCGAGACAAGAAATTATCATCACGCGCCTCTTAGAAAACTTAACCGCTTGCTTATATGTTCTACCCTTTCCCGCATACAACACAGATGTAGCAGACGACTTTAATCAAAATTAAGGCACAACTATGAAACATCTCTATAAATGAAAGTATAATTTTTCTATGGAGTTTAAAGCCTTGCGGCAAAAGGAGAAATTGCTCTTTCTGGGTCGTCCGCTCAAACGGCGCCTGTGTGGGGGTAAAGAACAAAGTCGTATGCCCTGTAAATGTCAGATGGATAAAATGTAACACCAGGGGATTGTTTTTTTATTTCAAGCAGTATCTTCTTTTCTAGCAACGTTTTAATTTGTCGTCTGCTGTAAATGCGTCAGATGGTGTATGCATCTGTAAAATGATTTTCAAAAACGGTGGACAATGGGCAGAGTTACAAGGTGATTGTTGAGAGGGCGTAGTGCACGTAATGTACGTAGAGCTCGTAGTTCAGTATGGGCACGACAACACATACTGCTGACCCTGAGTGACTCCCAACTCATACACTCTGTAAACAATTAGTAATATTCGAACCCCATACATACAGGTTCATCACGAAACCTTGTTATATCAACATTCCTGAATGAATCAACATGTTGATAATAATTATACTTATCATTTGAAGTCCCTTGACTTTTATTTTTAATTCGCAATTGGTTACGTAAATTGTCGTGGCAGATGTGTGGAATTGATATCTTCACAAAGATAATTATATTCCCTACATTCTGCCGTCGATTTTATTCGAATACTGCTTTAAACGAAAAAGTGATGGGTATTTCTTTATCATTGTCGCAAACATGTTATGTGTTGACGTCAAAAACGACGTTATTTCAAAGGTAAATTATTCCACCTTAATATTTTCAGATAAATCATTGTATCTCATAGTTCATAGGACTTGGTTTTAAAAATACATCGCTAAACGGAAGGTTCCAGTTACGGAAAAAAGCAATGCATTTTTATAAATCATGTTGTACATTTTTTGTCTAATTTATGCATACTCATTTTTTTTTAACTATTGATCAATGTTTTATTGAGCTTAAGAGTAAAATATGAGCCGTCCTGTGAGAAAACCAACATGTTGACATCTGCGTAATGTATCGACCCAGATCAGCCTGCGCAGTCCGCATTCCGTCATAGGAGGATATCTAGGTATAGAGTAATGATTCCTGAAACAGGAAATCCACAGGAGGCAAAAAGTGTCTATCCGGGTAAGCCTCCACGGCATGCTATGGCTGATCCGGGTCAATACTTTACGCAGAGGCCTCAATGTTGATTTTCTCACGAGACGGCCTACACATTGATTATTGCACATTGTTGGTGTTCTCGCGGGAAGGCTCAAAGTATGTCTTTTGACATGTACGGTTAAGGAATTTACACCCAGGTCTAGACTGGTTAAGGTTTGATTCGTTGTTGGGAAACAAGTCTCCACATGCTGTAGATACAGAGAACAGACGGTCTATCAATACGACCGTAGTACGACTGACTATACAGCTCGAAGGTTTTCCTTGTTTCCAGTCATGCTGAGTCACGACAGCCATTAAACTATCGCTAATTGGACCGATAGTTTAATGGTGATGAACTCCACATGGAAATCAAAATTTTGAAATGTTAAAACTTCTGCAAATATTGCTTATAGGGATAATAAAGTAAGTTATTAATAGTTAAAAATAGTTATCAATTGAAAGTCATGAAAATGTACTAAATTTGGCTTACTGGGTCTATCAACCCAGTAAAAAATAAAGTATAAACGATGAATATTTAGATGTTTATTGTACTTTAAAGTGAAATTATTTCTCTAATTCTATCCCAGAATTATGATTCTAACATTTCAAGACAACTTTTGAACAGCTTTAAAACTTTGACTATACTATCTATAATCTGGAGATCAGTACCTTTAAGTTCTTGTTTGTTTGTTTGTTTGTTTGGAGTTTAACGCCGCTTTCAACAGCTTTGGTCATATCACGGCGGTCAGTGCACCTACCCATGTTTTCCTGGCTTTCCCACACCAGTACTTACACAACATTCTTTCGAAGCCACTGACTACTTTCTCACATAGATCAGAGGTGAGAGGCAATGGAAAACATCGCCCGAAAGAACGCGCCGCAACCGGGTATCGAACCCGTGACCTCCAGATCACGAGTCAGATACGCTACCAATTGAGCTACCCGGCCGGGCCTTTAAGTTCTTGAGGCTACGAGATTAAAACTTATCTAGGATAAGTAGTTAATTGTTTGTGCGTTCGGAGAAAATCTTTTTCAATGATTGAAATGGTATCATTAGAAGATTAATTATTTGGAATTAAGATTTTAACTTGATTCTCTCTATTCTTCCAGTTGTAGTTGAACTATGGTTAACCCTTTCCCTCATACGACAATTCTGCAGCAGACGACTTTGAACGTATTTTGTCAAAACATAGAAAATCTCCATAATTGAATGGATAACATATGACAAAAAGTGGAAAACATTGTGGCAAAAGGAGAAATTGCACGTTTTGTGCAATTTCTTCTTTTGTCACTATGTTTTCAAAAATCCGTCTGCTGCAGAGGCGTCAGAAAGCGTATATATGAGGGGAAAGGGTTAATGTTACTAATTGCATTTGTATACCATAAGATACAGGTCTCGTTCCGTTCAATTACATGATAGCATTAATTGTTTCTGTCCTTTGATATCAATGTGCGAAAAATAAATCTAAATTTACCCTTTCCCAAATACTATAAATCCGCAACAAACGACTTTAAAATCGTGTAGGGGGAAACATTGAACATCTCTATAATTGAAAGAAATAATATTTAAAAAAAAGAGTTAGATACATTATGGCAAAATGAGAAATATCGCCTTTTGTCACATTATTTTCAAAAGTCTACTGCTACAGATACGTCATCATGCGTCTGTAGGTTGGAATGGATTAAAATACATTTCTTTTGATTGTTTATCTTTAATAATTAAGGGGTATCTGCTTTGAAAATATCTAATGGTAACATTATACTATCTGGCAATTCAGAATTACAAATTTTAAAGCAATGTGGTCAAAGGAAAATTTGCTGATTTTTTTCTCCTTTGTATTCGTCCAGAAAAGACGTCCGTTTTCTAATTGCTTGTCGCCTTACTATCATCACCAAACTTGGTCACTAAGTGCAATAACTTCACCAAGTCATACGTTAGCTTTCTAACTTGAGCAAAAGAATCCAATCTTAAACAAACTTAGATACAATATTTATTCCAACCAGATAAAGACATTCCAGAGTTATGGGACCTTCGTCCTTTCTTATTAATTTGTACATCGATTGCGAAACAAGCTTCCGCTTATATTAATCACGCTCGATGTCTGCTTCCTGAAAACATAATCAGTACTCGCGCTGTTTGTGTCGAAAGATCTCAAAGGCAGAACCCGCTCATCGTGGGACTCGAACCCGGGACCTTTGGTACGAGAGGCCGACGCTCTATCCTTGCACCACTTTCTTCCACTAATAGGAAATTAATGGGTGATGCTTTACAAATTTAGTTTTGTTTGTTGTCTAATCTAAGCAAATCTTTTTCCAATTTTAATCTCAAAATATATTAGTCACTTGTTTGTTCCAGCCAGGAATAAGATTATCCATTCTTACGTGAGGTACCCTCGTTTAATCTTCAATAATTGGGTCACAAAGATATACTCAAAGAGGACATCTGAAACTTTATTTACATCCATCAACATCATAATCTGACACAGGTTAGCCGAGTACGATCATATAACAGAGACGATTTACGTTCAAATATAATCCGAATGAATATGATTAATGTTGTTTTGACTCTTTCCCAAATACAACAAAGCTACAGCAGACGACATTAAAAACATATTGGCAAATATAAGGAAAATCTCTAAAAAATAAATCTAAATTATTGAATAAAGTTGAAAACATCGTGACAAAAGGAGAAATGGCTCATTTTTCCCTATATTTGTCAAAAGTCGTCTGCCGCAGATGCGTCAGAAAGCGTCTATATCTCAGAAAGGGTTAACTTCTATCACAATTCGATGGATGGACTATTTCTTTTTCGTCGACTAACCGATTCACTACCCGTGTATCTATACACGACGTCATAGGTGTAACCGAGTTACGAGTTTATCCGAAGGGTTCCGATTGTCATGTGAGGTGTTGATCTAAATTCATGATATTAGAATCCATTTGATTTAATTGTCTATTAAATTGTCTATCCTCTGATCTCTGTATTGGAATTAACCGTTCACGTATCGTTCCCGTACGTATTCATGTCCTATTATCAAGACTAACTCTCCTTGATTTCATTCAATTGCTTCATACATGTACTTTATCAATGGCCACGTAGGACTTCTTTTTGTAAATCAACACAATCTATCGAATCCGTTCATACACGCTGACACAGTTTGAGGCAACTACAGCAACAGACTTAATGAGTAATTTCTCGTTTTCTCAGTATGTATTTTATATTTTAAATGTTCACCTCGACGTTTTCAAAGTTATCTGCAACATAATTGTTATATGTAGGAAAAAGGTGGTTTAATCTAATAAGAGTCCTCTCACAGGAAGAAAATTAGCTTATTTCCCCACATAAAATAATTTTTTTTAGACAATCTGGGAAAGATATGATTGATTGATTGTTTGTTGTTTTTTGCCGCTCTCAACAATTTCTTAGTTATAGCATGGCATGTTCTGGGTAAGTTACCAGAACTACTGGTTCCTTTAGGTTACAATACACCAAAAACAATCCTTCTTTGTTTCCATGTAAATCGACCAGTTTCAGTCCTCAATTGTCACACTTTCTAAGCGTTTCTCATCTAGAACACCACAATCCAAAGAAAATGTGGAGTTCATTTTGGACCAAATCGGGACCGGACAAAACTAGTGTTTAGCATTCTTTACTTTCACTTTCAAACAAGGTCAAAATACTAAAAGCGATAAAATCAATCATTTCCAGTGCATCCTATACACATTCACAATGCATTTAAATTCAATGTCATATATTCAATACATTCTGGTGATGGAATACACTCATTTCTACGCAAACAAAGGTTTTCTTAGGGACAACAGTACTGTAGATCATGTACTAAGCGTAATTTTACATTTATTCTGACACAAGCCAGTCAGTCGTAATGCTTATCCCGCAACCCTGAGTGACACGGAGGACAGCCATTAATTACATTTTTGAAGTATTTGGATCGAACGAACTCTTAACAAGTACTGTGTGTGCCTTTACATGCGATCCCCTGCCTATCTAAAGTCAGGTCTTAACAAGTACTGTGTGTGCCCTTACATGCGATCCCCTGCCTATCTAAAGTCAGGTCTAATCCCTTTCCCACATACAACAATTCGGTAGCAGACGAGTTCATACATATTTTGTCAAAAAGTAGAAAATCTCTATAATTGAATGGATAACCTATGACTAAAAGTGGAAAACATTGTGTCAAAAGGAGAAATTGCTCGTTTTAAGCAATTTCTTCTTTTGTCACTATGTTTTCAAAAAGCCGTCTGCTGCAGAGGCGTGAGAAAGCGTCTATATGAGGGAAAGGGTTAATAATGTGTTAAATAATGCCCGCGTTCGAGCAGACAGGTACATATTGGCATTTGTGAACAATGTAGACGCAGATCAGCCTTTAGATCCGCACTTTTTGAGCATGATCTGCACTGTTCACATATTGATTACATAATCTTGTTAGAAGCTTCTTTCAACTTGTTTAACCCTTTCCCTCATATAGATGCTTTCTGACGCCTCTGCAGCAGACGGCGTTTTGAAGGGGAAAAAAGTGACAAAAGAAGAAATTGCTCAAAATGAGCAGTGTTTCCTTTGGCCATGTGTTTAAACTATATTAAATTATTGTACTTTAATTTAAAGGGAGTTTCCAATTTGTTTAGGGGTATGTTTCAAAGTCGTCTGTCGAGACCCGGTAGGTCAGTCGGTAGCGACGCGGGCTGTCAATCCAGGGGTTGTGAGTTCGAATCCTGGCTAGACCAACTTTCTTTCCGACGATTGACAAAAGTCAATGCGACATGCGTCATTCGTCTTCCACCAACGGGCTAAGTCTATGTAAAAAAAACAGCCAGTTGCTTGGAAAGATTGTGCTGTGGAGTACAGGTGTGAAAAAAACAGGAAATGCATGAGTAGGTGAACTGGCCGCCGTGATATGACTGAGAAATTGTTAAAAACGGCGTTAAACATCAATCAATCAAAGTCGTCTGCTGCAGATTGTGATATGTGGGAAAGGGTTAAGATATACAGACTGTGGGCTGAAGCTACACTGTTCACAAAGTCAATGTATACCTTTTCCCTATGGACGGGCACAACCATGATGCGAATCCATTGTACTATTTACAATGTCCATTTATTATCCGTCAACACCTTCCCACAAACATCCAACTTACAGCAGCAGACCTTGATAACATCAATGCAAAAACATGGAAACTCTCTGAAAAAGATTTTGTTAATTATTAAATATAGTTGAAAACATTTTGACGACAAGATAAATATGAGCAAATTCCCCTATTGCAAAAGTCGTCTGCTACAGAGGGGTCAGATAGCGGCTGTATGTGGGTAAGCGTTAATCGTTTACTACATATTTTGAGAGCAGTCTGTTTGAAGACCAGATATTGGTATAAATTAAGGATCAGTTGATGTTAAAGTTTTGAAATGAGTTAAACATAACATTGAGGAAAAGTGAGAAATTACGCTTTTAGAGACATTTGTCATTGTAGGGCAATGTTTTAGATGTTGTCTGCTACACAGACAGAAAGGGTCATGGGAAATGGGAGTGGGTTATAATCAGATTAGAGTAATCAGTCGTGTTTATTCTAGTAATACATTTCCGGAATTATGAAAGCCAATCGTCGATCACAGAGGGTCATTCGAGTACATGTATCGAGTGGTATTTTCCACGTTATCAGAATCATGATAATTAATTGTTTTTTATTATAGAAACCCATAATAATTGGATAAAAAGTCACATTTGTTTCACGTTGTATTTATGTTGTATTTATATAACCTAGCAACGTTAGCCCTGTAATGCAAAACGCGCAAAACGTAGCCGCTTACCTCACGTGCGCCATTTTGGCAGTTATCTGGTATCTTAAGTATGGTCAACGTATTTCATCACAAACAGTTGACTGACGGTTAATGAACTCGAATGTAAAGACCAATCGCACGTTAATGACGCTGCTTTGAAAACACGCTCACGGCTGTGTCTTTAAAGCTCCATAATTGTTCACTTGATTACAATCACTTACACGCGAACATCTGTATATTATCAATACATTTCATTTATTGGGGTTTTACGCCGCTTACAACAATATTTCAGTTACATCACGGCGACAGTTCACTTATTCATGATCCCTGGGTAAACAAACCAGTACTAGGCTAGAAAATGTGCCTTGCCCAAGGACACTCCACCATGACCGTAGTGTCGCGACTATGGATCGAACCCGGGACACCCGGTTTCGAAATCCCCGACGCTAACCACTCGACCACAGCGGATTCTATATTATCAATACACAACATGGGTTTCAATTCCAAATTTCAGAATAATATAATATAATGGCACACTTTAGCATTAACAACTTTGCAAAATTTCTTAACATGTATATATGATGTTTTATCTAATGAAAGCCTGTGTGTGACATATACACCTACATAACTGAAACTATTCACTGTTTCAAGTAAGTTGCCATTATAATAACGATTTTAGCGTCTTGATAGTTGGCAACTCATTTTAAAGACCGAAACTTTTGTTTATTGAGTATTAAGAATTAATTTATAAGTTTCGCAATATGTGTTTAAAATATTCAGTTGTTTTTGTAATCCTAAGAATGTATCCGAAAGACAAGCTGTATCATCCGCAAACATTAATAAGAAAATATGTACAATATCCGGGTATATTTGTTTGCCTCTTTAACTTATGTCATTTTCTGCTATTGTATCATTTAGTTCATTTATGAACATAGCGAAATGATATAGTAACATGTCAGGGGCGTAGCTTGGCTATAATCAATGTGTAGGCCGTCTCGTGAGAAAATCAACATTGTGGACTCTGCGTAAAGTATCGACCCGGATCAGCCTAAGCATGCCACACAGGCGTAGCCGGATATACACTTTTCGCCTCCTGTGGATTTTATGTTTCAGGAATCACTACTCTATCTATCCCCCCTTAGACGGAATGTGTCGGCCGGATCAGTCTGCGCGGACAGTTTTGCTAATCTGGTCGATACATTTCGCAGAAGTGTATCGCCGCAGCTGCATTTTGGGACATTTTTAGAAAAAATGTGTAGGCATGTGCCTACAGTGCCTAAAGGGAGCTACGTCCCTGCATGTAATGCAATTGTCATGATAATTAAACATGTAGTCTAATTTTCTATGAACTTATTTTGATAAAGGTCTTTAGGCCGAAATATCAATAGACAGTGAAACAGAGTGATGTTTGATTGGAGTTAAACACTGTATGCAACGCTAAATCATCACAATAATCGATAGCGTCTCTTTTTCACTTATAGCTTTTAAAGTATTATATTCTTAAAGCAGCAAAACGTTTGCAAACGAGTAAAGAGATAACGATATCTTTTTAGTATCAGCGGTGCCATGGTCGATGTACCGATAATGCACTGTGCATAACCAAACAATAAACTGCAAAGAAACACATTTACACTATGAAGAGCTCGTAAATTACAAACAAACATTTCGCGATCTCCATTCATGTGGCTATTGACACTCGTTGTTCTGAATGACGTTAATACTCATACAATATTGGCAATGTCTTAACTGTTTACATAATATTGTATTTTAACCAGTTCCCGCATGCAACACATCTTTGGCGACAATTTGAAAAACATCTATAGATAAGTATATAATCATTGGAAACAATTTTGCAACAGGAGAAACAGTTCATTATAAGCAATTACGCCATTTGATACAATGTTTTCAAACGTCGTATGTTGTAGAGGCGTCAGAAAGAGTCTTTATAAGGAAAGGGTTAAAAGTCGCCTACTTTGAGAGCATCCTTAGGCAAACGATATAATAGTTGGGCTCATGGAATGGCAATAATATTCTACTGCATAGTTGAAAACAGTGTAGACTGCTTTCGAGCATGTCACCCATGTCAATAATGCGTTTAATTATCGTCTGCCTCAAAGGCAGCAAAAGTCGTCTGTATCAGTGCGAGTGTTAATAGCGTTCATTCAACTTATCGTTTAATCTTGTCAGACATTTTGGAATTTTCCTTTTCATGTGATCATTAAATATGCAGAGACAAATATTTGCTTACCTGCCTACTCAGTTTGTCGATTGTTATTGAAACGGAAAAGTTGACAGGATGGACTGATGCCGTAAAGGTGTAACTACGTTTAACCCTTTCTAACATACAACACAATTGCAACAGACGACGCTAAAAACATGAACACAATGTTTACAAAAAACGTCTGCTGCAGATGGGTCAGAACTCGCCTGAATGTTGGAGAGGGCTACGCCGCGTCAATCAACACATGGTCATGTGACTTCTCCATTTTACATATACAAGGTTATTTGGGTTAAATTAGTTTGGCTTCCATTCCAGCTTCTCATTAAAAGTGATATCCTTGAATTTATTTGAAGGCGGGCAGTGAGACTTTTTATTATTTAATGCGGATGCTCAGTCTCCCTCGTGTCTTCACTGGTCGCCGATGCAGCACATTTTCATTGTGTACTGTTGTAGTACGTTTCATTACAAGTTGTAGTCCAGCTACCCCTCTTTGGAGTCAGACCTCCGAAGTACCGTTAAAGAAAGCGATTCTTTTTAAACAAAACAAACCTGTACCTGCATGTCGTCTGATATTTACTATAACCAGTATACGGCCATTGCGTTGTTCTGGAACAACTGTTTGTATAGCATACACAAGAAAACACTCGTGTACAAATGTTTGTTTTCTAGCAGAGCCGAATAGAATTCGATAGTATTATTCCATTTCCATTATTCCTTGAAAGATGAGTTGCGTCAATCGTTTGAGCGTTGTGTTGCATGTGAAGACTCGGACAAGCCGATGTATCTTCACAGTCTCACCAGCGAGTTCATTGTCCGTCTGCATGTACATGTAATTTAGTTCTAGATGCAACACACTTTGACCAAAATATGTAAATGGTGTCACATTAACGGTGTGTGCACTCATCTTTATGTGATGCTACATATTGGAGTGACACCAAAACACAATCGCTTTTAGCGGCTTTATTATGTGTCATATGTGTGTGTTTGTTTGAATAGTGTTTTACGCCGCCTTTAGCAGTATCAATTGATCACGAAGTATCCCAGGTACTAGTACTACCGGTATCATTTATCCCAACTCTTATGAACCAGTCGTTTTGCTATCCCCTGAACCCTAAGTGACTAGGCCGGAAGCCATTACTGCCATTTTTAATTAAATACTGAGGTTTGACCCGACCGAGGTTCGAGCCATGATCTCCCGATATAGCATGTGTGACTTGTGTAGATAAATTATATGTCTGTGCACATTTTTTGTTATTTTATTTTAGCTGTTTGTCAGAAACTCTTGACGTTTTCTCTGACTCATTAGCAAAACAGTTCAGATTAGGATCAGCCTGCACAGAATCTTTGGTTGATTGAATCTGAGCTTTTCGCAAATGTCCTATTGTTATTGTTTCTAAATCGCTGCTCAATTTGTTACAAAATGTACGTCGGTCTGTCTTGAATGGATCATGTCATTCCCTGTAGCAATTGATTTCTATGTGTATTGTTTGTTTACTTAATCTACAATTTCCACCAACTGGTAGGCTAATGGACACCCCATAGATAGGAAATTGTTTTCCTGTAGACTTGACCATTTGTCTAATGTTTTTTTGTCTGAAAGGACACGAGAAAAATATGCTTTAGGGAAATAACAATCTTGATCACGTGACATGAAGACAGTACCGTATCCATGGTTTAGTCGTTCGATTGTCATCCTTTGGAGCGGAAGACAGGATTCGATGCCCGGTCGTGTCATAACAAAGACTTTAAAAATGGAAGTAATGGTTTTTCTCCTTGGCGCTCAGGGTTGCGTGGATAGCATTACGACTGATGCATCCGTTTCAAGATGAATAATACCAGAAGCTCTGGTAATTTACCCAAGAAACGCCGACATTTAAAGGAAATATTGTTAAGATCGTTCTAAAAGTTCAATTAAACAACATAAACAACAGACATTGGATGGTTTTAAAATATAGCGATCCAATGGTATACTTGATAGGCGTACTTTCGACATAACGCTTCTCGAGCTTATACGACAATTATCTGAATTCCAGGTCTCGAAACAATGAGAATAGTTAGATTATTTACTTATTATATACGGAACGAACTGTGTGTAAGGATTTGAGAATTTATTTATAAACAGTGAACTCAAGATAACTCGAAGTCGAAAAACACGAGTTATCCACATGTTCGAGTTATCTCTCGATTTCAATAATGGTTTTTTCAATTTTCTATTCATATAATATACTTAAATGTTTATTATGATAAAACAAGCCAATAATAAATACAAATCAAGAAAACAGTACATCAGTAGTTCTGATTGCTCGTCTGAGTTATCAGAACAGGTGTTGCGCTGTTTCAAAAGACACATCCGTTATAGAAATGTGTTCGAGTCTAATGGTATATTCGAATTATCACCATTTCGAGTTATCGCTTGTCCACTGTATATCACCACACATGTGATGCCCGTAGATAAGTTTTTATCCTGTCACGTCTAGCAATTTCGACCCGATAACAGGGTGCCGTATATTTCTTTTGATAAACGTCAGTTGGTCACGTGATAAGCTGGCGGGCACCTGCTAGCCGGGACTACTTTTTTTAGCAAGCGTCGCTGTAAATTCCAACTTTGAACAATCAAAGGGATGCAATTCAGTAAGTTACATATGTTTAAAGCTGCCATAAAAAAAAAAAAAAAATGCGACAGGATAAATAGAATAATAGGTTGTTGCCGTGGATTGAGAAAGTTTATCTGGCGAGGCGGAGTAATCGAAGGCACCAACCTATTATTCTCTATACATTTGATTAGTATGAACTATTACCTTTCAGGTTTGGATTGATTGTCAACTCACATGGAACGCCACCGAGACTGGTATAGATAACCTTGTGGTTCCCTACAACCATGTCTGGGTACCAGATATTACTTTATACGACAAGTAAGTTAGTTATTATAAATATAACTTGACCTGTGACTCTTGGCCTCTCTAAATAATTGAACCATGTCTGGTGGTGCTGAGTCGTATCGCTTCTCTTGCATTCTCATTAAAACCTGACATACACTTGACTCGCTCCTATAACAATTTGGTGACTGCCCCAGGCAGTTAATCTCAGATAATTAGTTGTAACATCTTCTGAATAGGCCAGAGGCCTGATTATGCAATAACATTTTCAATCAATTTGTCGTTTACAAAATGACGCCAGGTTGCATAACTATGTTTTCTTTCTGTGTTTAAGCGTTCTATGAACTTTTACATATAATACTTGGACGTTGTGCATAATAGCGCTGTATGAGTTTCTTAATGTGTCATAGAACGAACAAACTAATACAAAATGGAACTCATGCTCCAAACCATTTAAATTACATAAGGTACAAACTCTTTGATTCTTTTCAATATTTTCATGACGACCAGCTACACTTCTTAATTCATGGGATGAGAGCCTAAGCTAAGATAAAATGTTTTTGTATTTTTGGAAAAGTTAAAATGTCCAATAACTAGACCGTTCAAATGTTACTTTAAACTGTCCAAAATGTGAAAGTGATGAACACTATTTGATATTGTCTTGCCATGTACATATATACATATCCCTTAATCTTTGTCGAAGCAGAGGTACAAATAAATTAGTATTTACAGACTCTGGATAAAACCAAAATCTCGTGAAAAATCCTGCATTGTTATACATAACATATTAACGGACCTTGAATGTGAAGACCTTGGTGAGTCTTTGCGTAAATGCAATTCGACCCAAAACCCCTTAACGGAACTCAAATATATTGGAAAAAATTATTGTAAATTCAACGGATAAGATATTGATGTCTTTTTTCATTGGTTCCACTGTATAAACAACTTGACTACCAGCATAATGCAGTTTATGAGAGAGTTGATCATGGCTCACAGGTTAAGTTTTAAGTGTACAGTTTATGTTTATCCTGCTGCATCCAGTTTTATACGCTTTACATGAAATGGCTACCGTCTGCTTTGAAACAAACATAAAACGAGAACAAAGTTGTGAGATATGGAATTTCGATATAATGCTAATTGTTGTCGAATTTTTTTTTGCATAGACATGGACGAACGTTAAACTGATGTGTTCAACTTTGAATTTGAATTGGGTAAATCCACGTTCCATTTCCAACGAATGTGCAAAGGTCGTTAAATGCAATATATAGTCGGGTATAGCAGGATAAGGGTTGATTTTAGATAGATACGTATTATATACGTTGGTAGTCTTCATGTACGTATTATATACGTGTGTAGTGTTCATGTACGTATTATATACGTTTGTAGTGTGCATGTACGTATTATATACGTTTGTAGTGTTCATGTACGTAGTACAAAATGAACGGTGTTCCATGAAAACCAACAATAACGTAATAATTACACCTTTTGAAAAAGACCCTCATTCGCATTCCTGTTAGCGGATCCAGATAAACTACTGCTTTTACCAGGGGCGTAGCTTTGCAATAATCAATGTGCAGGCCGTCTCGTGAGAAAATCAACATTGTGGACTCTGCGTAAAGTATCGACCCGGATCAGCCTAAGCATGCCACACAGGCCTACCCGGATAGACAATTTTCGCCTCCTGTGGATTTTCTGTTTCAGGAATAACTACTCTATACATATATCCCCCTAAGACGGAATTTGTCGGCCGGATCAGTCTACGCGGACAGCGCAGGCTGATCTGGTCGATACAAGTAACGCAGATGTCTATCGCCGCAGCTGCATTTTGGTCATTTTGAGAAAAAAGTGTAGGCACGTGCCTACAGTGACTAAAGGGAGCTACGCCACTGTTTACAGAAGATTCTTGAAACCTTCTATGATTTATAATTTTGCAAATAGTGCCGAAACAGATTAGAATGCGAGGTTGCGCTGGCTTATCTGGACCTACACTAGTCGCAAATGCCGTTAAGTTGGTTTTCGGAGAGCGCCGTTCCATATGGTCACATATTTTATATATGTGTTTACTTGTTTATCTTTTAGTTCGCACAGTGCACGCTTATTTCGTTTCTTATTGCATTGTATTTGCTTTTTAGCTCGTCTGTTTTTCGAAGAAAAAAAGTCGGGGTATTATCATACCCTTGGCGTTGTCGACTGCGTCGTCACAAAACTTAAATCTTACTTCATAACTCAAAAACCGTTTAACATTTTCAACTGAAACATGTTACACATGTTCCTATGAACAATACACATGTCTATACTAAGTCACGTAACTCTTGCTTTAATAATTATTCAGCTATGCCCCTCTTTACGACTTAGAAAAAAGCAGACGAGCGCTTGCGTTTTCTTGCGGCGCTCTTGTTTTCACTATTCTGTATGCACATCGTTTTATTCAAGTACCTCGTTTACCAGTTTAAATATAACGGTATATGAGTAAAGTTTATTTCACAAAGATGTATGTTGTAAGTTAAAGGTCACCAGATGCCGGCTACATTTAACGCTTGTTTACTTACAAACATTGTATGCCATTCCGTATTCTATCAACCTCTAGGCCATTTCGAAATGTTCAGTATAAATGTATAATGGACATTTTATGACGTACCTGGCCGTTTCGTCTTCAATATAAGTAAAGTGACATTGTGCATTTTACCAATCATGTTCGAGGTGCTCCAATTGTTATTGGAGACTGAAAAAACGGGAAAATGTTATACAAAAAGCTTGTGCAATTTTTCAGTGACTTCATTGGTGACGACATATATCTTGTTTAACAATGCGACGACATATATCTCGTTTAACAATGTGACGACATATATCTTGTTTAACAATGTGACGACATATATCTTGTTTAACAATGTGACGACATATATCTTGTTGAATAATGCGACGACATATATATTGTTTAACAATGTGACGACATATATCTTGTTTAACAATGTGACGACATATAATCTTGTTTAACAATGTGACGACATATATCTTGTTTAACAATGTCTTATGGTAGTTACATGGCAGTTATTAACACAGGAAAAACTTAATTGGGTCTCAAGTACATACACTCACAAATACTATACATAACGTATACCCTTGCATGTGTCATATATGGGTCTCAAGTACATACACTCAGAAATAATATACATAAAATATACCATTGTATGTGTCATATATGAGTCTCAAGTACATACTCTCACAAATACCATAAATAACATGTAACAGTATGTGTGTCCTTTATGGGTCTCAAGTACATACACACAAACATACTATACATAACATATACCATTGTATGTGTCATATATGGGTCTCAAGTACATGCTCTCACAAATACTATACATAACATATGCCATTGGTTGTGTCATATATGCGTCTCAAGTACATACAATCACATAATATACATAACATGTACCATTATATGTGTCATATATGGGTCTCAAGTACATACACTGACATATAATATAAATAAAATATACCATTGTATGAGTTATGTCATATATGGGTCTCAAATACATACTCTCACAAATGCAATAAATAACATATACCATTGTGTGTGTTATATATGAGTCTAAAATACATACTCTCCCAAATTATATACATAACATATACCATTGTGTGTGTCATATATGGGTCTCAAGTACATACTCTCACAAATTCTATACATAACATATACCATTGCGTGTGTCATATATGGGTCTCAAATACATACTCTCACGAATACAATTAATAACATGTAACATTATACGTGTCATATATGAGTCACCAAGATATGTGGAACTGACTTTTGTAGAAACAAAAATCGCGTTCTATAAAATAAGAAACAGCCTGGTTCGATATTCTCGTTCGCATGAGTAGCAAGCTAGCAAAACGTACGAGTTCCACGATTTGTTCGGTAGAAAGCTGGCATAATGGCAAACAGGCTGTTCTCCTTCTGCTGAGTAGTCAACATGCTGTAATGACAAAACGGTCAACATGCTGTAATGACAAAAACGGTATCTCAATCTGCTGAGTTGCAAACTTGCTGTAATAACAAAACGGTATCTCAATCTGCTGAGTAGCAAACTTACTGTAATGACAAAACGGTATCTCAATCTGCTGAGTAGCAAACTTACTGTAATGACAAAACGGTATCTCAATCTGCTGAGTAGCAAACTTGCTGTAATAACAAAACGGTATCTCAATCTGCTTTGTAGCAAACTTGCTGTAATGACAAAACGGTATCTCAATCTGCTGTGTAGCAAATTTGCTGTAATGACAAAACGGTATCTCAATCTGCTGAGTAGCGAACATGCTGTAATAACAAAACGGTATCTCAATCTGCTGAGTAACAAACTTGCTGTAATAACAAAACGGTATCTCAATCTGCTGAGTAGCAAACTTGCTGTAATGACAAAACGGTATCTCAATCTGCTGAGTAGCGAACTTGCTGTAATAACAAAACGGTATCTCAATCTGCTGAGTAGCAAACTTGCTGTAATGACAAAACAGTATCTCAATCTGCTGAGTAGCAAACTTACTGTAATGACAAAACGGTCAACATGCTGTAATGACAAAAACGGTATCTCAATCTGCTGAGTAGCAAACTGGCTGTAATAACAAAACGGTATCTCAATCTGCTGAGTAGCAAACTTGCTGTAATGACAAAACGGTATCTCAATCTGCTGAGTAGCAAACTTGCTGTAATGACAAAACGGTATCTCAATCTGCTGAGTAGCAAACTTGCTGTAATGACAAAATGGTATCCATAATAATGATATTGTCTTTCTCTGTGAAACATGGCAAAAACATAACGATGTATTCTGTTTAGAGGGTTTTGAACATGTTCTTATACCAAGACAGGAAAGTTTAGCTACAAGTGTTAAGCGAGGACATGGAGGTGTTGGTCTTTACTACAAAAACTCGTTAAAAGATGGAATAAGCATTGTGGAAAAATATAATTACGGGCTTGTTGTAGCCAAACTCTGTCATACATACTTTAATTTGGATACAGATTTGTATTTATGCTTTGTTTATGTTCCCCCGAGCAACTCACGTTATTTCAATATACTTGATAAAGATATTTTTGATATATTGGAAGATCTGATATCTAAGTACTCTGCGAAGGGTGAGTTTTGTATTATTGGAGACCTAAACGCTCGCTGTGGGACAAGAAAAGATTATTTGGAGGACCATTCTGTATTAGATCATTATTTTGAAAACATCGATTCATGTTCGTTGCCAAATGAAAATGTCGAGAGGAACAGTTTAGATAAGACCGTGAACAGTAATGGGATTAAACTATTACAGTTATGTAAAAGTAGCAGTCTAAAAATAGTAAACGGGCGTGTCGGAGATGACGCGACCGTTGGCCATTATACATACACGTCCGCAGCGGGTTGTAGTTTAATTGATTATGCTCTTTTTCCATGTGACTTATTTCCACGTATAAGTAATTTTATTGTACGTGATTTGCAAGCTTGCTCTTCACACACGCCTATCCACATCTCTCTTTCAGTTTACCCTTTTTCAGATGTAACTATAGGTCAACATATACATAATGACTCGGGTTCTCAAGAGAAAATAACCTGGAAAAGCGAACGTGCAGATGAATATCGCAATTTAATTTTTTCAGAATTAAGTAGTATAAACGAGTTGATTAATCAAATAACTAACGAACATATGAATTTTGATTATGGCATTAATAAATTGTCGACGATTTTCCATGAATGCGCGTTCACTGTTTTCGGTAGACAATTGCCCTCAGGCCCTTGTATAAACAAAACTGAGCGTAAATTTCACAGTGCATGGTTTAACAGTGAATGTGAGACAGCCCGTCGTGAACTAAGATTATCAAATCGAGCTTACAAAAAGTGCAGATCCCTACAGAATAGGGAGTTACTGATTTCAACCCAGAAAACATATCGTTTGGCCAAAAAGCGTGCGAAGTTCAAATATAGAGATGATCAGAAACGAACCTTTCGTAAATTGGCTTGTGAAAGTCCTCAGAAATTTTGGAGCGAAGTACGAAAATTTAGAACAAAAAGTAAACAGTGTGAAATAGATAGTACAACTATGTTTGATCATTTCAAAACGCTCTTTTCGTCCGATAATGTTTTCACCACTGAGGAAACTGAGTCCTTTTTGAACGATGATAATTTTGATACGATTAGTGTATTTGAACTTGATAGCGATTTCACGGTTGATGAAGTGCAGTCTGCTATTAGTTGTCTTAAAAGCGGGAAAAGTGGAGGTGTCGACAATTTATTGCCAGAAATGTTTTTAGAATGTAAATCGATATTAAGCCATAACTTGTGCAAATTGTTCAATTACATGTATAATAACAGTTTATATCCGGAAAGCTGGACTAAAGGGATAATCGTTCCAGTTCCCAAAAAAGGTAATTTATCTGATGTAAATAATTATAGAGGGATAACTTTAACTAGTATTTTCTCTAAGATATTTTCTATTATGTTAGATAACCGATTGCGCAAATGGGCCGAAAGTCACAATGTGCTTAACGATTGTCAATTTGGTTTTCGAAAGAAGCGCAGTACTACAGACTGCATTTTTATTCTTAGCTCGATTGTTAACAAAGTTATAAAGCACGAGAAGAAAAAGTTATATTGCGCTTTTGTTGATTTTAAGAAGGCTTTCGACCTTGTGTATAGAAACGGTATTTGGCAAAAACTACTTAATCAGGGTGCCTCGAGCAAGATAGTTAAAATGCTACGAGCAATGTATGAACGAGTACAGTCATGTGTTCGTTCTAATGGAAGTTATTCTGAATATTTCAACAGTTATTCGGGCGTCAAACAAGGCGAGCCGTTGTCGCCATTTTTGTTCATTTTATTTATAAATGACATGTACGAAAATCTTGTAGTACAAGAAAATGATTCATTTACCATAGATGAACTTAAAGTATTTATCCTGTTATTTGCAGACGATACTGTTTTGCTAGCTTATACCAGTGATGGATTACAGAGTTTATTGAACCAACTGAATAACTATTGTGTTAAATGGGGAATTACAGTTAATACCGATAAAACGGTTGTAATGGTTTTTAAACAGGGAAACCATCCGGAAAATGTTAGTCTTTATTATAATAATGAAATGTTAAAGAATGTAACTAGATTTTCCTATTTGGGAGTAAACCTCTCTAGTAATGGTAGTTTTTATCAAACCCAGAAAACATTGTCTGACCAAGCACGAAAAGCGATGTTTTCCTTATACTCACTTTTTGATAAGGTTAATTTCGATATCAGGGATAAAATTAAGTTATTTGATAGCATGGTTAATCCCATCTTGAGCTATGGATCAGAGGTATACGGATTTCACAAATCTCCTGACGTAGAAAAGGTTCACTTGAAATTTATGAAGAATATTATGGGCTTAAATCGCAATGTAACGAATGCTTGTATCTATGGTGAACTTGGGAGATTCCCTCTTTTTGTTACTAGAAAAATTAGAATTATCAAATATTGGTATAAGCTTGGCAAAACTCCAGATTCCCTGATGTATAAACTTATGTATAATTGTAATAACATTGGCTCAAACAATTGTAATACATGGTCTGTTAATGTGAAACAATTATTATGTAGCTTAGGATTTCAATTTTTATGGAACAGTACTGCTGTAAATGATGGTCATATCGCCGCTATAACGCAACGAATATATGATCAATACTTACAGCATTATCACAATGACATTGAAACGTCTAGCAAACTTGATACATTTTCACTAATAAAAAATGATATTGCAATGGAACCATATATGGTACATGTATCGAACTTCAGACATAGACAGGCATTAAGTAAACTGAGATGTTCAAGCCATTCTTTAGAGATCGAAACCGGTCGACATAACAACACACCACGTACAAGTAGAATATGTAAAAAATGCACAATGAATGTTTTGGAAAATGAATATCACTTTATTCTAGTTTGTCCCTATTATCGAGAATTAAGAAATACTATTCTGCCTAAATACTATTGTAAATGGCCAACTAGGCAAAAGTTTGTACAGCTGCTTAAATGTCAATCTACAATAGTTATGAGCAAGTTGGCTAAATTTACATACGAGGCTTTTATTTATCGCCAGAAAGAAAATGACAATTTTGTTTAACATTCCTAACTAACCATTTATTATATTTTTCTCATGTTATATAATATATATATTGTTGTCCGCCTGTAAGGACTATAAAACATTTGTAATGTTTTTCGTCAATAAAAACTTTTGACTTTGACTTGACTTTGGTATCTCAATCTGCTGAGTAGCAAACTTACTGTAATTACAAAATGGTATCTCAATCTGCTGAGTAGCAAACTTGCTGTAATGACAAGACGGTATCTCAATATGCTGAGTAGCGAACTTGCTGTAATTACAAAACGGTATCTCAATCTGCTGAGTAGCAAACTTGCTTTAGTAACAAACAAAAAACGGTATTTCAATCTGCTGAGTAGCAAACTTGCTGTAATAACAAAACGGTATCTCAATCTGCTGAGTAGCAAACTTGCTGTAATAACGAAACGGTATCTCAATCTGCTGAGTAGCAAACTTGCTGTAATAACACAACGGTATTTTGTTCTGCTGAGTAGCAAACTTGCTGTAATGACAAAACGGTATCTCAATCTGCTGAGTAGCAAACTTGCTGTAATAACACAACGGTATTTTTGTTCTGCTGAGTAGCAAACTTGCCGTAATAACAAAACGGTCAACCGGTATCTCAATCTGCTGAGTAGCAGACTTGCTGTAATGACACAACGGTATTTTTGTTCTGCTGATAGCAAACTTGCTGTAATGACACAACGGTATTTTTGTTCTGTGGTAGCAGACTTGCTGTAATGACACAACGGTATTTTATTCTGCTGAGTAGCAGACTTGCTGTAATGACACAACGGTATTTTTGTTCTGCTGAGTAGCAAGACTTGCTGTAATGACACAACGGTATTTTGTTTCTGCTGAGTAGCAGACTTGCTGTAATGACACAACGATTATTTTTGTTCTGCTGAGTAGCAGACTTGCTGTAATGACACAACGGTATTTTTGTTCTGCTGAGTAGCAAACTTGCTGTAATGACACAACGGTATTTTGTTCTGCTGAGTAGCAGACTTGCTGTAATGACACAACGGTATTTTGTTCTGCTGAGTAGCAGACTTGCTGTAATGACACAACGATATTTTTGTTCTACTGAGTAGCAGACTTGCTGTAATGACACAACGGTATTTTTGTTCTGCTGAGTAGCAAACTTGCTGTAATGACACAACGGTATTTTTGTTCTGCTGAGTAGCAGACTTGCTGTACTGTCAAAACAGTTTTTCGTTCTGACTGTTATAATGATTTAACTTTATTTTCCTACAGCTGGGTTGAAACAGTGTTAAATGATTTAACAGTATTATTCCTACAGCTGGGTGGGAAGATTGTTGTAATTATTTAACTTTATTGTTCTATAGCTTGGGGGGGGGGGGGGGGGGGGGGGGGGGGGGGGGTGTGGGGGGGTGTTGTTCCAATGTATTAACGGTATTTCCTACTGCTTGGTGGGAAAATCCTTTTTAATGATTTAACGTTATTTTACCTACATCTGGTGTGAAAAATTGTTTATACTGATTTAGCGGTATTTTCCTACAGCTGGTGGGAACATTGCTGTAATGACAAAACATCGGACCCATTGGTTTCATTTTCTTTATTAGAATTATAGAATAAACACTAGGGATAAATCTCATTGTTCGAAGGTATAGTAGATGTTTAGAATTATAGAATAACACCAGGGATATAAGTCTCATTGTTCGAAGGTTTATAGTAGATCTCTAGGTTTTGGGCGAGTTTATGAAAAAATAATGATGATAAGCCAATGTTGTTGTTCGAGAGTTAAAGAAGATTGCAACGATACTGTTCTTTTATTCATTATATTCGAAAAATGTCGTTTTAGGTTAGAATAGGACGGATGTTTACCTATTACATTACTAATTAAGAGTAATTCAAATGTTATTAAGAGGAGGCAATTCTCTGGCATCATCAACTATTTAAGTGGGACCCCGCACACATAATTCTCCGATTCGATTGAAACTTTCACCATATATAAAGTTCCATTAAAAACCGGAGGCAAACACATTTCTTCATAGTTGCCAGGTCAATATAGAATCTTAGTTTTCTATAGATATGAAGGATGTTTTAATGCAAAACATCTGATTTCGAGCATTCGTAACATAAACACAGTTGTTATTCATGATAAAAATATTGCGTATTGACTTCAACAATTATGTTTCATGATTAAAATAATAATTGCAGATTTTTTCCCGACACCCTTTTCATGAGCCGCGTCATGGTTGTGACGCTTAATTAAAATGACCCATACATTAGCCGTAAGTGCCGGCTGAATGGGTCTGATCGATTGGGGTCAATACTTCTATTGAGTTCCAGCAGGTGGGGTGGTATTGGTTTCGTATTGGTTTCGTACGTTATATATTAATCATCTCGATGTTGATGTAAGATGGCGGACCAATATCATCTGTCCAGTCCGCCACTGTTGGAAGTGGCTAGAAACCAAAAACAATAAACTTATAATGGGCATCAATTAAAGGGAGGTTACAGTCAAAATCTGTTCAAAACATTTAGCACTGACACAATTACAGGATATAATTGGCAGCTTTACCCCTGATCCTGCTAAATTAATAATAAATGCAACCAATGTATTATACTAAAACAATTTGCATAATTGTGGTGCAGAATTACAAACAACTAATAAATGAGACGGCTTATATCAATATATAATTTCTTCATGATTTTGCACCCGGATCTTCCATCTACATTTATCGCACATGTTGAATAATTACTGCGTAAATCAGTAAGGGGTCAATAAAAGAGGACATTTATTATTTATGTGGAACGAAACTTGATATGAAAATATTACGTTACTGTTGTACTCAACATACGAGCAATGTTCAGCCTGTTATTGGTTATTTGCCGAAGTGTAATGTAATCGAACGAGGTACAAATATTGGTTTTGGCTAACGTCATAGCAAAATAGACATTTGAAGCATAAACCAAGTCCCACTTGCATACGTAACTGCAACAGGCAGCTTGAAACAGTGTAGCAAATAAGGAGTTTGCTCATGATGAGTAATTTCTTCAATGTTTTCAACTCTATTCATTAAAGATACTGTCATTTATGGAGATATGCAACAGATAAACTCGGAAGTTTCTTTACTCGGAAGTTTCTTTTCCATAATAATGTTAATCTCTATCAATTACAGAATGTTTTTTATCAGTATATGTATTTCATCAGTATATGTATTTCATCAGTATATGTATTTTATCAGTATATGTAAACACAGTTAGCAAATGGAGAAATTGCTCGTTCTGATCATTTTCTCCTTTTGACACAATGTTTCAGTCGTCTAATGCAGATGCGTCAAAATGCGTCTACATGTGGGGAAATGTTTTAAAACCCCACCACGCGGTTAATGTATACTAACACATTTAAATACGATATCAAGTAGGTTTGTCCACAGCCGCTGCTTGATTATGTACCTTATGGTGATGTAAACATTACCACAGTTTGTATTGATGTAGTCCTATCATAGAGGGTGTGTCTCCCGACCCTACATATGAGCGGTGCTCTACAAATACCAACCTTGAGGCAAGGCAAGTTAGGCCAGTGTAAGTCCAGATCAATCTACATTGTTCGCCAATTGGTCATAGAAGGTTTCTAGAAGCATATGTACAGTATCCCTTAGCAAGGATGCACTACAAGGCATTTGTCCTCACGTGTAATAATTACGATGGGTGAACAGCCTTTATAGAAATACATGTACACATAATGATCGGCTTATAGAACAGAACAGAACAGAACAGAACAGAACTTTATTCAAGAATAATGACTTGAACACATATGGTTCATCGACAAAATACAACAAATTTAAACATACATGAGTATGGACATACAAAATAAAGGTAGATACATATAAAGTTATTAACACTCTCTGTTGATGAAAATGTTAAAAGACACATATATTCAGATGAATAATATAAATAGGATAATAAAAAGATACTGAAAATACTTTACAATTATATGAGTCGTTCTACGAGAAAACCAACATTATGTACCATACGTACATTATCGACCTAGATCAGCCTGCGCAGTCCGCGCAGGCTAATCCGGACCGGGTCAGAAAACCAACATTATGTACCATACGTACATTATCGACCTAGATCAGCCTGCGCAGTCCGCGCAGGCTAATCCGGGCCGGGTCTCAAGGGGATATAATTATAGAGTAATGATTCCTGAAACAGAAAATCTACAGGAGGCGAACAGTGTCTGCCCGGATTAGCCTGCGAGGAAGATTTAGGCTGATCCGGGTCGATACTTGACGCAGAGTCCACAATGTTGGTTTTCTCGTGGAACAGCTTATATATAAGAACCAGTCTATCATTCCGTGTAGCAGTTGGGAAGCTCACGGCATTCGTACCAGAAGTAAACAATCTGTAATTTAATTGGTGGATTGGCAAATTCGGTTATTAAATGACCACGGTCTCTTCTGATGACGTCATATCCAACCCGTGGGTCATTATCATTGATGAGCCGTGTTGGGCGACTAGGAATCATTCAACGGATGGTCCATACGAGACTGTGGAGAGGTGATATACATTTTCATTGCAGACGCAGTTAGACGCATTTGAAACAGACAACTGTTGAAAACATCATTGGAAAATGAGAAATGGCTAAAAAGTTAAAAACAAACCGTCTTCCTTTTACTAAATTATGTTCAACTATCTTCATTATTAAACTTACATTGTCGTCCATATTTTGTATTTTAAAGTTCGCTGGTGCCGGTAAGTTGTATGTGGTGAAAGGTATACATACATTACCCATTTCAATTATCACAGCTACTTTTAATAACGTCCAAAGCAATCATATGACCATTATACAATTATTGACGTTTGAAGAGGTTGCTACGAGAATTGATTAAACCGGTAATAATTGATATTTTGAATATTTTGATAAATGAAATGCAAACAGTGCCTGACTTCAGGTGTGATAGCACGAGCTGACTCACCTACATCTGTATTGTTTCCAAAAACAACAATATTGCAATTCGCGCTGAAAGAGTCAATGTCTATTTCAAGCTTTTTAAAAGTGCATTGAATGTCCCTGGTATCAAGTGTTATGACGTCTTCTACGGTAGGCCTAAGGTTTTCAATGGAAGGTTTCTACCCAATACGTAAAGAAAAAGGTTATTTTGTATGAATGGAATTATGAATTGACACGATTAACTCAGGAGGGTGCCAATTAACGTAATTGAAAGAGGGGCCGTGACAGGCGAGGATGAGTATTAGGGGGGACCTCATTTGAGCCGTTCCACGAGAAAACCAACATTATGGACTCTGCGTAAAGTATCGACCCGGATCAGCCTTTTCGCCTCCTGTGTGGATTTTTCTGTTTCAGGAATCATTACTCTATACCTCCATCCACCTGCGACGGAAAGTGTCGGTCCGGATTAGATTGCGCGGACTACGCAGGTGGATCTGGGTCGATACATTACGCAAATTCCATTTATAGTGTTGGATTTCTCGTGGAACGGCTCATTTGGTAACACATACAGGCCGGTAAAGTGTTTATATAAATGTTGCGTTACTTTCCGGTAACACGTCCATCGAGGAAAGTACAGCTACTACACATAACTTACTGCACATAACTACTACACATAACTTACTACACATACCTACTACACATAACTTACTACACATAACTACTACACATAACTTACTACTGTCAGATTATTAACTCGTAACAGAACTGCACTCATAACGTGCATGTCATAACTGGGTTTTTAAAGTGAAGTTACATTGATCTATAGCAATATTTTATGTACGAACAGTCGATCGGTGGCGGGACTTGACGAGTGCGGGGAGTCTCACTAGAGTACAACAAGGCCCCCCATTTTGCCTGACGTCATTCAATAAATTAGCCGTGGTATAATTAGTTATTTGAATAGGATCATGTTAACTAGGTAATTATTATAATGCCTTTTTAGTGTACCTGTTTTCATATCGACCGTAACATGAGCCAATGAGCCAGGAAAACTAACCTCATGTTTTTATAACACATATAGATAAGGAGCTGAAAGTGTATTCTTACAGTCTGATTCAAATGTACACTTTGTGACAGACACCTCTTGAAAGGTTATAACGCGAACGATAGAGACTGCACATATTCTCAGAGTGATCTGAATCTAAATATATAATGTTTGCTTTACTAGATCATGGCTTAAATGGTTATTTATTTCATTTGGACTCTGGTCTGGCTATTAAGAGGTATAGTCTAAGAGTTTACTTTCCGTCTGATCTTTTTCCTCGAAAACAATTGTAATACCACGTCTTAGAATATAGTACTTCTTCTCGAGGTGTGTATTTCTTTAAATGAAATTCAACTCTCGTTGTTATGTCTAGAATAATCCCAAAATGTCCAAAATGAAAATAATCTTCTTTCAGATTAAGTGCATTCCTAGCAAAACATAACTGCTTTTGTTTGTATTTGGTTTTACACCGCTTTTAACAGCTAAGGTCATATCGCAGCAGACAGGAAAGATGAAATTGGTCCCACACCTTAAATTTATTTCGAGATAAAAGTATAAAAGGTATGAAACCATTAACACCCACCTGGTGGAGCTTAAGAGTTGTATTGACCATTTAGTCGGCTCTTACGGTTCCAGCAAGGGTCACACTGTGGCTGCCATTCTTATTGGTCGTCCCCCAATCATAGGAGGTGTGTCTCCTGAACCTAAATATGAGCGGTGCTTTGAAAATACCAAATAATCATCACTGTGTCAGGCACAAATATTTCACCGCGGCAGCCATAGTGTTACACAATTGAAAAAAACGAAATATCTGGGAAAAATTTATAAATAATTCTAGATACGATATAGAAAAGTTTAAATGGGCAATTTCTCATTTTGCCAGAACGTTTTCAAAAGTTGTCTGCTGCAGAGGCGTCAGCGATTGTTTTTATACTGGGAAGGGTTATTAAACGTGCAGTCTTTATTGTCCTACTACCAGAACCACACATTGTCATGGGTATAAACATATTTATTCTTAATATAGAGATACGTTGTTCCAGGCGCAAAAGGACGTTTCTGCATTACCTTTTTCTGTATCACATAAATGTGTGTTGTTGTGTTACTGGTGGGGCCTCTATTCTGTTCTAGCTTTTCCTCAGAGGTAACGCCTAGATACCAACTATATATAGGTGACAGAGGTAACATCTAGATACCAACTATATATAGGTGACAGATGTAACATCTAGATACCAACTATATATAGGTGACAGAGGTAACATTTATATACCAACTATATATAGGTGACAGAGGTAACATCTATATACCAACTATATATAGGTGACCGAAGTAACATCTAGATACCAACTATATATAGGTGACAGAGGTAACATCTAGATACCAACTATATATAGGTGACAGAGGTAACATCTAGATACCAACTATATATAGGTGAACAGAGGTAACATCTAGATACCAACTATATATAGGTGGACAGAGGTAACATCTATATACCAACTATATATAGGTGAAAAGAGGTAACATCTAGATACCAACTATATATAGGTGACAGAGGTAACATCTAGATACCAACTATGTATAGGTGACAGAGGTAACATCTAGATACCAACTATATAAAGGTGACAGAGGTAACATCTAGATACCAACTATATATAGGTGACAGAGGTAACATCTAGATACCAACTATATAAAGGTGACAGAGGTAACATCTAGATACCAACTATATATAGATGAACAGTAAAGGATTTGCATGGTGTGAGAGTGCGGAGGCATAGTTTCGCTAGACTTCCCTCTCTGGAATTGCAACAAGTCCATTTTCCGCTTAACACACTTCGAATGTTATCTTTATTATTATTTTCAATTGTATTGAACGAGTCAGGTCACTTCAATTAATAAAACATCTTGCGACTAGTTATCTTGACAAAATATAATAAACATTTTTGAAACCTTTTAAAGAAATTAATGTATAATAAGTACAGTACAGTCTAAATATCAGCACATAAGTGAAATAAAAATTCGTTTTCCCAATTCAGATGTCATAATATACTATTTCATAGGGTGGATTTTTGAGAACATTGTGGAAAAAAAAATCAGTGGCACTCTGTCCCCATAACGTTTTAACATTTGCATTAAAATTATTCTTCCATGTGTGCCGTTCTATACCCTCAACAGTAAAAGCGACTGTGAATGCATTATTTGTTCCGTTCATGACGTACGAGCTGACGTTGAGTGTGCGAACTAAGCCGAGATACCAAACTAACTAACATTGACTAGACGCTGTCTTTGATAAACCGCGGTCCCACATGCAGACACACTCCGATGCACCTTCAGAAGATAACATTTGAAATAACTGCAATAAAAGGAGAATTTGACCATAATGAGCATTTTGTCCCTTTGTCGCCATTCTTTCAACCATGTTCAATAATTATACTTTTATTATAGAGACTGTCCATGTGTGTCGAAGATGTTTCAATATTCGTCTGCTGTTAATGTGTTGTATGTGGCAAAGTGTAAATGTTAAATAAACGGCTTTTCTGATTAATCGACAGTGTAAAACTCAAGCTCAGCTCAAACGTGACTGAAACTGTCTGAAAAGCAACAACAACACACGCCAATAGGTTGATTATAATGAACAGCGACACGATGTCATACATTTCCGCAACAAGTTTGTATAATTGACCTACCTTTTACCGGGATATATACATGGAATCTTCTGTGGAAGTAAACAATATTGCACGACTTTAAAAAAGCGGTATGGATCAAATCATATCAGTAGATAATATATTTCTACTGCATCTGAAATGAACAAGAGGGCCAAGATGGCCATAAATCGATCACCTGAATGATAGTAAATTAGTAGCAAATATCTAACTGCAAATATCTGGGAAAATTTGATTATGAGTGAAAATGAAACTGCAAGGTTCGGCTTAGAAATAGCTTATCAGTAAAGGACATTTGTAAAAAGGCATTACATCTTTGTACAATTTGAAATAGGACCACCAAAGGAACATTCCTGTGAAGTCTGGTAGATATCGGTCCAATGGTTTAGGAGGAGATGTCATTTGGAGCTTAAATTTTAGGTTCATTTACCCCTTTTCTGGTGCCACATAGCATATCTATTTTAACCGAATAAATTACGTAAAGGGTCAGTAAAGGAACATTTTTTATTAAATTATCTTGAAATCTAACAAGAACTTTAATAAGAATGGCATTATTAAGTTCTGTCATTTTGCCCCTTTCCTGATGCCGAATTCCTACCCTGTTTTCCAACAAATCAATATGGCTTGAACAGCTTTTTGTAGAGGGTCACTCAAGTAACATTTCTACCAAGTTAACTTGAAATCTAACAAGAGCATTCTGGAGGAAAAAGATTTTAAAGTTTGGGCATTTTTCTGATGGCGCAACAAGCAAAGTTGTACACAGAGTGTAAGTCTTTATTTTTTTTAAAGAGGACCATCAAAGGAACATTCCTGTGAAGTAAAGTTGAAATTGCTCAAGTGAAATGGTAGGAGTTGTCATTTGTAGCTAAAAGTTCAATGTATCCCTTTTGTGATGACGCCTGGTTGCTATGGTTTTGTAACCAATCAATATGGCTTGAACAAATTAAGTAGAGGGTATCTGAAATATGATTTCTATTAAACTTTCCTAAAATCAGACAAGAACTTTCATAAAATTGGATTTTTTGTTATTTTGCCCCTTTTCTGGTACAACCTGGTTGCCATAATTTTCAACCAATCAATATGGCTTGAACAATTTTTATTGGAATCTGACAAGCAGATTCAGAGAAGAAGAATTCAAAAATTGAGTAATTTCTCCCTCTTTCTGATGCCGCAGCAACCAAAGTTCTCAATGGAATTTAAATCTTTGAATAGTTTTGAAAGAGGACTAACAAAGGAACATTCCTGTGAAGTCAAGTTGAAATTGGTCTAGTGGAATGGTAAATGTTGGCATTTGTAGCTAAACGTTAAATTTACCCCTCAATTTTCTGAAAATCAGACAATCACTTTCATAAAAAATTGAATTTTCAAATTGTGTTATTTTGCCCCTTTTTTTATGCCGCCTGACTGCCATGCTTTTGACCAATCCATATCGCTTGAACAATTTGTGTAGAGGGTCGCCCAAGAATCATTTTACCAAATTATATTGGAATCTGACTAACAGATTCGGAAGAGAAGATTTTTAAAGTTTGCCCAAACCCCCCCCCCCCCCCCCCCCCCCACCCTTTCTGATGCCGCAGCAACCAAAGTTCTCAATGGAATTTAAATCTTTGAACAATTTTGGAAGAAGACCACCAACGGAACATTCCTGTGAAGTTTGGTTGATATTGGTACTGTTGTTAAGAAGGAGATGATGTTTAAAGCTAAATGTTAACGACGGACGGACGACGGACGGACGACAGAAGGACGACGAACGACAAAAGGACGACGGACGACGTACAGAGAGTGATCAGAATCTACCAAATTATATTGGAATCTGACAAACAGATTCGGAGGAGAAGACTTTTAAAGTTTGGACATTTTGCCCCCTATCTGATGCCGCAGCAACCAAAGTTCTCAATGGAATTTAAATCTTAGAACAATTTTTGAAGAGGGCCACTAAAGGAGCATTCCTGTGTGAAGTTTGGTTGATATTGGTACTGTTGTTAAGGAGGAGATGATGTTTAAAGCTAAAAGTTAACGACGGACGACGGACAGAGAGTGATCAGAATCTAATAAAAAATAAGTCAAAAGTAACCATTTATACTTTATTTGATGTCAATAGTACAAAGAAAATATTGTTTTGATACTCATATGTGCTTTTGCCTGACTATGATACGGGTATCCTGAGTAACGTATATACATGTTTATTGAGAGAGACAATGGTGAACGTACCAAGGGGTATACAGTTATCACACAAAGTAAATATCAACACATTACAACAATACAAATATAAGCATACATTTGTTTTTATTAATCATTTGTCATTTATTAAAAATAGTAATATTGTGCAAAATAAAGTATAGACACATATTGCATATCGAGGGCTTGGTGTGAAACGGTTGTAACTAAAAACCTATTTTGAAAACCCTAGTTTAGGGGCAATTTTGACCCCTTTGTAAACAATGCAAATTTAGGTGCCATTGCTCAGAACGAGCAATGGCACCTAAAGTTCCATTGTTTACCAAGAAAAAATGATTTAACGCATATAAAGACTTTATGAATACAGACACTTATTTATACAGACACTTTTCGCCTCCTGTAGATTTTCTGATCCGGGTCGATACTTTATGCAGGGTCCACACTGTAGATTTTCTGATCCGGGTCGATACTTTATGCAGGGTCCACACTGTTGGTTTTCTCCTGGAACGGCTCATATGTAATGAAACCTAATGTCAGATCTGTGTCCGATCAAATTTTACCTTTTGTCACCGTTCACTGTGTATTGGAATATTTCGACTCCATCATCAACCTCTTTCAGTTTCTTATTTATGTGACGAATGTTTCAATGTAGTCAAAGCTATTTTAAACGTATCGATGTAAATATAATTAAGATATACAAGTCTGTTATTGATTCTGTATACCGGAAACATCTCGTTGGTCTTTTTAACAGATAACCAAACAGTTTAGATACATATCAGATCATATCTGGTAAGAGAAAGATCCGTTCTCTATTTCCTTTCAGATTTGCGAATCTTCCGAACTATTGGTCCCGGATAAATCGGAGTCGACTATATAAGCCTATTTAAATCGGAGTCGACTATATACGCCTATTTAAATCGGAGTCGACTATATACGCCTATTTAAATCGGAGTCGACTATATGCGCTTATTTAAATCGGAGTCGACTATATACGCCTATTTAAATCGGAGTCGACTATATACGCCTATTTAAATCCATGTTTTGTGCAACGTGCTCCGGATGAATTCCGCCCTAATTTGGCCGGGGTCCTGTTCATTTTTGGCGGTAATTTGGCCGAGGTACGGTTCATCTTTGGCGGCTGGTAACACAATGCATCAATCATCTCTTTTGCCATAAGTTTATTCTTTGCGCTAAGTGTCACAGACCGTACGGTTCTTTTCGTCGTGCCATTTCTATTTTTCAAAGGGAATGTGTTGTTGCGAGCCTTGTCCATACTGATGTCGAACTTCAGTGGCGTAAGACAGCCATACCTTAGGGTATGTTTCGATTCAGTGTGAACCTCTGCCCTAATTTCCGAACTTGAGTCCAAGGTCTGCAAAGACCCATTCACGTTGTCTCTTCCGTTAACATCTGTATTCAGATTAAGCTCTTCGGATTTCACTACGGTAAACCTATCCTTATTGATATCATTGTTTGATAGTTTCACCTGTTTAATTGCGTGATGTGCCATGATTCTTTCTTCTTCAGACGAATTTATCCAATAGTTGTTGTAACCCTTTAATATAGGTTCCTCGTTAAGTTTGAAGAACCTGCTCTATGTCGCTCTTTATATAGGGGTTTTGGTATAAACATCCCATGAAGTGTGGTTTACTTATGTTAACATGTTTTATCACTTTACTTTAGGTAGGCGTTATATAATGAATATATAGGGGTTTTGGTATAACAAACACTGGCTTACATAAGTCAATCCCATGAAGTGTGATTTACTTATGCTAACATGTTTTATCACTTTACTTTAGGTAGGCGTTATATGTTGAATGAGATCGGTTAATTAATCATACACATAGTGTACATTCGGAGTATACTGTGCGAGTCTGCTATGACCATTGGTTGCATTTAATGTGTTTTCCATTTACATAGCTAGACCCTTTTACTGGTAAAACCGATTTTGTGAAATATGTTCCACCAGTATATAGTCAGATTAGTCCGCGACGTCTGAGCTGGTTCTATACGGTTGGCTGCTCTATTAACGTTTTAATCTCGATAGTCCTAGATTTGGCTATGGACTCTTTCAAGTACTAAGCTGGACAGGTCCACTCGAGAAATTCAGGAGCTTAAAGGTTAATAATGTAATGTAGAAAAACAGTTCTTTAGTCATTTGCAATTTGGGTAGTTTTTAAGATCAGTCCCACAGTCTGGTGTTTCTACTATTTACAGAATGAATGTACAATGACCAATAACCTCTGTAGTGAACTATAGAGATGCGGATCAGACCGTGCGTATACAGAGGCTGATCAGCATCTACGTTAGTCGCCATTTTCCAATGGCCTTTGAAGCATAAACCAAGTCCCACTTGCACATGTATCTGCAGCAGGCAGTTGAAAACAGTGTAGCAAAAAAGGAATTTGCTCATGATGAGTAATTTCTTTAATGTTTTCAACTCTATTCAATTAAGATACTTTCATTTATGTGATTTATGTCATTTATGGAGATATGCAACAGACAAACTCGGAAGTGTCTTTTCCATAATAATGTCAATCTCTATAAATTACAGTATATGTATTTTATCAGTATATGTAAACGCAGTTAGCAAATGGAGAAATTGCTCGTTCTGTTCATTTTCTCCTTTTGCCACAATGTTTCAGTCGTCTAATGCAGATGCGTCAAAATGCGTCTACATGTGGGAAAATGTTTTTGAAACCCCCATCCCCGCTATTAACGCATACTAACACATTTGAAAGCGATAACAAATAGGTATGTTCACACCACTAAATGGAATGACGCTGTTTGACTATGCACCTTCTGGTGATGAAAACATTACCTCAGTTTGGACGGATGTAGTTCTATCATAGACCCTGTATATGAGCGGTGCTCTGTGAATACCAACCTTAAGGCGTGTAAGTCCAGCTCAATCGGCACTGTTCGCCAATTTATCATAAAAGGTTTCTATAAGCATCTGTACATTACCCTTGGCAAGGATGCACTGCAAGGTATGTGTCACGTATAATTACGCTGGATGCACCGCTTAGAATAGTAACACAAATAATGATCGGCTTATAGAACAGAACAGAACAGAACAGAACTTTATTTATGAATATTGTCTTGAACACATATGGTTCATCGTCAAAATACAACATATTTAAACATACATGAGTATGGACATCCTAAATAAAGGTAGCTAAATATAAAGTTATTAAATTTCTCTCTTGATGAAAATGTAAAAAGACACATATATTTAGATAAATAACATAAATAGGATAATACATATTTACATGTATTGAAATAAATACCATATATATAGGATAATACACGGATATACATACATGTATATATTTAGCTAAACAACATATATAGAATAAAACATAGATATAGAAATATATAGCTAGATAAATAACATATAAAGGATAATAAAAGGATACTGAAAATACACCACAATTATATGAGCCGTTCCACGAGAAACCAACATTATGTACTCTGCGTAAAGTACCGACTCAAATAAGCCTGCGCAGACCGCGCAGGCTTATCCGGTCCGACTCATTCCGTCTTAGGGGGATAGAGGTATAGAGTAGTGATTGCTGTAACAGAAATTCCACAGGAGGCGTACAGTGTCTGTCCGGATTAGCCTGCACGGCATGCTTAGGCTGATCCGGGTTGATAGTATACGCACGATGTTTATTTTCTCGTGGAACAGCTGATATATAAGTTATACAAGAGCGAAAAAGTCATCAACGTGTCAGGAAAATATGTTACACCGCGGCAGCCATAGTGATACACAATTAAAAAGAAACGTACTATCTGGGGAATATTGATAACTAATTCTAGATACAATATAGAAAAGTTTAAATTAGCAATTTCTCATTTTGCCAGAACGTTTTCAAAAGTTGTCTGCTGCAGAAGCGTCAGCGAGCGTATTTATATTATAAAGGGTTATTAAACGTGCAGTTCTACTACCACACATTGTCATGTGTATAAACACACTTATTCTTAATATAGAGATACGTTGTTCCAGGCTCAAAAGGATGTTTTGCATAACCTTTTCTGTATCACATAAATGTGTGTTACTGGTGGGGCTTTTGTTCTAGCTTTTCGTCAGAGGTAACATCAAGATACCAACTGTATATAGGTGACAGAGTGCGGAGGCATGGTTTCTTCTGAGACTTCACTGTTCGGAATTTCAACAAGACCATTTTTCGCTTAACACTCTTCGAATGTTATCTTTATTAATATGTTCAGTTGTATTGGACGAGTTAATACAACTGTACACCTCCTGTGATGATATGTTCTCTTTTTTTTAACAATGATGTTAAAATCCACCATTGAAATAGCATCTAATGCCGTCTGCATTAATTAAACGTCTTTCGACTGGTTACCTTGAAAATCTAATATATATTTTTGAAACATTTCAAAGAAATAAATGTATAATAATTGTACAGTCTAAATATCATCAGTATATCTGTAAAATAAGTATTCCTTTTCCAAATTTAGACGGCATTAGATGCTATTTCAATGGTCGATTTTAACATCATTGTTAAAAAAAAAGAGAACATAACATCAGATATATTCTGTCCCAAAAACATGTTAAACTTTGCATCAAAATCATTATTCCAGGTGTGCCGTTCTATACCCTCAACAGTCCAGACGACTCGGTATACATCATTGTGTCCGTTCATAACATATTTTTATTGGAGTGTTACGCCGTTTTCAACATTATTTCAGTTATATCACGGCGACAGTTCACTTTATTCATGATCCCTGGGTAAACAAATCAGTACTAGGCTAGGAAATGTGCCTTGCCCATGATATGTAAAAGTTGTATAATGGTTTAGGACATTCGAATTAGGTAACACAAATTCGAACCAATCTTACTAAAAATGGTGTTGAATATGTGTGGAATGATCATAGTGTTACCAATGCATCTAAATTCATATGTATATATCTACAAAGATTAAAAGACCAATATGTATACAAATGGCGTGAACGATGTTACAGTAGCTCAAATTTAAGCTTTTATATCAATTTTAAGACAAATTTCGATTTCCAGAATGATTTAGGTGTGATCAATGTGGGAAAGTTCCGAAGGACATTGGCAACCTTTAGAACTTCATCACATTGCCTCATGATTGAAAAGGGCCGACATCTGGGATTGGATCGCGCTGAACGATTATGTCCCTTGTGTTGTCAGTGTGTTGAAACAGAGTACCATTTTATGCTTGGATGAAAAACATATATAATGATTTGAGGTTAATTTATATACCGACATGTTTCTGTAGAAATCCTACTATTGCAAAATTCAACAGTTTAATGAGCCAAACGAAAGGAAATGTCATAACAAATTAGGAATGTACATTTGTTATTCACTAGAAAGCCGAAAGTCTCTTATATAGTCTGTTGGGATTCGCTTCGCTAGACATCCCTTATTTGTCAGGCTTTTCCGTCGGTCTGTCTGTCTGTTTGTTTGTAAAGCGACGCTCCACTTGGTGAAAAGGTGCCATATGGGCTCAGGGTGTGCGCGTTTGAGTTTCGTTGCTAAGGACCCACCCGTTGCTATGCAGCTTGCAAAACACCGCTTTTAAAAACCCAAAGTTGGAGAGTTAGCGCTGCAGTGGTAGTATTCGATAGCGATTTTATTACACCATCTCATAGAGCTATTCAAGAGCTTAAAAACGTTTTTACGCCATTGACTCTCGACCTCGGTTTTCCGAGCTACAGCCGGAAGTTTGCAAAATATGCAAAGGCGAAAACGATTGGGTGTAGACGGGTGCGTCTTGGCATGTTGATAAAACTTGGTTGGCTGACCAGAGAGTGTTTTTACAAGGTGCAAACTTTTCACCAGTATTCACCAAGTCACCACAATAGTGACCCTATCACACTAGTTCTTTATATATATATGCAAAGGCGAATGCCACGTCGCCTACCGGCTTGTTATATATGTATGTCACTTACCTGTTTGTTATAATTATGATGTATATTGTGTTTGGGCCTGTGGCCATATCACTAATACAGATGTTTGAGTTTGAGTTTGAGTTGATTGTGTCCGTTCATAACGTTTGTTTTATTGGAGTTTTACGCCGTTTTCAACATTATTTCAATTATATCACGGCGACAGTTCACTTTATTCATGATCCCTGGGTAAACAAACCAGTACCAGGCTAGGAAATGTGCCTCGCACTCAAACAAGACCGTAGCGCCGAGACTGGGGATCGAACCCGGGACGCCCGGTTCCGAATCCGCGACACTAACCACTCGACCACGGCGGATTCCTCCCCGTTCATAACGTAAGAGCTTACATTGAGTGTGTGAATTAAGCCGAGATGCCCAACTAACATTGACTAGACGCTGTCTTTGGTAAACCGTTCCCACATGCAGACACTCGCTGATGCACCTTCAGGAGACGACATTTGAAAGAACTGCGACAAAAAGAGATAATGTTCACAAGGAGCAATTTGTCCTTTTGTCGCAATTCGTTCAACCATATTCAATAATATACTTTCATTATAGAGACTGCCCATATTTGTCGAAGATATTTCCAATTTCGTCTGCTGTTAACCCTTTCCCTCATATAGATGCTTTCTGACGCCTCTGCAGCAGATGGCTTTTTGAAAACATAGTGACAAAAGAAGAAATTGCACAAAACGTGCAATTTCTCCTTTTGCCACAATGTTTTCCACTTTTTGTCATAGGTTATCCATTCAATTATGGAGATTTTCTATGTTTTGACAACATATGTTCAAAGTCGTCTGCTGCAGAATTGTCGTATGAGGGAAAGCCGGGGTTAATGTGTTGTATGTGGGAAGGTGTTATTGTTAATTAAACGGCTTTTCAATTTATTCGACAGTGTATAACAGCTCAAAAGTAACTGAAAGTGTCTGAAAAGCAACAACAACAACACGCCAATAAGTTTATAAAAAGGAACAGCGTCGCAATGTCATACATTTCCGCAACAAGTTGTTATAGTTAACCAAACTAGTACCAGAGTATATGCATGAATTATTCTGTGGAAGTCAATACTTCTGCACGACTTTAAGAATGCAGTATGTAGCATCGTTCTGCATAGCGAGTGCAGATATTATGGATCAAATCATATAACTAGATAATATATTTCTACTGCATCTAAAATAAATAAAAAAGAAGTCAAAAATAACCATTTATACTTTATTTGATGTCAATAGTACAAAGAAAATATTGTTCTGATACTCATTATGTGCTTTTGCTTGACTATGGTACGGGTATGCTGAGTAACGTATATACATGTTTATTGAGGGAGACAACGGTGAACGTACCCAGGGGTATACAGTTATAAGACAATTTAAATATCAACACATGTAATACAACAATACACATATTAGCATACATATGTTTTTTATCAAACATTGGCATTATTTGAAAATAGAAGTACAATGCAATGTACAAAATACAGTATAAACACATATTACATATGAACTTTGTATTGTTTAAAAGTGAGTGGGTAAATGTGGCAATTATTTAAAATACAAAGTATTCACATGACATGAGACCGAACAATTTAAAGATGCTTGATCTCTTCCAGGTTCACTTTCTAACTAAGATTCTTATAGAGTCTTGGTATAAAGGACATTCGGGTGTACATGTTTAATAAAACTCAACTTTACTTGAATCTCCCCGTCCATCTATAAACTCTATATTCAACCTAAACTCGCTATCTACTACTGCGGGTCTACATTTCATGTTGACTTTATTTGTGTTGCAACTCTAGAGCGAAAAATAAATACACGCTGTTGTGTTGAAAATGTCATTTATTATTAATGACGTAAGCAATTTGAAATTTATCAAAATAATGACTAGAAATATAAATCAAGAATCTCTAGAACTTCCCTCTGTCACCGCGATTGAAAAAGCTGTAAACCTTCCATTATCAAAATAGCAAGTGATACCCATTTTCCAAAAACATACACTTTCATAATGTACACATAATGCAGGTGCATGTACGTGTTTTTATGAAGAGCCAGAAGGGTTCAGCTGTCGTAATATTTCAGTATCAGGAATGCGATTTTAGTATAGTTATGATACATATATCGGTAACGAAACCCCTATACTAATCTATTATTGATTCTGTATACCGGAAACATCTCGAATGTCTTTTTAACTGATAACTAAACAGTTTAGATACATATCAGATCATATCTGGAAAGAGAAAGATCCGTTCTCTATTTCCTTTCAGATTTGCAAATCTTCCGAATTATTGGTTCCGGATAAATTGGAGTCGACAATATACGCCTATTTAAATCCATGTTTTGGGCAACGTCCTCTGGATGAATTCCGTCCTAATTTGGCAGAGGTACGGTTCATGTTTGGCGGCTGGTAACACAATGCATCAATCATCTCTTTTGCCTTAAGTTTGTTCTTTGCGCTAAGTGTCACAGACTGTACGGTACTTTCCGTCGTGCTATTTCTATTGTTCAAAGGGAATGTCTTGTTGCGACCCTTTTCCATACTGACGTCGAACTTCAGTGGCGTAAGACAGCCATACCTTAGGGTATGTTTCGAGTCAGTGTAAACCTTTTCCCTAACGTACGAACTTGAGTCCATGATCTGCACAAACACATTCACGTTGTCTCTTCCGTTAAAGTCTGTATTCAGATTAAGTTCTCCGGATTTCACCACGGTTAACTTATCCTTATTGATATCATTGTTTGATAGTTCCACCTGTTGAATTGCGTGATGTGCCATGCTTCTTTCCTCTTCAATCGAATTTATCCAGTAATATATGTAAACCTTTAAGTTCCTCGTTTAGTTTAAAGAACCTGCTCTATGTCGCTCTTTATAGAGGAGTTTTGGTATATAAAGACCAATGGCTTACATACGTCAATACCATGAAACCCATTGACGTATGTGATAAGGTGCGTTTTACTTATGCTAACACGTGTTATCACTTTACTTTAGGTAGGCGTTATATGTTAAAAGAGATAGGTTAATGGATCAAACAAATAGCGTCAAATAACTCAGTCGGTAGCGACCCGGGTTGTCAATCAAGGGGTTATGAATTCGAATCCCAGCCCGGCCAACATGCTTTCCGACATTTGATAAAAGTCACTATGAAAAGCGTCATTCATCTTACACCAATGGGCTAACGGTCTATGTGGAAAAGCTGCCAGTTGCTTAGACAGTCTGTTGCGTGGAGTACTGGTGAGAGAAAGCCATGAAACACATGAATAGGTGAACTGGCCGCCATGATATGAGTGCGAAATTGTTGAAAACGGTGTTAAACCCAAATCAACCGGATTATACTGTGAGTCTTCTATGACCATTTGTTGCATATAGTCAGACTAGTCCGCGACGTCTGAGCTGGTTATATACGGTTGACTGCTCAATTGAACGTTTTAATCTTGATAGTCCTAGATTTGGCTATGGACTCTTTCAAGTACTAAACTGGACAGGTCCACTTAAGAAATTTAGGATTAAAAGGGTTAATAATGTAATGTAGAAAAACGGTTCTTTAGTCATTTGCAATTTGGGTATTTTTTAAGATCAGTCCCACAGTCTGGTGTTTCTACTATTTACAGAATGAATGTGCAATGACCAATAACCTCTGTAGTGAACAATAGAGATGCGGATCAGACCATGCTTATACAGAGCCTGATCAGCATCGACTCTAGTTTCCATTTTCCAATGCCTTCTTTTTACTGCATCATAGCTCTTATTAAACTATTTGTTTGACGTTAATAAAGACACGGGTTGCGAATGAATCTGACGTATCATTGCCGTGCTTGAGATTGTGGGGTTAGAATTACGACTGACCCAATGGTGTCAGGATGAAGGGGCCAGTAGTACATGTACCGTTTACTAACCCAGAACACGAACTGATATACCTGATAAAGTGTTGAGTGCGGCGTTAAACACCGTTCTAATACACAAGCACGAATGACCGACGGTGGGTCAACATCTAAATGTTAAAAATACCGCGATTTCAATTCACAAGAGCTTTAATAAAGAATGTAAAGTATGTGTTGGTGCAGTTATAAGAGTATAACACGAAATTGCCAAATTACTCAGCAAATAATGATCTGGGACGATACATTACGCAGAGGCCATAATGTTGGTTTTCACATGGAACTGCTCATATGTTTGATCAGATGGTTCAATACCGTATTCTGTAAAAGTGTTTTATTTTGTAAAGGGTTATGCAAGGTAAGACTCACGTGTTAGTGTCTGTCGCGAGCCGATTCCAACTCAATTTACGTCATCACATGAAAATAGGAAGATTTATGCATTAACAATCTATAACCGAAATCATAATAAGCAACACTCGTAGACCGATGTTTGGGTCTTACAAACGTTTTGCGATTGTATATTTTTGAAATGTCTTTGGGAATACAGCAAATCCATTAAAGATTTCATCTTTGTTCGGTGTTTTCATTGGGAAAGGTACAGACCGATCTGTGTCTGCAAGTCGAAAAGGCCAGAAATCATGACAGCGTCGACGTTTGCCTGGCGTTATTTTTGGGTTTCAGATTTCCTGTTGTTTGACTGAGGGGATGATCATGGACGCCATCAATGCATCGTAATCTACCCAGCCCCTCAATGATGTTGTTAACACTGTATTTTTAACCGGTCAACATAAGGCGCCAACATGTGCCTTTTTTGTTCAAAATGGCGCACCCAATGCAGACGGCTGTTGAAGCAATTCTACTAACTGCATGGGTCTGTCAGTCGGTATTAGCATGCTACAATGGTCTGTCAGTCGGTATTAGCATGCTACAATGGTCTGTCAACCGGTATTAACATGCTACAATGGTCTGTCAGTCGGTATTAGCATGCTACAATGGTCCGTCAGTCGGTATTAACATGCTACAATGGTCTGTCAGTCGGTATTAGCATGCTACAATGGTCTGTCAGTCGATATTAGCATGCTACAATGGTCTGTCAGTCGGTATTAACATGCTACAATGGTCTGTCAGTCGGTATTAGCATGCTACAATGGTCTGTCAGTCGGTATTAACATGCTGCAATGGTCTGTCAGTCGGTATTAACATGCTGCAATGGTCTGTCAGTCGATATTAGCATGCTACAATGGTCTGTCAGTCGGTATTAACATGCTACAATGGTATGTCAGCCGGTATTAGCATGCTACAATGATCTGTCAGTCGGTATTAACATGCTGCAATGGTCTGTCAGTCGGTATTAACATGCTGCAATGGTCTGTCAGTCGGTATTAACATGCTACAATGGTCTGTCAGTCGGTATTAGCATGCTACAATGGTCTGTCAGTCGGTATTAACATGCTACAATGGTATGTCAGCCGGTATTAACATGCTACAATGATCTGTCAGTCGGTATTAACATGCTGCAATGGTCTGTCAGTCGGTATTAACATGCTACAATGGTCTGTCAGTCGGTATTAACATGCTACAATGGTATGTCAGCCGGTATTAGCATGCTACAATGATCTGTCAGTCGGTATTAACATGCTGCAATGGTCTGTCAGTCGGTATTAACATGCTGCAATGGTCTGTCAGTCGGTATTAACATGCTACAATGGTCTGTCAGTCGGTATTAACATGCTGCAATGGTCTGTCAGTCGGTATTAGCATGCTGCAATGGTCTGTCAGTCGGTATTAGCATGCTGCAATGGTCTGTCAGTCGGTATTAACATGCTGCAATGGTCTGTCAGTCGGTATTAACATGCTGCAATGGTCTGTCAGTCGGTATTAACATGCTGCAATGGTCTGTCAGTCGGTATTAACATGCTGCAATGGTCTGTCAGTCGGTATTAACATGCTGCAATGGTCTGTCAGTCGGTATTAACATGCTGCAATGGTCTGTCAGTCGGTATTAACATGCTGCAATGGTCTGTCAGTCGGTATTAGCATGCTACAATGGTCTGTCAGTCGGTATTAGCATGCTGCAATGGTCTGTCAGTCGGTATTAACATGCTGCAATGGTCTGTCAGTCGGTATTAACATGCTTCAATGGTCTGTCAGTCGGTATTAACATGCTGCAATGGTCTGTCAGTCGGTATTAACATGCTGCAATGGTCTGTCAGTCGGTATTAGCATGCTACATTGGTCTGTCGAAGATATGTGAATTAGAAGGACGTAAAAGGGTATTGAGAAAACACAACAGAAATCGGTCTATCAAGTCAGGCTTTTTTTCTGCATACAATTTACAAATTGTACCACTTGAAACATTTCGATATTGAAAAGTGTTCTTCTCAACTAAACCCTTTGGATTCTTATATTTAAAGTCGATCGATAAAAAAGACGTGCACACCAATAAGCAACCTAAATTTGACTATTTTTGATAATCATTAGTTTGGAAATGCGAACAGTTACGACACAGAGGTTGCCATTGCAGATTTTAAAAACGACTTGAGGCACACAATGCACGGTCACATTGAACGGACTATATAAGAATCATTTCAATCTTTTCGTTATGATGTAATTTTATTTATATGATATGAGCCGAATTACGAGAAAACCAACATTATGGACTCTGCATAATGCATCGTCTCCGAACAGCCTGTGAACAGACTACACTGGGTCTGCACTAACGCAAATACCTGACGGTTGTTTCACGCAAAGATACGCTCTTTAACTCGTTTATATTGTTAAAGAAATCTCAGCTCAGCTGATTCATTATACGATACGTTTTGGCATAAACAAATGCCATTCTTTAATTTGGAGTCTTTGTGACATTTTGCATTCATGTCAATGATTCTCATCGTTCTGTAAACGATGTTGATTTAAGGTTTCGAACATGTACTCATTTTAAATGATGTCTGTGTTAAACCATCTTCCAACATGGAGACCTATTAGCAGCAAACATATTATGGATTAGCTGTTTTCAACTCTATGTTACACGGATGTTTTTTTATATAAATATTATATATGACCCGTTCCATGAGAAAACCTACATTGTTGACTCTTCGTAAAATATCGACCCGGATCAGCCTTAGCATGCCGCGCAGGCTTATCCGGGCAGACGCTTTTCGCCTCCTGTAAATTTTCTGTTTCAGGTATCATTACACTATACCTGTATCCCCCTGAGAAGGAATTTGTCGGCCCGGATAAGCCTGCGCGAACTGCACAGGCTGATCTGGGTCGATACATTACGCAGAGGCCATAATGTTTGTTTTCACCTGGAACTGCTCATATGTTTGCTCAAATGGTTCAATACAGTATTCTGTAAAAAGAGTTTTATTTTGTAAAGGGTTATTATACAAGGTATTTGTTTCACGTATTCGTGTCTGTCACAAGCCGTTTCCCACTCAATTTTTCGCACGAATATTTATGCATTTATAATCTATAACCGAAATAATAATAAAAGACACTCGAAAACAGATGTTAGGAAGTTATAAACGTTTTGCGATTGTATATTTATGAAATGTCTTTGGGAATACAGCAATCCATTAAAGACTTAATCTCTGTTCAGTATTTTCATTAGGAAAGGTACAGACCGATCTGTGTCTGCAAGTCGAAAAGGCCAGAAATCATAGCAGCGTCGACGTTTGCCTGGCGCTAAGTTTGGTTTTCAGATTTCCTGTTGTTTCACTGAGGTGATGATCATGTTTCATCAATGCACCTTAATCTACCCAGCCCATAATGATGTTGTTAACACTGTATATTTGACCGGTCAACATAAGGCGCCAACATGTGCCTTTTTTGTTCAAAATGGCACATGTTGGCGCCTTATGTTGATCGGTCAAATATACATATACATATACAACATAAGGCTCCAACATGTGCCTTTTTGTTCAAAATGGCGCTCCCAATGCAGATGGCTGTTGAAGCAATACTACTAATTACATGTAAGCTTATGTATACTTTGGCTGTATGTAAAATATTCAGCTATTTTTGTATTTCTTTTATAACAGATATTTTGTTTTGTAAGTATCCTATACTATTAAACCAACAACATAGATACTTATATATCTTGAAGGACAAACATCCGCCATTTCGAAATAATACTAATTATACTTCTGTTTCTATGCACATATTTTCTCGCACTGTAGTGTTTGTGTTGTTGTGGTAACACTAGGTGTTTGTTAATTCTAGTTCACTTGATTCCAGTGCCCAGAACGAGCTGGGTGGTTTGGATGGCTTCCGCCCCAACATCTATCCGGACGGAAGCATCTATTACAACTTCCCAAGCATCATCAAGAGCCTGTGTAAAGTGGACGTGACCTTCTTTCCGTTCGACACCCAATCATGTGAGTACAATGTGTATGTTTATCCAATCGGTCCTGCGTGCAAAATGCACTGAATAGAAACATGTTTACTGTAAAGTTAGTATGTTTCAGTAATTGACACTGAACATCGACTGCGTTTCGTCAAAACTAAATGCAAGTTCACGTTTGACACGTTTAAATGGTGATTACTAGCGAAAAATGGCTCAATTTGTTCATAAACACATATTTCTGTCATCAAAACAAAATGTGTTGCTTGCGTTTAATGCAACGTCATTGTTATGTTTAATAATAACGCTTGGTGTCTATAAAACGCAACCGTGCTATTCGCGAAACAGGTTTATAATTCAGTGTCTCTTGAATGCTTGATTGGACACGCGATGTTAAGGTGAGGTTTGGTGATCACTCAACATATGTTAACTGCTCTCTGTTAAATGAAAGGCAGTTGAATCTTGAATAGTCTGTGCATACTTTAATCGAACTTAAATCTAAGGATATAGCCCATAGAATCATATTGTCTCACTTTTCAACAAACTGTTTAAACAATTAAATTTTTCAAAGAAACGTTTACTACATGTATTCAAAAAAAGATGGCATTTTATGACCATCAACTACAAGTATATAATAATAATGGTAATTATAATAATAACACAAAGGCTTTTTTAATAATTTGCTTATTCAATATATTTCACTATCCTCTCTTAAATCACTCGGTATTTACGAAATCATTTGAGTACAAATGTAAGTTTAAGTAAGTTTATTGGTAAAGTACCACAGTCTCCGGCCCGTATACATGTACATCATATTTACATACCCTTATCCAGATTGACATAAGACACATGATATCTTACACACACACACAATTGCTAATTAACACATATCATTGTTTTGTAATTGTAAACGTATAACATTTCTAAAGAATTAAGTAATACAAATATATACATGAAATACTTTAAGGAAAAATCATGTGATAGGGTACAATAAGTCCACATATCGTCTATTAAACCAATTATAAACTTATATTCCTCTCTGTTTAACCCTTTCCCTCATATAGACGCTTTCTGACGCCTCTGCAGCAGATGGCTTTTTGAAAACATAGTAACAAAAGAAGAAATTGCACAAAAACGTGCAATTTCTCCTTTTGTCACAATGTTTTCCACTTTTAGTCATAGGTTATCCATTCAATTTTAGAGATTATTTGACAAAATATGTTCAAAGTCGTCTGCTGCAGAATTGTCGTATGAGGGAAAGGGTTAACACTTAAATTAAGATATATATTTAGACATAACACTTGCATTCAGATATATACTGCATAAAGCACATGCGTCCGAGTTTCCATTTGGAAAACAATGGGGATAAAAACAATACCACGTTAATGTACTACAGATAAGTATATACTAATAATGAACATAATGTAAATTTGGGGAATCCCTTCCAGGACCATGTTACTATAAATAGCCTCTCCATATGGTTCATAGAATATAATAATAATTATTATTATAATGTAGAATTTTCTCATACGATAACATTACGGTCACTATGATTATAGCATTTGGCACATATGCAGACTATTTGTAGTAGTTTAACGAGGAATTGTGTTTTTTACATTTTTTTCAAATGTTCTCAACTGAAAATTCGGACGCCTTTGCATAAAGACGGACAGTGAAGACTGTCTATGCACGGCCTCACAGGAGTATTCAATATTCAATTAAGACCTCAAATCGCCAGATGCGACTAAAATGTAATCATAATATGAACCAGATACAAGTAGGCCTCCGCACAGTCTGATTATGATCTTCACTGTTCACATATGACTCAGCTTGTACATTTCCTTTGCACTGGCTCATTTATCAAGTTTACTAAATGGTTACGAAGATGATGTCCTTTTATTGTCATCCAATGTGATCGTTTTATTTCTTAGAAATGGAAATGTCTATTACACGTGGAAGGTTTCTATGTTGTGAATGTCTATTTCACGTGGAAAGTTTCTATGTTGTGCGTGAAATGTCTATTTCACGTGGAAAGTTTCTATGTTGTGCTTGAAATGTCTATTTCACGTGGAAGGTTTCTAGTTTGTGCGTGAAATGTCTATTTCATGTGGAAGGTTTCTAGTTTGTGCGTGCAATTTGTCTTATGCGTGAATTATTTCTCTCTTTGAGGCTGCTGTATAACAAGTAAAATATATAACGCAGTGTGTTTGGTTGAATCATCAACTCGTTGCTCATACAAGTTTGATGTTGAACCCTTTCCAACTTACAATTGCAGAAGACGCATCTGCAGTGAATGGCTTATAATGAGCCATTTGTCACACTGTTTTCAACCCTATTTAATATCGGTATTTTATTTTATAGCTGTTTTCTATATATTTGCTCTAATGTTTACAAAGCCGTCTGCACTAGATTATAGTTGTATGTGGGAAAGAGACGACAATTTTGCAGCAGACGACTTTGAACATATTTTTGTCAAAAAATGGAAAATCTCTATAATTGAATGGATCGTTTTGAGCAATTTCTTCTTTTGTGACTATGTTTTCAAAAAGCCGTCTGCTGCAGAGGCGTCAGAAAGCGTCTATATCAGGGAAAGGGTTAACAGGGATAATGACGAATAAAGGTTCCCCTTCTAACCTATACTTGCGGTGTATTTCCACAGGTAGAATGCAGTTTGGTTCCTGGTCCTACCACGGATATGATCTGAACATTACGCAGAAAGCAGCTTTCGGGGATACGTCGTCATATGTGTCCAACGGTGAATGGCACATCGTCGGTAAGTAGGGACCAATAGAGAGGCTCTTAACTCTTTCAAAGACAAATTGTTTAAAGTAGATTCTTCCATGGTCAAAATAAGGCGTCTCCATTCCTCTTGTAATAAAGAGTTTTGGAATATTTGTAAAACTAAAAGGAAAACAATGCTAACTTTCAGGTGAGACAGTTCGTTACGAGCTGACTCACCTGAATATGTATTGTTTGCAAAAACCTCGATATTGCCTTCGGCGCTGAAAGAGTTAATGAAAACCAACCTTATCGTTGGTAACAAGTAAATATTAATATCTGACTGCATATCGAGGGCTTGGCGTGAAACGGTTGTAACTAAAGTTGGTATTTTTTACCAAGGTTAATCACTTCGCCATAAAGTCTTTATAAGCGTTAAATCATTTTTCTTGGTAAACAATGGAAATTTAGGTGCCATTGCTCGTTTTGAGCAATGGCACCTAAATTTGCATTGTTTACAAAAGGGTCAAAATTGCCCCTAATTCAGGGTTTTCCAAATAGGTTTTGAGTTACAACCGTTTCACGCCAAGCCCTCGATATCCGTTCTACATGCTCATAATATGAACTGTTCACCCATTTCCGCATACGGACGCTTTCTGTTGCCTCTACCAGAGACGACGTCTGAAGCCAATAGTCGAAATACCTCATGAAGAGCTATTTCCTTAACCCTTGCCCTAATATAGACGCTTTCACACGCCTCTGCAGCTCAAAACGAGCTGTTTCTCCTTTAGCCACAACGTTTTCCACTCTTAGTCATAGATTATCCATTCAATTATAGAGATTTTCTATTTTTTAACAAAATATGTTCAAAGTCTTCTGCTGCGGAATTGTCGTATGAGGGAAAGGGTTAAACCTATTAAAAGTAATCCTTTCAATAAAATAATGTTTTCCTATTATTTATAGATGTTTTCAAAGCCGTCTGCTGCAGATTTAATGTATGTAGATCGGTTTGCACATCCCTTCTACATGACTCTAATTAGTACTAACTGTTAACAGAATTTCATTGAAAGCTTCTGTGATAAATTTGCGAACGGATTCGGAATAGACTGTGCATTCGCACATTCTGATATGGATCTACACTGGTCCGTATATGTTGTTCTGGAACATATACGCTCAAAAATGTATATCAAATGCTGTTTGTTGTTAAAAAAAAATCTAAAAGGACGACTATGTCTTGTATGGAAAAACTAACCTGCACTTAATTCACACTACAATTTTTCCGCGAAAATCTTGAATGGGCAGATTGACAACAAGTCACATGGACTTCTCAGAACTTTGAGACAAACAGTCTACATTTGGATCAAACAAAACGGGTGCACAGACAGATCTTTGTATGAGAGATGCTCTAAGGAAACCAACCTTTGGGTATTTGCGAACAGTATAGACACATCGGCGCTCTTTAATCTTGATATCCAATGCTCGCCAGTTAGTCAAGGAAGGTTTCAAGAAACATGTGCTAATCAGTATCCATTTGGTTTCTTAGCACACATTCGCAATAATTACATTCATGTTGGTTTTCGCAAATCACCACTCATAAACAACTTTCGTAAATATGCTGGGTGTTTTTCTACAACAAAGCTCGTATGTTCTTTATGTCTATATGGTATTACCTTACAAGAATTATATAAAAACGGGTTGTAACCAATATAAACTCAGACGCATGTGGTCAAATGCCAGATTAGGTCAGTAAACGTTACCTTTAACCCTTTCCCTCATACGACAATTCTGCAGCAGACGACTTTGAACGTATTTGGTCACAAAATAGAAAATCTCCATAATTGAATGGATAACCTATGACAAAAAGTGGAAAACATTGTGGCAAAAGGAGAAATTGCACGTTTTGTGCAATTTCTTCTTTTGTCACTATGTTTTCAAAAAGCCGCCTGCTGCAGAGGCGTCAGAAAGCGTCTATATGAGAGAAAGGCTTAAAGTATTAAACCTACGACGTTTAAATATACAAAAGGTATGGTGATACAGGTAACGAAGTATCGTAGTGTTGACAACGACGTACATTTAGTTCTCTTGTACTTAACGCGAAATGTCTAACATGAGTTAAACTTACGACGTTTAAATATACAAGAGGTATGGTGATACATGTAACGAAGTATCGTAGTGTCGACAATGACGTACATTTAGTTCTCTTGTACTTAACGCGAAATGTCTAACATGAGTTAAACCTACGACGTTTAAATATACAAGAGGTATCATGTAACGAAGTATCGTAGTGTCGACAATGACGTACATTTAGTTCTCTTGTACTTAACGTGAAATGTCTAACATGAGTTACTGGGAATCAAGCTATTGTCCTAAACCCTAATTCACAACCAGACGTTTTCTTACGCCTCTGTAGTAGACGACTTTTGACAACATTGTGACAAAAGGAAGCCATGCTCACAATGAACAAGTTCTCCATCTACCAGAATGTGTTTAACTTTACACAATAATTGTTCGGTTATTAATAGAAAGCTCCTGTAATTTTTACTAAATGTTTTCACAGTCGTCTGCTGCATAATTGATGTATGGTGGGCAGGGTTAAGGGATATGAGAGATTAATCAAACACAATCAGATACAGAAGCAAAGAGACATTAATCGCATATTAAATGAACAGACAGAGGTCCAGTCCTTTGTGTTATAACGCATCCGAGTACTAGTTTATTCCGAACTTGCATAATGATAGTAATAATGACGATTGAGTTTCGCGATATATTCCGCGTCAGACAATAAAGGTATTTTAACCCTGTCCCACATATGGCTGCATTTGACTCATCAACAGCACACCACTTTTGAATACATAGTGGCAAAGGAAAACATTTATAATAATGATGCAACTGTAATTGATAATTACATTTTCATTTCTGGGGAGTTTCCATACTGATGCCTGGATGTTGTCGAAGTCGTCTGCTGCAGATTGTGTGTGGGAAAGAGTAAAGCACTAACGGAGTGTGCGTGCTCTGGGAAAATTGTACGGACGAGTATTCATTAGAGAGCCTTCAACAAAACTGTAAATGTAAACAAGAAAAAACAAGACGAATTTTGATGCAGAGCATCAAAGGACGCCGCGCATGATTTTGAAGCATGACTTAAAGGAAGCAGATGTAGTTCAGTACATTTAAATAACGTGTGAAAACAGACAGGATGTAAATATTTCGAACAAGAAGGCCAAATGTTCCTTTATCATAACCAAAAAGGCCAAGATGTGCCTATATTGCTCACCTGGCTACCATAGCCTATAATAAAAGGTTACCATACAACATGAAGTTTCTTAATTTTTTACCAATACACGGTTTCAAATCTGCTCTAACTAGATCAATTAGATAAAAAAACCATCACATAGGTGCTTAAATATTAACATGTAATGTCTCTAGTTATAAATTAAGTGTGACACAAGCTTTGGAAGGAGAGGGTGAAGTATATTCTCCTTCGTGTTTATCAGAAGTATGATAACAACATGAGGCCCAAGAGGGCCAGTATCGCTCCACTGCCAATTAAATCTTCAAACAGCCCCGCGCCCTGGTTGCCATGTTTTTTACCAATCAACATGGCTTGAAGGAATCTGATAGAGGGTCATATATATATATATAAAAGATTTTTTAAGTTTTCACTATAACCATATTATAAGGCAAAAATAGCTCTGCCCTCTGGCGGCCATAGTTTTCGACCAATCAACTTGGCTCGAAAAAATCTGAAAGAAGGTCACCCAAGCAACATTTCTACACAATTATTTGAAAATCGGCCTGATACCTACGGAGGAGAAGAAGATTTTTTAAGTCTTCACTACTACACAATTATTTGAAAATCGGCCTGATACCTACGGAGGAGAAGAAGATTTTTTAAGTCTTCATTGTTTTTTCTTTCGGAAACCAGAATTTTGCATGGATCCCAAACAGTTTGAGGAACTAAGGAGAGATCATTGAGAGGATACTTCCTATGAAGTTTCATCCTAAATGGTCCAGTGGTAAGGTAGGAGAAACAGTTTGAAGCAAAACGTTTACGGACGGACGGACGGTCGCACGCACGTACGTCCAAAAGGCGTTTGTTGGGTGTTTTCCTTTGATGTTCTCTTGTTGGGTATACCCAACAAGCACATGGTTTATTCCGTAATTATCCCCCCTTTACGGAATAAATAGCAATAATATGTTAATTAGATACCCATAACACAATTGTATAAAAAAAAAAAATTTATCAAAGTGTCTTATAAGGGTGGTGGCTGGGGTTTACGAAAAAACACTATCCAACAAGATTACTCTCGTAAGTACGCACTCACGCACGCACGAACGCAGGATGGACGATTCCCCATGACATAAGCTCGACTGGCTTTCAGCCAGTGGAGTTAAAAACGGAAGTATATAAACAAAAAATACGATATCGCAAATTTCTGAGATAACGAGAAAAAAAATATATAAAAAAAAATAATCGAGAAATCGAAATGTTCGAACATATTGATATCTTTTTTTTTTTTTTTTTTTTTTTTTTTTTCGATATCTCAGAACTTTCCGATATCTCGAACTTACCATTTTTTTTTCATTTTTTTTCGATATCTCGAACTTTCCGATATCTCGAAATTTTCGGTATCTCGAACTTGTCGATATCTCGTACTTGTCGATATCTCGAACTTTCCGATAAAGTTCGAGATATCGAGATTTTTTTTTTTAAAGATATCGAAAAGTTATTGGAAAGTTCGAGATATCTCGAGAAGAAGAAAAAAAAAAAAAAAAAAAAAAAAAAAATCGAGATATCGGAAAGTTCGAGATATCGAAAGTTCGAGATATTGGAAAGTTCGAGATATCGAAAGTTTCGAGATATCGATATGTTCGATTTGTCAATAAATGTTCAAGTTAAAAACATTCGTTTTATCAATGTATTCGAGATATCGATGTGTTCGAGTCATCGGTATGTTCGAGATATCGATATGTTCGAGTTATCAATATGTTCAAGTTATTTGACCAATAAGACATTCGTTTTTTGCGTGTACAATGACCTCAGACAAATTTCGTACCTAAACCTCTTAATTTGCGAATGTCTAATCGAATGTCTAATGTCTAACTGATCAATTAGACATTCGTTTTTTTAATGTACATTGATCTCTGATGAATTTGGTACATAAATCTCTTAATTTGCGAATGTCTAATCGAATGTCTAATGTCTAATTGACCAATTAGACATTCGTTTTTTTAATGTACATTGATCTCTGATTAATTTGGTACCTAAATCTCTTAATTTGCGAATGTCTAATCGAATGTCTAATGTCTAACTGATCAATTAGACATTCGTTTTTTGCATGTATAATGACCTCCGACGAATTTGGTACCTAAATCCCTTAATTTGTGAATGTCTAATCGAATGTCTAATGTCTAACTGACCAATTAGACATTCGTTTTTTTAATGTGCAATGACCTCCGACGAATTTGGGTTATAGATCTTGTAATTTGCGAATGTCTAATCGAATGTCTAATGTCTAACTGACCAATTAGACATTCGTTTTTTTAATGTACAATGATCTCTGACGAATTTGGAACCTAAGTATAGTAATTTGCGAATGTCTAATCGAATGTCTAATGTCTAACTGATCAATTAGACATTCGGTTTTTGCATGTATAATGACCTCCGACGAATTTGGTACCTAAATCCCTTAATTTGTGAATGTCTAATCGAATGTCTAATGTCTAACTGACCAATCAGACATTCGTTTTTTTAATGTGCAATGACCTCCGACGAATTTGGGTTATAGATCTTGTAATTTGCGAATGTCTAATCGAATGTCTAATGTCTAACTGACCTATTAGACATTCGTTTTTTTAATGTACAATGATCTCTGACGAATTTGGAACCTAAGTATAGTAATTTGCGAATGTCTAATCGAATGTCTAATGTCTAACTGACCAATTAGACATTCGTTTGTTGCACGTACAATGACCTCCGACGAATTTGGTACCTAAATCTCTTAATTTGCGAATGTCTAATCGAATGTCTAATGTCTAACTGACCAATTAGACATTCGTTTTTTTATTGTACGTTGACCTACGACGAATTTGGAACCTAAATATCGTAATTCGCGAATGTCTAATCGAATGTCTAATGTCTAACTGACCAATTAGACATTCGGTTTTTGCATGTACAATGACCTCCGACGAATTTGGTACCTAAATCCCTTAATTTGCGAATGTCTAATCGAATGTCTAATGTCTAACTGACCAATTAGACATTCGTTTTTTGAATGTACAATAACCTCCGACGAATTTGGGTTATAGATCTTGTAATTTGCGAATGTCTAATTGAATGTCTAATGTCGAATTAGACATTCGATATTTAACATTTGCGATTTTTCTGAATGTCTAATGTCTAATTAGACATTCGATAATCAAAATTAGCGAATGTCTAATCGAATGTCTAACGTCTAATTAGACATTCGAATATTTTTTTTGAATGTCTAATGTCTAACGTCTAATGCTTTGCCAACTTCACACACTTTTATAAATAGGCAAAAACATCCGGCGAATTTTGGGCCCGTAAACTAAACAATTAAAAACGCGTAGCCTAGAAAGTTTGGGAAAAGTGAACTTTTTCTCTGAGCTTTGATGAATTGGGTCAGGGCCGTAAACCAAACAATCAAAAACAGCGTAGCCTAGACAGTTGGGGAAAAGTTATTAAATACAAATTAAATGTGTATAAAGTTTTGTAATAACGGTAGAAGACAAACGTATTTTGTATCTTGTTGTTTCTTAAATCAGTTAATACAATTTATTGATTCATAAAGGTTGTTTTTTTCAATCAAACAACAGAGGTTTTTTTAACAATAATAACATTGGTTTCTCCCTTTTCGATTACGTCACCCCATGGTACAAAATTAAAACCTATCCCATACTGACGCCGCGCTCCCACGCGGCGTCAATAAGTCAAGTTATATTTAGGTAATTACAAAAAAACATAACAACCGATTGAATACGCGGACCATTGGAACAGACACGGGATTGAGCCTTTATATCTACCAGGGTTCATATTTCCCCCGTGAATATCCGAATGACTTGTGTTATATTATTCATGACAGAATACCTCAGTTAATATGAAGAATTGGAGGAATCAAAGGCTTTTCCCTGCAGCATTGAACTCGATTGACGAGTTATCTTGATTTTATCGGATTCCCACACGTCCTGCTGTTAACTCTTTCGACGCTGAATTGTTTAAAGTAGACTCTTCCATGTTCGAACTCGGACGACTCTATTTTCATGTTATAGGATTTTTGGAATATTTTTATAACTCACAGCCAAACAATGCAGATTTCAGGTGAGACAGCTGGTTACGAGCTGACTCAACTGAATCTGTATTGTTTGCATAAAAGCTCAATATTGCCTTTTGCGCTGAAAGAGTTAAGTAAACACTTCACAGATGTATCAATGATAATGTTTTCATTAAGAACACTAATCGACATACAAATGAAAGGGGAAATTTATATCCACACACTTGAGACTGAAATTATATTTCTAAGAGCATGAGAGATAACAATCATTTTCTCTTTTATTTCTGTGTCAGGTGATATCACAACTAATTATAGCGGTTCGTCTCGGGTAGATGTGCTGTCACTGTAGCTGAAAACAAGTATTCGTGAGCTACTTTACAAATGCTCAAAGTATGGTATTCGCAGAACACAAATAGTATAGTTAATTTAATAATTTAGGGAAACCCAGAAAAACGGTAATATCTTTACAATTAATTGAAAAGCAAAAGGAGTATTCGTGAGCTACTTTACAAATGCCTAAAGCCTAGTTCTCACTGTCCCGGTTTAGGTCCCGGTATCTCCCGGTGAAGACTCGCCGGTATACCGGGATGATCCTGGATGGTCCGGGACATTTGTGCCAGAATAATCAATTGCATTCTCATATTCCCGTCGCTGTCTCGGAGTGCTCCCGGTTAGGAAGCCGAATGCCCCCGTTTTATCCCGGATTACCCCGGTTACTGTCCCGGCGCCAATCCGGGACAGTGAGAACTAGGCTTTAAGTATGGTTTTCGCAGAAAACAAATAGTATAGTGAATTTAATAGTTTAGGGAAACCCAGAAAAACTGTTATATCTTTACAACTAATTGAGAAACAAAAAAAGAGTATTCGTGAACTACTCTACACATGCCTACGGTAATATCTTTACAACTAATTCTCGTGAGGTATTAATAGTCAGATATGAAATTCCATGGATGCTGCTAGGTTAAAAAAACAAGTCCCAGTTATTCTGTGAGGTACTTTACTAATGGTCAGGTGTGAATTTCCATACACGCTGCTAGGTAAACACTAATGGTCAGGTATGAAATTCCATGGACACTAATGGTCAGGTATAATTCAACGGACGCTGCTAGTTAAACACTAATGGTCAGGTATAATTCAATGGACGCTGCTAGGTAAACACTAATGGTCAGATATAATTCAATGGACGCTGCTAGGTAAACACTAATGGTCAGGTATAATTCAATGGACGCTGCTAGGTAAACACTAATGGTCAGGAATAATTCAATGGACGCTGCTAGGTAAACACTTATGGTCAGGTATAATTCAACGGACACTGCTAGGTAAACACTAATGGTTAGGTATAATTCAAGGGACGCTGCTAGCTAAACACTAATGGTTAGGTATAATTCAATGGACGCTGCTTGGTAAACACTTATGTTCAGGTATAATTCAATTGACGCTGCTAGGTAAACACTAATGGTTAGGTATAATTCAAGGGACGCCGCTAGCTAAACGCTAATGGTCAGGTATAATTCAATGGACGCTGCTAGCTAAACACTAATGGTCAGGTATAATTCAATGGTCGCTGCTAGGTAAACACTAATGGTTAGGTATAAAATTCCATGGACGCTGCTAGCTAAACACTAATGGTTAGGTATAAAATTCCATGGACGTTGCTAGCTGAACACTAATGGTCAAGTATAATTCAATGGACGCTGCTAGGTAAACACTAATGGTCAGGTATGAAATTCCATGGACGCTGCTAGGTAAACACTAATGGTCAGGTATAATTCAATGGACGCTGCTAGCTAAACAATAATGGTCAGGTATAATTCCATGGACGCTGCTAGCTAAACACTAATGGTCAGGTATAATTCCATGGACGCTGCTAGCTAAACACTAATGGTCAGGTATAATTTAATGGACGCTGTTGGCTAAACACTAATGGTCAGGTATAATTCCATGGACGCTGCTAGCTAAACACTGTTAACACTATTCCCGTGTATTCTGGACTATCCAGAAGACATGCCTAGACAAAGATTCACTTACACATAAGCCAACGTTTAGCAACCAAACTATACCTAAGCGACGTCGAACGAAAATAGGCATTGATATGCCGCCTTTATGGCGTCATATACCGGCGTACAGCATCAATTTATCGGACTAAATAAAGTTTAAGATTTTCGTCAGATTTAGTATAATAAAAATCCACTATACATCTGGCAACATTTAATGACCAAAGAAAGGAATGTACAGGACAAAGTGGTTAATATCGTAACGTCTTCGAAGCGCGATTTTGGTATGGCTTATGTGTAGCTACAAGTATGTAGAACATTTCTGCCAATCACAAACTCGTGGAAAAAAATGTAGTTCATGTGAGGTCTACTCAGACGCATTTGTATCTAGCTCACCAGAGCATAGTTTCCACCGACAAAATATACCTACCTTGTATATGTTTAGGAAAATGTTTTAATCTCGTCCACGTTTGGGACTAGATCACTTGGTGGTCAAAGCCATTATATCAATTGTTAAGGAAATACTAGTGAACACTCTAGTATGCTATTTTTATACATTTCATGACATTTTATAAGACAATATGACAATCAAGAACTTGGTTAAGTTTGATTTTGTTATGTGCATTTTTCGAGTTTACACTTTTATCTTCAAACGTCATGAAATAGTATCAGAACATTTGTCTTTATCGAATTTTACTCAAATGTGTCAAGCCAGCTGCAACAACTAAGTCACGATGTCAAATCTTAGACACTCTACACCACATCCAATTAGAACTTTGGTCCATATTAAGACTTAGCCTAATCTGAAAATTAGTCGGGTCAAAAACTAGGTCACGATGTCAAATCTTAGAATTACTCAGTAAACACTCTTAAGACCACAATCTACTCGACATCCAATTAAAACTTCTGTCTGTATTAAGCCTCAGTCTGATATGAAACTTAGTAGGGTCAAAATCTGGATCAAGAGGTCAAATGTTAGGAACCCTTTTCGGACACTCCAGAGAGGCCACATCGTCATGAAGCCGTATCAGAAAATTACCTCTATTAAGAATTTGTCAAGTTCGAAACTAGGTCACAAAGGGTCAACAACTAGGTCACTAGGCTAAATCGTAGACACACTTAAACATTCAAGAGACCATATCGTTTATCCAAATTTTATGAAATCTTATTAGAACATTAGTGTCTTCAAATTCCTTGGCCCCCGCATTCTGGGCAAACGACAATGTCTAGATTAAAATCTTAGAACAACAATGTGAGCGTTCTAGTTGCCATAATGATCCACATATGTATCATATCTCTGTCATATTTAAAACTGGATTACTTGGAGTCATATCTTGGAAAAAACATAGGAAAACTTTCGATGCTACATGTTTTATCTTACCTCCAATACGTGTTGTTACATCATTTGTCTCGATAATAACGTGGGTTAATTTTGATACAGAGTCATGAATAGGCGGGAAGCTTTCTACATGTGTATATGCGCCATGAGACCGCGCTGTACACTTTGTTTTTGCGAAATATCAAATGTTCTGATTTTAAGTTCAATACTTCATTAAATGTTACATGACCTTTATGGCCATTTGTTTGTTTGTTTCAGGACTGCCTGCGATCCGACACGAACTGTTTTATGGCTGTTGTCCGGAGCCGTATCCTGATATCACGTTCTACATACAGCTTCAGCGAAAACCGCTCTTCTACCTACTAAACCTTCTATTTCCATGTACGCTGATATCGTCGATGGCGATTCTCGGTTTCCTACTACCTCCCGACTCTGGAGAAAAGGTTTCGCTGGAGATTACAGTTCTTCTGTCACTGGCTGTGTTTTTGCTAGTCGTATCCGAAACAATGCCGCCTACCTCGGAGACATTCCCGTTTATTGGTGAGACAGTTTACATGTAGCTCTTCTTTTATTTTCAAAAACTCGCGAACGTAAACTGTGGTTTGGGAACAATGCAGACAAGACCTGTCTGCTCAAACATACAGTGTAAACTTAGACTACTGCTTCTGGTTGACGTTTCTGAGTAATTTCCAAATATTGCCAAAATATCGAGATTTGTGTACCCGTCCATTGTTGAGTAAAAAGAGTATGCATGTACCAGAGTGTACCGTAAATCAGTCGATGAATGGTAGCCTACCGACTATACACGATTATACATTTATACAAACACGTAAGCAGACAAAAGACGGATACATTCCATAGTGCAGACAAACGAACTAACTGCTAATTCTCATCGTGAAATGCAAATTACCGTCCCACAAATGTCAAACATGAATATTGTGACCGGCAAAAATCAAGTTAATTAGGATATTTCTTGTTCGCCAGATATCGTTCAAATAATTACTCAAGCTTCTGGAGAAATATTTTGATAACTTTAATATTGTTGTGATAAGAACAAAACATTTATATAACGGTCTTCATTACATTGAACACCCATGAGGTATAATGTATTTGGCGAAGCATCGAAGTGTCTACTTTAGGAAATTTAGCGCTGCAAGAGCTTTCTTCGAGAGAGTTTCAGCAAACGTCTGAACTTTTTTGCACTTAGATCAGATGCCATGGCTGACATGGATGGATTGGCTGATTGATTAATTGATTGATCAGGGTTTAACGCCATTTTCAACAATTTGCCAGTCATATCACAGCGGCCAGTTCACATACTTGGAGTTTCCTGGCTTTCTCACATCATTACTTCTCACAACATTCTTTCCAAGCAACTGGCTGCTTTTGCATAGCCATGGATGCACGTACATTTGTAATAAACGTGTTGGTATATCCGTACACACAAGACATAATTTACGGATAACAATGTTTTCTTCTTCCAGGTCTATATTTTGCCTTGGCAATGTTGTTGGTGTCCTTTTCGTGTTTGATGACGGTAACCGTTCTTAACCTTCACTTCCAAGGTCATTTCGGAAAGAAAATGCCCAATTGGGTACGCTATGTATTTCTCAACTGCCTTGGTCGGGTGTTGAAGGTGAAGACAAGGGCACAGTATCGAGACAGCGAGAGGCTTGCAGCAAATGTATGTATTATGCCGTTTCGATATCTACAACTCTTTTAGTAAATCTTTCAAAACCTCATTGCTATTGTTTAACCCTAATTTTAAAACTTTTCTATCAATGGTTTTCCCGATTCATACTTGAAATTACTAATAATTTGTCACGATTTAGGAGGAAACTGTGTTTATTGAATTACCATATTTTTATTATTCGACGTATAGAACTACACAATCCATGATATTTACGCTCGTCATGTCAATGGCTGATTGTTTAGTGTTTATATCACAGCGTTTCCTGGATAAGTTACCGATACTACTGGTTCATTTATCCTGACACCAGTCGTAATTCTGAGCGGTGATCGAACCCGCGACCTCCCGCACCCGAGGTGGACGCTCTACCATTACACCACCGAAGCGGTCTCATGTCAATGGACAAATGTGTTTCCATGATGCAGATCACACATGTGGGCTTCCTTTATTTACCACCTACGAATTCTTAGAAATTGCCAAAAGACCACACATATGGGCTTCCGTTATTTACCACTGACAAATACTTAGAAATTGCCAAAAGACCACACATGTGGGCTTCATTTATTTACCACTGACAAATACATTGAAATTGCCAAAAGACCACACATATGGGCTTCCGTTATTGACCACTGACAAATAATTAGAAATTGCCAAAAGACCACACATGTGGGCTTCCGTTATTTACCACTGACGAATACTTAGAAATTGCCAAAAGACCACACATGGGAGCTTCCGATATTTACACCTTACGAATACTTAGAAATTGCTAAAAGACCACACATATGAGCTTCCGTTATTTACCACTGACGAATACTTAGAAATTGCCATAAGACCACACATGGGGCTTCTGATATTTACCCCTTTCAAATACTTAGAAATTGCCAAAAGACCACACATGGGGGCTTCCGATATTTACCACTTACGAATACATGTACTTAGACATTGCCGAAAGCTTACACTTCACATCCACGTATATATACATAAAAACCCATTTTAACGAACATGATTGCCGTTACATGTATACATATAGCGATTTATTATATAACCTATAAATAGACGCCTTTTCATTGGCTAAAAAGTATTTTTTTAGAAAAAATATCTAGCGATATTGACCGTTTTTTTCTGATATTGACCAGTTTTATAAATAGTAGCAGGGGAAGACCGGGGAATCCCACGAGCCGCCTATTAATATCCTTCGCCTTTATCCGTACGCTACGGAATTTTCCGAGGCGCGTTCCGAATGACCACGGAAACTTCCGAGTGGTCATTCCGGTGACGTAATTTTTTTTAAATGACGTCATGCACGTGCATTACCAACATTTTAGACGCGCGTTTTAGACTGTTATCATGTCAAAAACGTACTGTTATCATGAGACAGAAATTTATACAACATACAACAGAAATGTTCATTGAGTGGTCCTCTGTTTTCTTTTAAGTTGATCAATATCAAAACGATATGATAAATTGAGGGTTATACAATAAAACAGTTATGGGCTTTTCAGCTGTTATACATGATGTTGATATGTACCAAAAAATCATTATTGATTTTTTTGGTGCATATCACATCATGTATAACAGCTGAAAAGTCCATAATTGTATAATGTTTCCCAATAGAAGCGTTTACGTAAGGACTTTAATATCCTATTACTTTTTGAGACATGTTTTCTGAGGAAGGAGCAACCCCATTGGCTTGTTTGTCCTTTAACTGACGTCAGAACTGTATAAACCCCACGTTAAATAACGGCCATTTCTTGTTGTTTTATTTTCAGAAAGTCTCTGATGTTAATGTGCACGACAATCATGCCTTCGTCACTGTGAGCGAAAACGGGGACCATCGTCATCAAAATGGCGACGTGCGGGACAACAACCTCAATAACCGAAAACAGGCAACGGAAATAAGGGATATCAAACAGCTGAACATAACGGACTTAGAAATGACGGATTTTGACAAACCCCCAAATGAAGTTGTGTCTATGTTAAGGAAACAGTTAGACAGTTTGAATGATATAAAGGACTACATGGATTCGAAAATTCGGCTGGAAGCAAACGTAGAGGAATGGCAAAAACTAGCTCAGGTTGTTGATCGACTATTTATGATTGTGTTTTTAATATTTCAAGGAACGACAACTCTTGGTATTATGGTTCGTATTTCTGTTGGTGAACCCATTCCACCAGTTGTGTAAATGTTATATTTCTTCCAATTCATCTGAAACATTTTTGTAAAAAGAAATCATCAAATTTAAATGAAAATGGGAACTTATTACACAAGTAGTGTTTGTCTGTCTATATTACAATGTAGAACAGTTGACGTATGCCATTCGACGAGAATAAATAGAGTTGCAAAAGTTTCAGTAAGTAAATATATATAAAAATTGTTTTTCCACATGAGTTTAAATTAGTCAACGTAAATTGTCCTTAGAATATCAGACTGAGTAATGGACACTCAAATAGCCCGCCTTTGACATAATGAATCCCAAGCAGACTAGACTCATGGAATCAAAGTGGTTAATGAGATCTCAAATCAGAAATACTATAACTGATTTTTGCTGCTAAAATAATCGGACAATAGAAGTTAACGAAATGAGAAATTATTACTTGACGGACAACAGAAGTTAAACGAGAGACACATAGTATGATAGGATACCAACGTTAACTGACACTAGAAGTTAACAAAACGAGAAATAAGAGACACATATTATGATATGATTCCGACGTTAACGGACAACAGAAGTTAAGAAATGAGAGACATAAATTGTGATATGATGCCAACGTTAACGGACAACAGAAGTTAAGAAATGAGAGACACAAATTATGCTATGATTCCAACGTTATCGGACAACAGAAGTTAACGAAATGAGAGACACACATTATGATATGATTCCAATGTTATCGGACAAGAGAAATTAACGAAATGAGAGACACAAATTATGATATGATTCCAGTGTTATCGGACAACAGAAGTTAACGAACTGAGAGACATAAATTCTGATATGATAACAACGTTAACGGACAACAAAAGTTAAGAAATGAGAGACACACATTATGATATGATTCCAATGTTATCGGACAACAGAAGTTAACGAAATGAGAGACATAAATTATGATAAGATTCCAACGTTATCGGACAACAGAAGTTAACGAAATGAGAAATACACATTACGATATGATACCAACGTTAACGGACAACATAAGTTAACGAAATGAGAGACACACATTATGATATGATTCCAACGTCATCGGACAACAGAAATTAACGAAATGAGAGATATAAATTATGATATGATTCCAACGTTATCGGACAACAGAAGTTAACGAAATGAGAGACACACATTACGATATGATACAAACGTTATCGGACAACAGAAAGTACGAAATGAGATATATAAATTATGATATGATACCAACGTTATCGGACAACAGAAATTAACGAAATGAGAGATATAAATTATGATATGATTCCAACGTTATCGGACAACAGAAGTTAACGAAATGAGAGACACACATTACGATATGATACCAACGTTATCGGACAACAGAAAGTACGAAATGAGAGACACAAATTATGATATGATACCAACGTTAACGGACAACAAAAGTTAAGAAATGAGAGACACAAATTATGATACGATTCCAATGTTATCGGACAACAGAAGTTAACAAAATGAGACACACAAATTATGATATGATACCTGCGTTTTCAGACAACAGAAATTAACGAAATGAGAGACACAAATTATGATATAATACCAACGTTAGTCCTATACGTGTCGAATAACGATATGCTACTGTAGGTAAAGGATAACAAGTATTTTAAATTTGCTACTGACGGTACTGGATAAAGACAGTTATAGGACCTAGGCACACTATGATACTGACGGTTCCGGATCAAGATCTACGATATGCTACTGAACTGATATGATACATGTCGAATAACATATAGCTGAAGACGGTACCGGATTAAGAAAGTTATAGGAACAATGAACACTATGATTCGCTACTGACGGTACCGGATAAGGAAAGTTACTGGATCCAGGAACACAAATCATACGTATGGTACCGTATATAGAAAGTTACTGGATCCAGGAACTTAATGATTTGCTACGTACGGTACCGTATAAAGAAAGTTACTGGATGCAGAAACAAAATGATTTGCTACGTACGGTACCGGATAAAGAAAGTTACTGGATCCAGGAACTCAATGATTTGCTACGTACGATACCGGATAAAGAAGTTTACTGGATACAGGAACTCAATGGTTTGCTACGTACGGTACCGGATAAAGAAGTTTACTGGATCCAGGAACTCAATGATTTGCTATGTACGATACCGGATAAAGAAGTTTACTGGATCCAGGAACTCAATGATTTGCTACGTACGGTACCGTATAAAGAAAGTTACTGGATCCAGGAACTCAATGATTTGCTACGTACGGTACCGTATATAGAAAGTTACTGGATCCAGGAACTCAATGATTTGCTACGTACGGTACTGTATAAAGAAAGTTACTGGATCCAGAAACTCAATGATTTGCTACGTACGGTATCGTATAAAGAAAGTTACTGGATGCAGGAACTCAATGATTTGCTACGTATGGTACCGTATATAGAAAGTTACTGGATCCAGGAACTCAATGATTTGCTACGTATGGTACCGTATATAGAAAGTTACTGGATGCAGGAACTCAATGATTTGCTACGTATGGTACCGTATATAGAAAGTTACTGGATCCAGGAACTCAATGATTTGCTACGTACGGTACCGTATAAAGAAAGTTACTGGATCCAGGAACTCAATGATTTGCTATGTACGGTACCGTATAAAGAAAGTTACTGAATGCAGAAACTCAATGATTTGCTACGTATGGTACCGTATATAGAAAGTTACTGGATCCAGGAACTCAATGATTTGCTACGTATGGTACCGTATATAGAAAGTTACTGGATCCAGGAACTCAATGATTTGCTACGTATGGTACCGTATATAGAAAGTTACTGGATCCAGGAACTCAATGATTTGCTACGTACGGTACCGTATAAAAAAAGTTACTGGATGCAGAAACTCAATGATTTGCTACGTATGGTACCGTATATAGAAAGTTACTGGATCCAGGAACTCAATGATTTGCTACGTATGGTACCGTATATAGAAAGTTACTGGATCCAGGAACTCAATGATTTGCTACGTATGGTACCGTATATAGAAAGTTACTGGATCCAGGAACTCAATGATTTGCTACGTACGGTACCGTATAAAGAACGTTACTGGATCCAGGAACTCAATGATTTGCTACGTACGGTACCGGATAAAGAAGTTTACTGGATCCAGGAACTCAATGATTTGCTACGTATGGTACCGTATATAGAAAGTTACTGGATCCAGGAACTCAATGATTTGCTACGTATGGTACCGTATATAGAAAGTTACTGGATCCAGGAACTCAATGATTTGCTACGTACGGTACCGTATAAAGAAAGTTACTGGATGCAGGAACTCAATGATTTGCTACGTACGGTACCGTATAAAGAAAGTTACTGAATGCAGAAACTCAATGATTTGCTACGTATGGTACCGTATAAAGAAAGTTACTGGATGCAGAAATTCAATGATTTGCTACGTACGGTACCGTATATAGAAAGTTACTGGATGCAGAAACTCTCAATGATTTGCTACGTACGGTACCGTATATAGAAAGTTACTGGATGCAGAAACTCAATGATTTGCTACGTACGGTACCGTATAAAAGAAAGTTACTGGATGCAGGAACTCAATGATTTGCTACGTACGGTACCGTATAAAGAAAGTTACTGGATGCAGAAACTCAATGATTTGCTACGTACGGTACCGTATAAAGAAAGTTACTGGATGCAGAAACTCAATGATTTGCTACGTACGGTACCGGATAAAGAAAGTTACTGGATCCAGAAACTCTCAATGATTTGCTACGTACGGTACCGTATATAGAAAGTTACTGGATGCAGAAACTCAATGATTTGCTACGTACGGTACCGTATAAAGAAAGTTACTGGATCCAGGAACTCAATGATTTGCTACGTACGGTACCGTATAAAGAAAGTTACTGGATGCAGAAACTCAATGATTTGCTACGTACGGTACCGTATAAAGAAAGTTACTGGATGCAGGAACTCAATGATTTGCTACGTACGGTACCGGATAAAGAAAGTTACTGGATCCAGGAACTCAATGATTTGCTACGTATGGTACCGTATAAAGAAAGTTACTGGATCCAGAAACTCTCAATGATTTGCTACGTACGGTACCGTATATAGAAAGTTACTGGATCCAGGAACTCAATGATTTGCTACGTACGGTACCGGATAAAGAAAGTTACTGGATCCAGGAACTCAATGATTTGCTACGTACGGTACCGTATATAGAAAGTTACTGGATCCAGGAACTCAATGATTTGCTACGTATGGTACCGTATATAGAAAGTTACTGGATCCAGAAACTCTCAATGATTTGCTACGTATGGTACCGTATATAGAAAGTTACTGGATGCAGGAACTCAATGATTTGCTACGTACGGTACCGGATAAAGAAAGTTACTGGATCCAGAAACTCTCAATGATTTGCTACGTACGGTACCGTATATAGAAAGTTACTGGATGCAGAAACTCAATGATTTGCTACGTACGGTACCGTATAAAGAAAGTTACTGGATGCAGGAACTCAATGATTTGCTACGTACGGTACCGTATAAAGAAAGTTACTGGATGCAGAAACTCAATGATTTGCTACGTACGGTACCGTATAAAGAAAGTTACTGGATGCAGGAACTCAATGATTTGCTACGTACGGTACCGGATAAAGAAAGTTACTGGATCCAGAAACTCTCAATGATTTGCTACAGGATAAAGAAAGTAATATAACTTAGGTATACTAGGATTATTTCCTGACGTTTTCGGATAACAGATATTATAAATTAAAAAGCAACTAATTATGATATGATTCCGACGTTACCGGACAGTTTTAGTTAAGTTAATTGAATAAGGAACACTAATTAGTATGTATCACTGATTGTATCGAGCCTCATAAGTTATTCGAATCCCGAACACTAACTATGATATGCTACTAAGATTTGATATGACTGAAATACTGTTTGAATGCGGAGTATATCTCAATACAAATAAACAAATCCCCACAAAACAGAGCGCCAAACGGGAGGCTAGTGGGTTGTGTCAGAAGATGCATCAAGGACTACATTCCATGTGACCCATTTATTTCAAAAACTTTTTTTGTAATGTTACCTGTCTGTTATCATGGCAACGGAATTCTTTATTTTTGTAACAAAATGGTCAATCAGGGCATTGAGAACATATCAGATTGTACAGTTTTGTCTCCATCTTTTAATTATATGTGTAATAATAAATGGCATTTTTTCATCTTATATAAATAAAAGCCCATGTATGTGTGTTATATCAATTTTATTGTCATAACCTGTTCGGCTTGACATGCACAGTTTTAGTCAGGAAAATAGAACAGAAAATATTTTTTTAGAAATGTCAGCAAAACACTTTTTTCATTCATATTTCATCATTAAGGCGTTTATTTATATATGTGTATTATTCCAAAATATCCAAACGGCTTAACTTTCTAAAAAGATGTAGAAACTAAATATTTGAAAGATTGTCTTTTATGGACTACAGTGCTTTAAAAATAAGCAATTTGTACAGTCAGAAAAGCATCAATTACATTAGTTACATTTATAGAAAAAACATATTCATATATTCAGAAGCAGTAATATTGCTAGATCACAAGGATTGAAGGAGAAAATAAATCCAATGCCATCTTTTTCAATGCAACATTCAAATTGTATGGATTCAGTGGTCGAAAGGCCTAAATTTTAAATACAAAACGTATTCTTTTAATAGGATACTGTTTTGTTAATTACTTTTTGGCATTGACATAAACATTTATATGCTTTTTGGAATAAGGATAAGGGGGTTCTTGTGCTTTCTTGTGAAAAAGGAATTAAAAATATGTTCAAAATTATTGCAAAACCTCAATTTCAGTCAAATACGAAAAGTTTATAAATGTTAAAATTGTTTTACGAGATAGTTTTCCTCTTTGTTTTGGCATAAACATTAGCAATCAGCGTATGCCCTTCTAACTAATGGGAGTGTTGTGTTTTTTAGCAGAACATGATCACAAATTGCTCAAGATAAGCTTTTATGCCCGGCAGCCATCATCATGCTTCGTCAACATTTTTTTTGTTTGCAGTCAATCAGTAATGTCCCTTTTGAGATCCTCTCTAAAACGAATTAGATAAGATTCATACTTTTTGTTGGCACAAGGGAGTAAATGACAACACTTTCAAAAAATATTTTCCTCTTTAAATGCTGGTCTTTTTTTCAAGATTATTTGGCAGAATTGTTAACATGGCAGTGGCGGCGGCATAGAACAAGGAGTACAATTATGAACTTTTAAAGTGCTGGTCTAATTTCAAGATACATTAATTAATCCGTTTATATTATAAATGAGGGTCAACTTAGGATAATTTCTGTCCAAATATCATGAAATTAGATCAGTACTTTAAGATCGGAAATTGTTCAAGGTTTGTGTCAATAAACCCACTATCTGGTTCCGCACCAGGGTTAGTGTTACAATTTTGTAAACACATTGTAGTAATGGAAAAAGCTGTTTAGATTATAGGTCATCGAATTGTTAATTTTCGTTTCAAATGTGCTGTATAACATGTTATCATCTTATCTCATATTAACCGTTGCGCTGCCAACGTCAATAAAAGGCTTTTGCAAATAATCCAGATTCCGGTGAAATCTGTATTGTTTGAAGCTCAGACATTTAATTTTACTAAGTTTCCTGTTGGACGAAAAATGATGTGGTCCAATTTGCAACATGGAAGAGTCGACTTTGTGAAACTCGGCAGTGAAATAGTTAAATATGTAATCGTTGTAGTCATACAATAAATGTTGATTAATATATATTGGACTTCGGTTTGTATTTCGTTAAGTGCAAATGCGTCAAAACTCGTCTGTAATGGGGAGCGAGTTCGTCATAATAAATGACTAATGTCAAGCCAATAAGAATTAAAATATTACATTTACTGATCTGTATCAGACGTTCGTATTTCCCATTTAAAACCTTCGACCAACTTGTTTATAACGAAATTTAACCCTTTCCATCACACACTCTCTCTACGACCGGCTTGTTTATCACGACAGTTAACCCTTTCCATCACACACTCTGTATACGACCGGCTTGTTTATCACGACATTTAACCCTTTCCATCACGCAATCTGTATACGACCGGCTTGTTTATCACGACAGTTAACCCTTTCCATCACACATTCTGTATACGACCGGCTTGTTTATCACGACATTTAACCCTTTACATCACGCAATCTGTATACGACCGCCTTGTTTATCACGACAGTTAACCCTTTCCATCACACACTCTGTCTACGACCGGCTTGTTTATCACGACATTTAACCCTTTCCATCACGCAATCTGTATACGACCGGCTTGTTTATCACGACATGTAACCCTTTCCATCACACACTCTGTCTACGACCGGCTTGTTTATCACGACATTTAACCATTTCCATCACGCAATCTGTCTACGACCGGCTTGTTTATCACGACATGTAACCCTTTCCATCACACACTCAGTCTACGACCGGCTTGTTTATCACGACATGTAACCCTTTCCATCACGCAATCTGTCTACGACCGGCTTGTTTATCACGACAGTTAACCCTTTCCATCAAACACTCTGTCTACGACCGGCTTGTTTATCACGACATGTAACCCTTTACATCACGCAATCTGTATACGACCGGCTTGTTTATCACGACATGTAACCCTTTCCATCACACACTCAGTCTACGACCGGCTTGTTTATCACGACATGTAACCCTTTCCATCACACACTCTCTCTACGACCGGCTTGTTTATCACGACATGTAACCCTTTCCATCACACAATCTGTCTACGACCGGCTTGTTTATCACGACAGTTAACCCTTTCCATCAAACACTCTGTCTACGACCGGCTTGTTTATCGCGACAGTTAACCCTTTCCATCACACAATCTCTCTACGACCGGCTTGTTTATCACGACATGTTAACCCTTTCCATCACACAATCTGTATACGACCGGCTTGTTTATCACGACAGTTAACCCTTTCCATCACACACTCTCTCTACGACCGGCTTGTTTATCACGACATTTAACCCTTTCCATCACACAATCTGTCTACGACCGCCTTGTTTATCACGACATGTAACCCTTTCCATCACACACTCTCTCTACGACCGGCTTGTTTATCACGACATGTAACCCTTTCCATCACACAATCTGTCTACGACCGGCTTGTTTATCACGACAGTTAACCCTTTCCATCACGCAATATGTATACCACCGGCTTGTTTATCACGACAGTTAACCCTTTCCATCACACAATCTGTCTACGACATAAGGCTTCAAGACATAGTGTGGTAAACGGCAACATTTTCTTTTATGATCATTTTCTCCTTTTGTCAGAATGTGTCGATCTTTATTCAGTAACCATACTTTTATAAGCGATTTTCCAAAGTTTTGCCTAGAAGTGTAAAAGTCGTCTGCTGTATATATTTGAAAAAACAACATTATTGATTCTGCGTAATGTATCCGCGCAGGCTAATCCTGGCCGACACATTCCGTCTCAGGAGGTTAGAGGTACATATAGTGTAATGATTCGTGAAACAGAAAACCCTACGGAGGCGAGAAGTGTCTGTCCGGGTTAGCCTGCGCGGCATGCTTAGGTTGATCCGGGTCGATACGTAACGCAGACTCCACAATGTTGGTTTTCTCGTGGAATGGCTCATTTATATGTTCACCCACCCGAAGGGTTCATTGATTATTGGAAATAACCCGAAGATGCCGGAGCAGATTGTAACTATTGCACATAATGCGATACGAGTTTGATTTTTAAATACCCTCCGTGGTATTACGTCAATCACTGTAACACTAGGACCTTGACGAAACCTCTAGACATTTACTAAATGTATACCCTTTCCTACATACAACTGATGATTTTGAAAATACCAATTTATATTATCGTATACTGCCCTGTTTCGCTGACAGACCTAAATCGGTGACCTTTTTTTTTTTATTATGCATGTTTTCCTCAATGTGAAGAGTTCTATGGCATCATTGGTGTTTTGTTTTTATCTCAAGTGTAAACATATTGCTGTCAATAAGTTTTGAATATTTTGTAAATATGGTTCAAATACATAAATGTAGGGTATATTAACTAATCTTATTAAAATAATGTTGAAATTCTTAGTACCGATAACGTCCTATCGAACATGCTCTTTTCTAAAATGTCATATATTCAGTCAGTTTTTAACTTTTGAGTAGGATAACCTTTGGAAAGAGAGATTATGGATAAAGTAGCGAGTTTTCTAATTATGAGTCGTTCCACGTGAAAACCAACATAATGGCTTCTGCGTCTTGTATCGACCCAGATCAGCCTGCGCAATCCGCGCAGGCTAATCCGGGCCGACACATTCCGTCTCAGGGGGATAGAGGTATAGAGTAATGATTCCTAAAACAGAAAATCCACAGGAGACGAAAAGTGTCTGCCCGGGTTAATCTGCGCGGCATACTTAGGCTGATCCGGATCGATACTTTACGCTGAGTGCACACTGTTGGAGTTCTCGTGGGACGGCTCATATGTCAAACAGCTGACAGAGCGAACAGATACGGGATTAATATCGGATATGTTAACCATCGCTGTTAATAACATATTGACAACGCCTCCCCATGCTCCCTATCAGGTTCCCGTTGGTCCTTTGTGGGATACTGTTCCGTTCTTGGACCATCATGGCACCAAGCTCCTGGATACTACTTAACTGAACTTGACGGGCCGTAAGTCCGAAGCTGCAACTCATTCCACACATGCACGCTAGGTTTGAGGTCCGGGATCGGTCTTGCCAGTCGAAACGTGCAATCCCCTCTCTCTGTATGTACTCTCGCACAGCATGGGCACTATCGACCTATCGACCATAAGAATGACCAACTGTACCAGAAAACAAACTTACCTGGGCATTCACAATCTCTTCTCTTTTGTGCTTGGCAGTTAGTGCACACCGGTCAAGAATAATGAGGTTTGTACGTCCACACAAACTGATCCCGCCCAGATCATCACTGACCCGATTCCAAAGCGGTTATGCTCATCACTGTTGGCTGCGTGAAACCTCCCCAATGGACTACTCCACACCTCTCTGTATCTGCTTAGCAGTACATGGACTCGTCTGTGCAGAGCACATGTTGCAAGACCCCTGCTCCAACCAACAATGTGCATAGACCACTGTTATCGTGCCCGGCGGTGGTTCATGCGTATACATTGACAATGGCCCAATCATACAGTGACTGGCTCTTACCGTAACCGGCGATGATTCTAGGATAGCGGAATGCGTATACATAGTCATTATGATCTAAGACCACATTCGTGCAACCTAATTCGGATAGTTTGCGTTGAAATATTGACCCCGGATTCATTCCTAAGGTCAATGCGAAGCTGTGTTTCTGCGTCTTCAACTGCAAAGGTTGCCCCTTTTCTGCCACCACTATGCAGTCTGGCTGGTGTGGCATGCCTTCGTTAATACAGAGTGCCAATGTTTTAGCAGAGACGTTTTCAAAGTTACGTAGTATGACACTTACGAAAATAGTTATTCACCAACTCTTGCATTTAGTGTACATAGCTCTATTTGTAACCGGAAAGTGGTCAGGGTATGGTCAGGCTGTGTGTACTTTAGCAGTGAAGACTGGCGAGGCAATGTATGTAAATATTCACATCAGTCTATAAATCCCTTAAATTTCCGACCAGCCAGTAAAAATATTCCATTTCATTGAAATATTTTGACCACTGTACATTTTCTTCTACTATAAACAGTAGTTTAACTGTTTCCAGTCAACATCGAGACCTAATTGGTAATGAACAATCACACGGAGACAATTCCTTTATTGCAGTAGTGCTTTATTAAAATGCTTAATGTAATCATAAAATGACGAGAAAACAAAGAAGCAACAAAATACGACACCACTTAAGACTATACAACGTAAACGGTTTTGACATAAAACATGTCTAAAATAATAATTGTCTATATGGCTGCCAAAAAAGGGCTTATCAGTTAATTTCATGAACTAATTATAAACACAGTCATTCAGGTAATGCACCAACTAAGGGTTCTCAGTTGGTGACGGAGCGGTAATGCTGATGTCAATATAACCATTGAGCCGTCCCGTGAGAAAACCAACATTATGGCCTCTGCGTAATGTATCGACCCAGATCAGCCTGCGCAGTCCGCGCCGACTGATCCGGGCCGACACATTCCGTCTCAGGGGGATAGAGGTATAGAGTAATGATTCCTCAAACAGAAAATCCACAGGAGACGAAAAGTGTCTATCCGGGTAAGCCTGTGCGGCATGCTTAGGCTGATCCGTGTCGATACTTTACGCAGAGACCACAGTGTTGGTTTTCTCGCGGGACGGCTCATATGTCCGATAGAATACCTTCATTATAGAGCTCTAGATGCGGGGTGTTTTACATGTATTCCTACGTGTTTGTAACGGACCCTCTAACTGTATGCTGTAGGTACTTAACTCTTTCAGCGCCAATGGCAATATATGGAGATTTTTGCAAACAATACAGACTCAGGTGAGTCAGCTCGTAACGAGCTGTCTCACCTGAAATCTGCATTGTTTGCATTTTTGTTATCAAAATATCCCACGACTTTTAGTGAATGGGAAATGGTGATGCCCGATTTGAACATGGAAGAGTCTACTTTTAACAATTCGGCGCTGAAAGAGTTAAAATAATCATCTAAATGAGACGATTCTTTTGAACACCCTCACCACAGGCTTTAGTTTGATAATACGAGATACTGTGGGGAGAAGAGCTGTAAACCCCTCCTTATCTGGACCTCTGTAATCATATCAACGAAGACGGACGACTCAAACATCCTGGTATACACATTATGTTGGGGGTAGTAACACTTATATCAACATTATTACATAATTACTTAATTGGAAATATGGGTATTAACTTATAAACCCTTTCCCCATTTAACAAATATTCAGTGGCCGACTTTAAAAATGGAGATTGTTTGTAATGAGCAATTTCTCCTTTTGCCATATTTTTCAGAATTCGTCTGCTATACATATATATTAAAATATCTATTCATGTGGAAAAGGGTTAGCATAAATATTGATACGGTAATGCAGATATCAGCAAAACGATAGAAAATAACCCTTATTAATTATTAATAACATACATCTTGAGTATCCAGTAAAGATTACACACATTCCTTGAATTTATAAACTGAAAAAGTTATATATATTTCTAAATATCTTTGACATTTCTTAGTATTTGTTTTGAATCTTGCAATTATCCATAAATATTTCAGGAATCTGCTATAGTCTAATTTGTTCTACATATTCAATTTAAAAAAAGATAGACTCTGCCTGAATACACCATTCCTTTTAATATATATATATATATGTTTATATAAATTGTTAGATGCAAGGAATATAATTTACATTGTGCCAATTTTTCATGTACCAGTGTTCGATTTATTGATTGTGATTTAACACCGTTTTCAACAATTCTTCAGTTATATCATGGCTGCCAGCTCAACTACTCATGTGTTTCCTGGCTTTCTCACACCAATACTCCACACAACAGCAAGCAATTGCCTCCTTTTCCACATAGACTTTGTTCATTGGTGAAAGGCAACAGACTCTTGTCGCATTGCCTTTTATTAAACGTCTGAAAGAATATTGGCCGAGCTGCGGTTCAAACTCACAACCCTTGGATTGACAGCCTGCATTGCTACTAACTGAGCTACCGAGGCTCTGCGTACAGGTATTTAGCTTTTAGAATTTATACTTTTAATCATATATATAATTTTAATTCCACTTCATATTTCACATGTAAGACATAGCTTATAAAACAAGAGGGCCATGATGGCCCTGGATCGCTCACCTGATTTTTTTTTTTTTCAATTTAACTATATAAGTGTAACCAGGTCATATTTTCATTGTCTGGCATTTAATGTCGTTTTAGTTAATTGTTGCTCATTGGGTTCATTGTTTGAATTGGTCATGTGATTCAGGTCATGTGACAGAATCCGTGAACAGATTTCACTTGTCATTCCGATTTTGTCAGAGACGGACATCTTTGAATTGTTCTAGAAAAATAAGTTAATTGAGAACTTGGAGAAGTTTGATGAATGGTAAGACTCTTTTTTTTTTTTTGGTGTAAATAGTTTAATTCTTTTCAGATGTATGAAGAATGTGTTACATCTGTAAAAAGAAATAAATAAACATACTAAATTCTGCAAACGGTTTCACTGACCAATAATGTCTTAAAACAATCAAATGTCTATCATGTAGTGTTTTTCTGGTCCCATCTCAGTAATTAGTTTTAAGTCTACAGCTGTATAACAATGATAATCGGATGTCGGTTGTCCCTCTGTCACCATAAAGATGCCCTCAACGACTGTTGGCAAAATACTGGTACGGACATCATGTTGTTTCTCTTCTACTAAAGTATGTCCTCATCGACTGTTGGTAAGTGGGTTAGTTTGTGTTGGGAGCCAAATGTAATACTAATGTAACTTGTCTTATGGCCGCCAGTTGGTTTGTCTTAGCTGTAAGTTCAAACCAATTGATTGCCATAAGCAAGTTAGACAGCATAACTGTCCTATTATATAAACTGTATGTTTAATGTAATTGTATATATACATAACATGTTTCATTTATATATACTTGTCTTATGGCTGTCGGTTGGTTTGTCTTAGCCGTAAGTTCAAACCAATTGATTGTCATAAGAAAGTTAGACAGCATATCTGGTCTAATCATTATTTTACGTATTTAGTATGTTTATTTATTTCTTTTTACAGATGTAACACATTCTTCATACATCTGAAAAGAATTAAACTATTTACACCAACTGAGGTTTCCGTTGTTACGTACCAACCCCAATGGTTACATAAGCCCCGCCCCCTGGCGGCCATAGTTTCCGACCAATCAACTTGGCTTGAAGGAATCTGATAGAGGGTCACCCTAGGAACATTTCCACAAAATTATTTGAAAATCAGCCTGACACTTTTGGAGGAGAAGATTTAAGTTTTCACTATAGCCATATAAGGCAAAATAGCCCTGTCCACTGGCGGCCATGTTTTTTGACCAATCAACATGGCTTGAAGGAATCTGAAAATGGGTCACTTAAGGAACATTTCTACAAAATTATTTGAAAATCGGCCTGACACTTTCGGAGAAGAAGATTTTTTAAGTTTTCACTATAGCAATATAAGGCAAAATAGCCCCGCCCCCCCTGGCGGCCATGTTTTTCAACCAATCAACATGGCTTGAAGGAATCTGATAGAGGGTCATCCAAGGAACATTTCTACAAAATTATTTGAAAATCGGTCTGACACTTTCGGAGGAGAAGATTTTTTAAGTTTTTACTATAGCCATATAAGGCAAAATAGCCCCGCCCCCCTGACGGCCATGTTTTTTGACCAATCAACATGGCTTGAAGGAATCTGATAGAGGGTCATCCAAGGAACATTTCTACAAAATTATTTGAAAATCGGTCTGACACTTTCGGAGGAGAAGATTTTTTAAGTTTTCACTATAGCCATATAAGGCAAAATAGCCCCGCCCCCCTGACGGCCATGTTTTTTGACCAATCAACATGGCTTGAAGGAATCTGAAAATGGGTCACTTAAGGAACATTTCTACAAAATTATTTGAAAATCGGCCTCGCACTTTCGGAGAAGAAGATTTTTTAAGTTTTCACTATAGCAATATAAGGCAAAATAGCCCCGCCCCCCCCTGGCGGCCATGTTTTTCAACCAATCAACATGGCTTGAAGGAATCTGATAGAGGGTCATCCAAGGAACATTTCTACAAAATTATTTGAAAATCGGTCTGACACTTTCGGAGGAGAAGATTTTTTAAGTTTTTACTATAGCCATATAAGGCAAAATAGCCCCGCCCCCCTGACGGCCATGTTTTTTGACCAATCAACATGGCTTGAAGGAATCTGATAGAGGGTCATCCAAGGAACATTTCTACAAAATTATTTGAAAATCGGTCTGACACTTTCGGAGGAGAAGATTTTTTAAGTTTTCACTATAGCCATATAAGGCAAAATAGCCCCGCCCTCCCTGGCGGCCATGTTTTTTGACCAATCAACATGGCTTGAAGGAATCTTATAGAGGGTCATCCAAGGAACATTTCTACAAAATTATTTGAAAATCTGCCAACCAGTTTGGGAGAAGAAGAATTTTGAAGTTTTTTTCATTTCGTTGCCATGGAAACCAGAATTCTGCATGGATCCCAAAAATTTGAAGGAAATCTGGTGAGGTCATTGAGAGGATGCTTTCTGTGAAGTTTCATCCCAATTGACCCACTGGTTACTGAGGAGAAGAAGTTGACGCACGACGCACGACGGACGACAGACAAAAGGCGATCACAATAACTCACCTTGAGCAAAGCTCAGGTGAGCTAAAAACAATGCTTCTCTAAATAAATGAATGGTCCCAGATCACCACTTCCACTTTGGAAAATGTAAAAGTTTTTATAATTGAGCTGTGTGTGTTGAGGGTCTTCATCAACTCTCCGTAACAGGGTCAAATAAACTCAGTAAATAGGGGTTCAACTAATGGGGCTATAGTTCAAGTACTAATGCATATGCTCACCCGAGTACTCACTGTACACAGACGTGTTCACCGCAACCGCAGCAAGATAACCCGGATAATCTCTATAAATGAAGGTATAATTACTGTAAAATATTGAAAACATTGTGGCAAATGGAGAAATTGCTCGTTTTGAGCAATTTCTCCTTTTTCCACAATGTTTTCAAAAAGCTGTCTGCTGCAGAGGCCTTAGAAAGCATCTATATGAGGGAAAGGGTTAACCCATATATATCAAATCTGTCACAGACGACTTTGAAAACATTTAGTAACAAATATGGGAACTCTCTATTAGTGAGAGAACAATTATCAAATTAAGTTAAAAACATTCTGGCAAAAAGGGAAAATTGCTCATTATGTCACAATGTTTTTAAAATATGTCTGCTGCTGATGCATCAGAAAGGGTTAAATGCTAGATAAAGGTAAATCATTATTTTAACCTTGTAATTTACCCTTTCCCTCATATGAATGGTATAAAATGGCTTGGAGCAGACATTTTGGGAAAACTTCCATGTTTCCAAAAGTTATCTACTGCAGAGGCACCCAAATCATCTGTTCCTTTGAACAAGAAGTGTTTTTTTTAATTTTTAACTATACACATAGATTACACTGTATAATGAACATGAAAACGAGCCTGCCCCCTGGCGGCCAGGTTTTTTAAAGGAATTTTTAAGCAAATAATGTCATCCATGATATTAAATTCTTTGAACAACTTTGAAAGAGGACCACCAAAGTAACATTACTGTGAAATTATTTTGAATTTAATTCATTGATTAAGAAGGAGAAGTCGTTAAGTAAAATGTGAACAGATGGACAGAACAACGACGGACGGTAAGTGATCATAAAAGCCCCAGACGCACTAAGTCCTCAGGTGATTGCTGGATTGCTCACCTGAAAATTTGCTTTAAAGACAGATCAATATTAACAGGCCACTTAATTATTCTGATCAATACAATGCAATTTAACACTTTCTCATTGAAGTTTGTGTCCTAAAATTACTGTATTTTATCCGTGGTATATTTCCAACACTATTACACCAGTCCTATATCGAGTCAATAATTTTAGATAAGAAGATTTTTTAAGTTTTTAATCTATGTCCATATAAGGAAGTCAAGCCCATCCCATGCATCAGAACTATTTGAACAATCTTGGTAGAGGGTCACCCACGGCTCACTACTGCCAAAGTATTTTCCAAATGTGCCAATACTTTTGAACAAGAACATATTTAAACTTTTTTATCTATATACATGTACATATAAGGAAAACAAGACCCACACCTTAATTGCTATGTTTTTTATCAGATCGGATTAGTTTCAACAAACTTGCTAGAGGTCATAAACATTTGTGCAAATTTCAAAACAGGCCAGTACTTTTGGACAAGAAGACTTTTTAAAGATTTTACTTTTGATATGTAAAGAAAACAAATTCCGTCCCCTGGCAGTCATTATTTTCAATGGATTTAAATAGTTCAAACAATATTGGTCATCCAACGAACATTTTTGTCAATTTATTTTTAAGTTGGACCAGTACTTTTGGATAAGAAGATTTTTCAACCTTGGGCAATTTCCCCCCTTTCTACAAAGAATAAATTCTTTGAACAATTTTTTAAAAGATGACCTCCCAAGGAACATTCCTGTAAAATTTGGCTGCAATGGCTTCTTTAAGAGAAGAAATTATTTAACCCTTTCCCACCTGCAGACACAATAGCAGCAGACAACTTTTGTAAACATTGTGGCAAAAGGTGAAATTGCTCATGATGAGCAATTTCTCCTTTGGTCACAATGTTTCCAACTTTATATTACAATTAAGCTATCTTCTATCGAGATTTTTAGGTTATTTTCACTATGTTTTCAAAGTCGTCTGCTGCAGATTTGCCGTATGTGGGAAAGGGTTAAAGACATTCTTGACAACAACAGACAACGCACACTGGACACCAGACAAAGAGTCATCATAACAGCTCACCCAGATCACAAAGTGCTCAGGTGAGATAAAAACATGGCTATTTCATTCATACAGTATCAGGTGATGCAAAACATATAATGTAATTAAAACAATGTATTATCAGATAACAGACATCAACACAAATCCTCAACAAAGAGTGATAAAAAGCATGTTTCAAAATGGTTTTAAAAATGGATTTTATAATGGTAGTCTTTAAAGCTGCACAGATTGTAATATGTCTAATTCTTGATAAGCATGGAAAATAATTCTCAGAAATACCATTCACCCTTTTACTTCTTATAAAGTATTAAGAAATATCTGCCTTGGGGAAAGTCTGAGAATAAAAATAAAAACTTGAAAATTAAAAGTATGGTTTTGATGTTTGTAAAATTTCCTCAAAAAGTCATCTACAAAATACCGCATTTCGCCTTTTTCTCTGCATCAAAGATCTATAAATTTACGCTCGTTGCAGGAAGGGAAAAAACTTATATTTATATGAACATTGATTGTTGTCTCCCTTTCCTAGTAAGGAAATCACCCTTAATCTATTGAAAACATGTTTTCTCATTCAGTTATAAATGTAATTATTTGGTCTATTCATTCCAATAATATCACACTAAATTATCATGTACAAGTCTTGTAACAAATTCATTTAACACACACAATCAATCTAGCTAAATTATAAAACATACATTACATAATGTTATCATGTAAAGAATTAAAACCAGGAAATAAGATATCTGTGGAGCAACAATAACTGTCTTTAACCCACCCTTACCCACATACTACAAATCTGAAGCAGACGTCTTTAAAAACCTCTGGACAAGGATATGGAAAATATATAGAAATAAAAGTATTGAAGTCATTGGGGCAAAAAGAGAAATTATCCATTTTTCCACAATGTTTTTCAATTACAGAGTTGAACACTCGATCCTAGGTCTTCATCCCTTTCCGTCATAAAGACACTTTCTGACGCCTCTGAAGCAGATGGCTTTTTGAAAATATGGTGACAAAAGAAAAAATTGCTCAATACGAGCAATTTCTCCTTTTGTCACCATGTTTTCTACTCTATTCTATTATTGTTCTTTCATTTTAAGAGTTGCCAAATTGTTTCGAGTATGTTTTTAAAGTCGTCTGCTGCAGAGTTGTTGCATGTGGGAAAGGGTTATTAGAAATATCTTAATTATGCCATAGTATTTACCATTACGCTTTATCCCGATACAGATGACCTTCGACCCCTCAGCTGCATAATTCGTCATTTCTTCCTTTGCCACAACATTTTCAACTCAGTTCACTAATTATACTTTCACAGAGATTTTCCACTATGTGTGCAAAGATACTTTCAAACTTACATATGCTGTAGATATGTTGCATGAGGAAAGACTTAACCCTTTCCCTCATGTAGACGCTTTCTGACGCCTCTGCAGCAGATGGCTTTTTGAAAACATAGTGACAAAAGAAGAAATTGCACAAAACGTGCAATTTCTCCTTTTGTCACAATGTTTTCCACTTTTAGTCATAGGTTATCCGTTCAATTATAGAGATTTTCCATTATTTGACAAAATATGTTTAAAGTCGTCTGCTGCAGAATTGTCGTATGAGGGAAAGGGTTTAAACTCTATACTCTATACCAGGGTCGAAAACCACCAACCATACTTAGTTATGCTTAACCCTTTCCCCACATGCAGACGCATTTTGATGCAATAGCAGCAAACGACGTTTTAAAACATTGTGTCCAAAGGTGAAATTGCTCATGATGAGCAATTTCTCCTTTGGCCACAATGTTTTCAACTTTATATAAATACAATTAAGCTTTTCTGGAGATTTTTCAGGCTTTCAAAGTCGTCTGCTGCAGATGTGTTGTATGTGGGAAAGGGTTAAATTCTTAAGAGTGTAATTCATCATTTTTGTTTCCCAAATAAAAATGCCAAAACATGTCATTTCTTAACAAGTATTGTTAGTCTGCAAGGTAACTATTTAGGTCAAGGTAATCATTTACTAAAATGCATTCCACCATTCATGCTTTACAAAATATTAGGGAAACAAAAATGATGAAATGTGCTTTTAACCCTTTCCCTCATACGACAATTCTGCAGCAGACGACTTTGAACGTATTTTGTCAAATAATAGAAAATCTCCATAGTTGAATGGAGAACCTATGACAACAAGTGGAAAACATTGTGGCAAAAGGAGAAATTGCACGTTTTGTGCGATTTCTTCTTTTGTCACTATGTTTTCAAAAAGCCGTCTGCTGCAGAGGCGTCAGAAAGCGTCTATATGAGGGAAAGGGTTAAGTATTTAAGTATTACTAAGCCCTAAGTAAGGTTGTTGGATTTACAGTTTTTATACTCATCTTCATAGGGAAAAAAGTATAGCCATTTTTCAACATTATATAGCCATTTTTCAACGTTATATAGCCATTTTTCAACATTATATAGCCATTTTTCAACGTTATATCTTTGTTATCATGTCGATAGAAAACTTGTCCCCGCACTTGATGGTTTTGTATTCAAATTAAAACTTATCCTCTCACTTGATGGTTTTGTATTCAAATTAAAACTTATCCTCTCACTTGATGGTTTTGTATTCAAATTAAAACTTATCCTCTCACTTGATGGTTTTGTATTCAAATTAAAACATATCCTCTCACTTGATGGTTTTGTATTCAAATTAAAACTTATCCTCTCACTTGATGGTTTTGTATTCAAATTAAAACTTATCCTCTCACTTGATGGTTTTGTATTCAAATTAAAGCTTATCCTCTCACTTGATGGTTTTGTATTCAAATTATAACTTATCCTCTCACTAGATGTTTTTGTATTCAAATTAAAACTTATCCTCTCACTTGATGGTTTTTTATTCAAATTGTAAAATTCTGTATGCTCTATAACATTATTACATGTAATTACATTGTAATTTTATTTATGCACAAAAATAATTAAAACATTTATGCATAAAAATAAATATTTATATATTATGTACAAATGTAACTCAGTATATACATATAGTTCATCATCATAAAAAGAAGTATCAAATATCATTGGCTAGCATTATACATGTACATGTTAATAAAGAAGAATGTAAGGAGGAGATAATGTGTCCCTGACCAATCACCAATTATCTTTTTACACTTTCCCACATACAACATATCTGCAGCAGAAGCTATGAAAACATCTAAGCAAAAATATGGTAAATCTCTTTACACTTATTATGATTGAAATAATTGTGGCAAAAGAAGAAATGGCTCATCATGAGCAATTTCTCCTTTTGCCACAACGTTTTCAAAAGTCATCTGGTGCAGTCAGTCAAAATGTGTCTGCAAATGGAAAAAAATTAATGTACAGGATGCCGGAGGGACAAAAAAGTGATCACTTAAGTCAGGGGATACACTAGTTACAATTATCCCTTTCCCACATACAATAATTCTGCAGCAGACAACTTTGAAAACATATGATCTATTGTATAGAAAATCTCTATGAATGGAAATGTCATTATTGAAAAGAGTTTAAAACATTGTGGCAAAAGGAAACTCTGCTCGTTTAGAGCAATTTCTCCTTTTTGTCATAATGTTTTCAAAAGTCGTCTGCTGCAGAGGCATCAGAAAGTGTCTATATGTTGGAAATGGTTATGGTATCAAATTGTTAGCATTCAGCTCTTTACTTGATATGAAACTGTCTGTGTTATATATACCTTCAACATATCTCAGGCTATGATCATTCAGTCAGCACATCATAATGTTTACATTGATGGAACTAATCACTGAAATCAAACCAACCAGAACAAAGTTATGGACCTCAACCCTTTCCCACCTGCAGACGCATTCTGATACAATAGCAGCAGAAGACTTTTGAAAACATTGTGGCCAAAGGTGAAATTGCTCATAATTCTTTGGCCACAATGCTTTCAACTTTATTTTATCAATTGAGCTATCTTTTATGGAGATTTTTCAGTTTTTTGTCACCATGTTTTCAAAGTCGTCTGCTGCAGATTTGCTGTATGAGGGAAAGGGTTAATATCAGAAAAGACCAAGTTAAACCTCAAACAGTGACCTTGTCCTTATACCTTTTGCACTTTGATGCATCTGCAGCAGACACATTTCAAAAACATTGTGCCATTAACACAAAAAATGCTCATAATGAGTAATTGCTCTGCATGTTAAAATCTTTTCAACACTTTTCAATAATAATACTTTCTTAATAAAGATTTCCCATATTTCTGCCTAGATGTTTTTAAAGTCGTCTGCTGCAGATTAGTTGAAAGTGGGAAAGAGTTAATCTTAACAATAAGGGTTTAACATGTGACAAATCAGCTCCTTGTGACTGTCATATTATCAAGAATATCATTGAAAATCAACCATCTAAAATATAGATGTGAACTGTAAACAAGATGTTTTTTTATAAATTATGTAATAAACGAAATTCAACCAAATGACATGGCTATACATGCAACATGTCTCATCATTGTAGTCTAACCATCCGTAACATAATTATTGACTGCAAACAAAATATGCATTATATAACAAAGTAAAGAGTTTTAACCAAATAATGTGACCTTGACATGGTTCTTACTCCCTTTTGTTAATCAAAGCTGCAAATTATCATAGGAATAAGGATATGACTGGAACCGAAATACGGACAGAAGGAATGTAGCACACCTATAATTCCAAATAGGTGCTTTATAATGGATGTATTTACTTTAGTAATGAAAATAGTTAATATAAATGGTATTGAAAGTCCAAGGAAAAGCTAGATTTATAAATGTATAGAAATCAGTAAAAAGTAAAGCGATAAATTTATACAAAAGTATTCAAAATAATAAATGAATCAAAATTATTTTCAATGTTAAGTTTTGTAACAGATAGGGCAAACGCTACTGATACACATTTCAGACAAAACTTAAAATTAATTTGAATAAATATTATCATTATTTGTATATCACATCTCATAATATTGATATGATAGCTTAACATCATCTACAATTGTCTAAAGAGATTGGTCATATTTTGGTCAAGGTGTTTTCAAAGTTGACTGCTTCATGGAGACACATTTTAATTCATCATCAACTTACACTTTTGAAAACATTTCGGCAAAAGAAAAAATTGCTCTATTCAATAACAAGACATTCATTAATAGAAATTATCCATGTTTTGCCTAGAAATTTTCAGTCATCTGCTTCAGATTTGATGTCTGCGAGAAAGGGTCTAAATACCAGGTAAATGGTATGATTTAACCTATAAACTAAATTATAAGCTATAGGGTTGTCAAAAGTTCCTTAGAGGCAAGATGTGATCTTATAAATATAAGAAGACCATAAGGCCCTGGGTCGCTAACCTGAGAATGTGTACTTAAGACAAGATCAATATTTACAGGACATTTACCGGCAATTATTCTGATCAACACAACTTAAGGCTTTCCCACACAGAATAAACCTGCAATATGAGTGAAGCATGTCCAACCAACCAGGAACCAATCAAATTACCCTTTTTCTGATGCTGCCTACCGACCATGTTTAACGTCGAATCAATGTGGCTTCAGCAGTAAATGTAGTGGATCACCTGAGGAACATTTCTGCTGTATTATGTTGAAACAAGAATAGTTTTTTAAGGAGAAAAATTTAAAAGTTTTGACGTTTTACCTCCTTTTGAATGCAGCCTGATAGTCATGTTTTTTCAACAAATCAAAATGGCTTGAAAGTATATTTTGAAGGTTACTCAACAAAGCTTTCTGCCAGAATATGATGATATCAAACAAGCCCTCAGAACAAAAGATGTATTGAAGCTTTGTCATTTTAACCTTATTTTTGTCCTGCTTGGAACCCATATTTTTCAAACAATAAATATATCTTAAACATTTTTTGTAGAAGGTCACCATGGGAACATTTCTTCCATAATATCTTGAAAATAAACCAGCAGTTTCAGAAGAGAAGTATTCCAAACATTTGTCTGTATTTTGATTTTCTGATGCCACAGCAACCAATTCTTAATATAATTTAATTCCTCAAAGAACCATCAAAGGAACATTCCTGTGAAGTTTGGTTAGCAATGGCAAAGTAATTAAAAGAGATGTTGAATAAAGAAATGGTTCATCATGAATGAACCACCAGAGAAACATTCCTGTGAAGTTTGGTTAGTATTGGCCAAGTGGTTTAAGGAGATGTTGAATAAATAAATGGTTTATGATGAATGAACCACCAGAGGAACATTCCTGTGAAGTTTGGATAGCATTGGCCAAGTGGTTTAAGGAGATAAAGAAATGGTTCATGATGAATGAATGAACCACCAGAGGAACATTCCTGTGAAGTTTGGTTAGCATTGGCCAAGTGGTTTAAGGAGATAAAGAAACGGTTCATGATGAATGAATGAACCACCAGAGGAACATTCCTGTGAAGTTTGGTTAGCATTGGCCAAGTGGTTTAAGGAGATAAAGAAATGGTTCATGATGAAGCTCAACGGCAGACACAGGGTAATCCTAACAGCTCCCCATAAGAACTCATGTGCTCAGGTGAACTAAAACAGCTAGCTGTACACCAAGGAATCAAGAAGGTAAAAGAAAATGTCTCCGCTCTTTAATACAAATGAATTAGATAAAACCCTATATTTTTGGCACTCAAAAGAATCATCATCTCAGTACAACATAGTGTTTTGAAGTTAAAGATTTATCCCTTTTTCACTTACAACAAATCTGCAGCAGACGACCTTAAAAAAAAAAAAAAAATAGACAAAAATATAAACAATCTCTATAAATGAAAGTATTTTTTTTTTAATGGAGTATAAAACATAGTTGCGAAAGGAAAAATCATTCCCCACAACATTGTCAAAAGACGTCAACTACAGATGTGTCACAATGAGTCTGCTAGTGGGAAAAGGTTAAGAACATGAAATATGCCCCTCATCTCGGTGTCTGCTTCAATATGTTGATTTCAAAACAGTTTGAGCTACATCATAAAACAAATGCAGATACAACTGTTTTGCATAAAATAATGATATATATATATCTTAACATCGTAACATTAAATAATAATTCTTCTCCTCAGTTTCACGTACTGCCCGTACCCGTATGACAATTCTGATCAGTCAAGCTTCTGTATCTTTATTCAAACGAAGATGGAAGAGTTGGCTTGGGTCTTTACTGTTTAAGTTGTCAAGTAGCGAGGCCAGCAGATGCCACAGACAGACGAGACAATTTAGGTTCTATTTCCAGAGAGGCTTTATAGGTTTGTTCATCATCTAAAAGTCTTGTGGTATCCAATAGGTAGTTAGTAACCTGAAAACATTCATTTAATAAGTAGTTTATTTATTGAATTAACCCGTACCCTCATAGAACAAATCTACAGAAGACGAATTTAAAAACATCTAGGCATAAACATGGAAACTCTCCATAAATGAAAAATAATCGTTGAATGAAGTTGAAAACAATTTGGCTAAATTAAAATTCGCTCATTATGAGCCATTTCCCCTTCAGCCACAATGTTTTCAATGTTTTCAAATTTTGTCTGTTGCAGTGATCATAAAATGTCCATATGTGGGAAAGGGCTTAGTTGTCATGAAAAGACTTTTGGAGGCTTTGCGAGTTATAACAAGTGAAATGGTTGTTTGCTTGAGTGGAGCTACAGGAAAACCAAACATACAGTCATAAGAGTAGATCCAGATCACCCTTGTGCCTCTGTATAGTATGGACTGGATCTGCAATATTCACTGATCTCAAAATAAGCCTCTTGAAGCAAATTGATTATTCTCTACTCTCGTCAAAATTACTCCAAAGTTTGTTTTCATAGAACATGACTTATTTATATAGTTAGATTTTGGCAATTAAAGTTCTTCAGAGCAAATACTGGTTACCTTAGAATCGGACAAGAATTTTGTTTCCAAATAGAAAATAGAAGTGATAGGATTGCTATCCCACCCTGTTCTTTCAAATATACGACGGCAACCAACAAATCAATGTACACCACTGTTTATACCAATATACAACGGCTGCCAACAAATCAATGTACACAGTATTAAGCCTATACACCATAAGAGTAATCTGAAACCGACGACTTTGGAATCTTCTGATCAAACATACCAAAAGTTTCTAAGAATAAAAGAATTATTTTAGAATATGAGAAGAAATCATTGAGGGAAAGGGAGAAATTGATTATTATGAGCAATTTCTCCCTTTCCCACATAGTTTTTAGAAGTCGTCTGCTGCAAATACAAATGTACATCACATTGAGTCTGCATGAGTGAGAGAGAGTTGAAGCACTGAGGATGATATTTACCCGTGGATGATGTTCTATTCTGTAGGCAGTTTGCTGAAACAGTCTGATCTCTCTAATGACATGCGCAATCTGTAAGAGAAGAGGTTTGTTTGGATTTATTGGTTTTGACCCAACTTTCAACAGTTTTCCAAGATACATCATAGCAACATAAGTACTCCAAATAACAGACTGCTTTTCCAAACGACAGAAAAAATGTTTGCCAAGCTGGATTGACAGCCTGTGTTGCTAACAACTGAGCACTCAGGGCTTATAGCTCCAGTTCCAGAACCAGTACATTCAGAAGAAAGTTTTTAAAGTTTCCAATATGTTCATGAACAAAGCAATATGGATTGAACCGTTTTTAAGTGAGTCACCTAAGCAAACATTTCTTCAAAATTAGCTTGAAATCACTTTTAAAGAAGAAAGTTTCTTAAAGTTTGTTATCTTACCATTTTCATGTCTCCTTGTGGCCATGTTTTTCAACCAATCAAGGTTGCTTGAACACTCTTGATAGAAGATCTCCTAAATAACCTTATAACCTTTCTGTGAAATCATTTTTATTAGTTTCATTTTCATGTCCCCTTGTGGCCATGTTTTTCAACCAATCAAGGTTGCTTGAACACTCTTGATAGAAGATTTCCTAAATAACCTTATAACCTTTCTGTGAAATCATTTTTTTTAGTTTCTAAGGAGAAGAGTCCACACACTAAGAGCACACCTAGCCAGCCCATGGTGTCTATAATTTCACCAAGTAGTTATGGTATACTTTCTTTATAGATAGATCTACTTTCCAAGACTTTTATGCCAAGTTTTATTGAAATAAGGCAAGCAATTTCAGAGGAGAAATGTTATAAAATTTTGCCATTTTACTCCCTTTTTGAAATCTTTAATACGATGTTGGAAAATAATTTTGTGTGTTAAATATCATGGAAAAAGATTAACATCTTTTGACCGGTCACTTTTTTCTAACATGTTTTAAATTTTTTGTCTGTTACAAAAGGCGTACAATGTTGTCCATGATTGATTGAAGTTTAATGCCATTTTCAACAATGTTTCAGTCATATAATGGCGGCCAGTTCACCTAGCCATGTGCTTTCTGGCATTCTCACACCAGCAATTCACACAACTGTCTTTCCAAGCAACTTGCTGCTTTTCCACATAGGCTATTAGCCCATTGATGACGATTGACGCTTGTCACATTGACTTTGATCACACATTGGAAAGAATTTTGGCTGAGCTGGAGTTCAAACTCACAACCCCTGGACTAACAGCTCACCACCCTACCGACTATGCTACCATGGCTTGACAATAGGGCATGGCAAAATACCTACCATTCTCATTTTAGAAAAATTGACAAGGTTATCATCTGTATAATCTGGTGTTCCTTCTTCTATGAAGGATAAATCTGTTAGATACATTCCTAGATATGGAATACAGGGAGGGTCACACCTAAAAATACAAAGTAATATGAGCCGTCCCGCGAGAAAAACCAACATTGTGGAATCTGCATAAAGTATCGACCTGGATCAGCCTAAGCATGCCACGCAGGTTAATGCGGATGGACATTTTTCGCCACCAGTGGTTTTTCTGTTTCAGGAATCATCACTCTATACCCCTGAGACAGAATGTGTTGGCCCGGATTAGCCTGCGCCAACTGCGCAGGCTGATTTGGGTCGATATATTACGCAGAGGTCATAATGTTGGTTTTCTTGTGGTACAGCTTATATTATGTTAACATTTTCACATATGAAATTGCAATGACAACAAGTTACTTTCATAAACAGTCGAAAAAAGTAGAAATTGTTCAACATAAACAATTTCTTCTTTTGTAAAACTATTTAAATCTGTACAAGTATATATTTACAGTTAAACCTTTCCCAATTTCCAAACAATATTCAGCAGCCGATTTAAGGCCAAAATACAGAAAACCATTGGATAGTGTTAAATATATTTTGCCAAAAGCAGAAATTGTTCATTCTAAGCAATTGTTTCTTTTGCAGCAATATTTTCAAAAATAATTTGCTTCTGGCAACGGTTAATGTGCTTCAACTTAGTTGCAATATTAAGCAGACTTTGCAATTAACTGTTCTATTTATTACAAACCCGCAGCAGACGACTTTTAAAACATCGAAGCCAAAATATTGAAAATCTCAACACACAAAAGTCCATTATTGTAAGTTCTGCTTTTGCCAACGTTTATCAGGGAATAAAAATAATTTTGTGTATCAGGGAATAACATTTTGAATGTTTGCATTATAAGCATAAAGCGGTAAGAACCTTGGTCAATCGTCATTATTACTCCTTCATGATACTGTTTGGTAATCACATCTATCATCAAATCAAACAGGCTTCAACATTGTGTGTAGAGGGTCACATAAAGACAGTGCTACCACACTTAACCCTCTTTATAATGCCATGTTGCTGTCATGTTTTTCAACCAATATATATCAGCTCACCTAGAACATTTTCTGCTTAGATGACCTAACACAAATAAGCCTCTTGGAAACAGAAGACACATTTTGTTAGTGGGTAAAATTATTGTGGAAAAAGGAGAAGTTGCCCATAAAACAAACTAGAATGGAGTGCTCCCCGGAACACGTGTGTCACCTGCCGGGGCCTTGTCAGAAAATTTAAATTGTTGACAGAAAAGGGGCAATAACTCTGATATTAAAATATTTGGATTATCCCCTTTTTGTGAACCAATCACACACATTGATATAAACATTTGTGAGAAGTTTCAATGTAATCCTTTGAGTAGAAAAAGTTATTTGAAAATGTGGCGAAAAAGTGTGACGGACAGATGGAACATGACGAAAAAGTGTGACGGACAGACAGACGGACGTACCCATGAAGTGTATTTGTGGGTTGCAACCCACAAGTATGCTATTCATTCTGTAATTATTCCCCTTAAGATACCCGTTATAAAACAAACAAAAAAATTATTTATCTAAGTGTCTTTATAAGGGTGGTGGGTGGACTTTAGGAACACCCCACAAGTACTCGGTCACCAGGATGGACAGACAGACAGACACACAAAAAAAGTAATCCCTAAGTGCCAGGGCTCCGGATATTTTGAAATCCCAATCGGTCCGGGTGAAATAATTTTTTACCCCCCCTTCTTGAAAAATATGAAATTTGAACACTTTAAAAAAAATGAATTTCATGTTTATTTCAGGTTACCTTGCATAGATGGATGTATAACAGTGTCATCACTCGATAATGTCAATGTAAAAGTACTTAACAAATCGTAATTTACCAAAATTTGCAGACGAACATAACAACGCACATGTTTACATTGCTCGTTCGTACTTAAAAATGTTCAACCCGTAATCCAATATCATACTTACTAGGAAATGATTGGTGGTGTACAGAAGTGCCTTAGTAAGTGCCTACCATGCTAAGCAGGTGACACAAAAATGGTCTCCATTTCTCACAATGCTTTCAAACATATGCTGTTGACATGCGAAAAGTCATCATTTATATGTTATAGTTTCAGTAAATACCTGTGAAGTGCATCCCTCATGTTTTTAAACCTGCCATCGGATGATACCAGTGACTGCAGTCGTTCTATCATTTGTTTTGTCTGTAACAGAAGTACAATAAGTAAGCCCTTTCAAACCAGCAAACACATTTTGAGGCATCTGCAGCAGATAACTGTTTGAAAACATCATGGCAAAAGAAATCATAATGAAAGATTTCTACTAGTATAGATGTTTTCAACATGTTTGTCTAGATGTTTTCAAAGTCGTCATATGTAGATTTATTGTATGTCGGAAAGGATCAAGTTAGTCTGTTTTCTGATCTGTTTTCTGATATAAAGCATTAAAATTTCCCATTTTCTTTCAATGTTTAGATGTCTATATTAAATAATAATTTAAAATATTTTCATGTTACAATGTTTCTTTGAGCTGTTTTCCTGTCAGACAGCTTTCATCAAACTGGCTTTTAACCCTTTCACACTTACAACAAATCTGCTGCAGACAAATTTGAAAACATCAGGCAAAAATATGGAAAATTTCTATAAATATAATTTTATTAATGGAATAGAGCTTAAAACAATTTTGCAAAATGAGAAATTGTTATCAAAACTGACTATATAAATGTAAATATGCATTTCTTCGCAATTGCCATAAAAAAAAAAAAAGCCGGAGATTTCTATAACTTGATCTTGTGAGTAGTAGAGTAGCAAACTTGTCATTATAAGTGCAAGGGGAAATCTGATTAGGAGTAAGTAATAACTGAAAAAGCAGTTAGGGTAGCTACCCAAATCCTGGCTGCTATGATTTTCACTACTCAATCTGGCTGGCTTAAGACATTTTGGCATAAAGCTACCGGTACCTGAGGATGACAAGCAAATTCTGGGGAGAAGTCTTTTGAAATTTTTGTCATTTAGCACCCTATCTAGTGCCTGGCGGTGGCACATTTCTTTCAAATTATCTGGAAATCAGACAACAATGTGTTTCGTAATTTTGAAAGAGGACCACCAAAGGAACATTCCGGTGAAGTTTGGTGGAAATTGGCTCCATGGTTATGGAGTAAATGTAATTTTTAAACTATAATTTAAAGACAAACAGACAACAAACAGACGGAGGACAGAATGATCCATATAGAGCATTTTGAGGCTTTGGCTCAGCTGATGTACAAAAAAAGAATATTTAACACTTTCTCTCATATAGACGCTTTCTGATGCCTCTGCAGCAGACGGCTTTTTGAAAACATAGTGACAAAAGTAGAAATTGCTCAAAACGTGCAATTTCTCCTTTTGCCACAATGTTTTCCACTTTTAGTCATAGGGATTCCATTCAAATATGTAGATTTTCTATTTTTTGACAAAATATGTTCAAAGTTGTCTGCTGCAGAATTGTCGTATGAGGGAAAGGGTTAAAGGAAGATGTTTTCTGCCAATTGGTCAAGAAGTGAGAGCATGAAGGACATCTAGAAACCGAAAAGAAAACACAACAAGACATGGAAATTCCATGAAACCAGGTTTTCTATAATGGAAGGTGTTTGATTAAGAATTAACAGATCTGTCAAATCTTTCTGTTAATAGTTAATCAAAGCTAGTAATTCAAGTAACAGGAAATCAGTTCAACTGATGTCTATTTGTTGTCACTGTGACCTTGACCTTGAAGCTACAGACAAAAGTTTTGCACGTGACACATCATATTGATATAGTTCATATTTGTGCCAAGTTATTTGAAAATATCTCTATGCATGACACAGTTATGGTCCGGACAAGAAAAGTTCAATTAAAGTCTATTTCTTATCACTGTGACCTTGAAGCTACAGACAAAAGTTTTGCATGTGACACATCGTCTTGATATGGTGCATGTTTGTGCCAAGTTATTTGAAAATATCTCTATGCATGGCAAAGTTATGGTCCGGACAAGGAAAGTTGACGAACGCCCGCCCGCCCGCCGACTTCGCCAAACTAATAACCAGATTTTACCTTTGGAAAACCTGGTTAAAAACCTCTGAAGATTTTTTTCTCTCAATGCATACCTGTTTTGATAACTTTTCCCATGTCTTTTTCAGGCGATACACAGAACTGTTAACAAACGCTGCACATATCTGTAGCACACCATTATAATTATGCATGCATCGACATATATCTGCAATGGCAGCCCACTTTTCTATACACGCTACTCTATCTTGAACATTGGTCCGACTCACAATCTCTGATACCACAAGGCGACTCACCTAGAGAATAATTAAATGCATGTAGTTATGATTGACATAAACCAGAGAAACATTCAAATAAATGGTTAATTCATCTCAACATAGAACATAATATGAAAATATGGATAGTGTTTTTGATTGAATTGGGTTTTATACCAATTTCAACATCTATAAATAAAGTATTATTATTATTATTATCATTGTTATTATTACGATTCCCCCCAACAAAGTTGGGAATCGTATTGTTTTTATATTGTTTTTTATTATTATTATTTTTATTATTATTATTGTACCAGAGCTATTCCTGGGTAAATTACTAGTAAGCTGTTAAGTGTATCCTGACACGAGCACATCTGTCGTAATACTATCTATCCCTCCTCTCCTGTAAGTGGGTGCTTTAACCATTATACCACTTAGGCATGAGAGGTATAATGAAGGTATCAGTTGTGAAAACATATTGTGGGGGGGAAATTGCTTCTCCTATACCAATGATATTATCTACTGTGGTCTGCTGCAGGCTGGTCAAAATGTGCATATTTTAGAAAGAAGGAAAGAAGCCAACCATAGCAATTATCTTACTGAATCCCTATACTATTTCAAAAGTTTTAGCATATTAATGGAGTGGCATTTGGCCAAAAACCCATTAATGAATAGCAAACAATGAAGATAAAGATTAAATTGAACCAATGTGTTGAATTATCTTGGTCTATATTTGTTGGTGTTTAAACATTTTATATCGAGAAAAGCAAATGTTCATTAACCCTTTCCCACTTATAGACACTTTCAGATGCCTCTGCAGCAGATGATTTTTGAAACATTATAGCAAATGAAGTAATTGCATTTTGCCTGTATGTGGGAAAGAGTTAAAATATAATATCCTGTAAATGAGTAAACTGATTGATTGTTTGATGTTTTACGACACTTTCAAAAGATTTTCAGTTATATCAAGGCAGTTCCTGAGTAAGTTACCAGTATAACTGGTCCATTCATTCTGACACCAGCCAGTTAGTCAGGATGCTAGTACCACATCCCTGAGCACCAAGGAGGGCATACCATACTACCAATTTTAAAGTCTGGAGTATAACCTGGCTTGGGATCGAACCAGTGCCACCCGCATCCAAGGTGGACATTCTAACACTACAGCACAGGTGGTTGTAAATGAGTAAATTGCAGTTACCTCATTAAATCTCTTGCTGACCAAAAGCACATTAGGAGCTTTGTGAGCTTTCTCTGGTTTCATCCATGCCTGGCACAACAGCTCTCTGCAGAAATAAGAAAAGAAAGTGTAAGACAATGGTTTGTTCTACCAGCAAGTCAATGGTCAAGGTCAAGGTCGCAGTGACCTAATTTTGATTCAGGACAAACACCCCATAGCCGCCCTGAATATATCTACTTACCAAGTTCAGAATATCTTATAGTTTAGGAGATACACCCTGTACACTCTTGATATTGCACAGCCTTCCCAATATTAATGTTTCTACACAATTTGGTATGTGATCTTTTTTAAAGGGCTTAGAAATATGATTCAAATAAAGTTCTTACATCAAGTGGTCAAGATCTAATGATTGAATCTGGGAGGCAATTCACTCCCAACAAAATAAAACAAAAATGTACTGGACTACTGATTGCTAAAACTGTTACTGCATACTTACTCGCTCCTTATATACATGAAGATTTGGTGATCCAGGAATGTAAGCTGTTCAGATATGTCTAAGGCAGAGAAAGAATCAAGAATGTTACTGCATACCTACTCGCTCCTTATATACATGAAGATTTGATGATCCATTTATGTAAGCTGTTCAGATATGTCTAAGGCAGAGAGAGAATCAAGAATGTTACTGCATACTTACTCGCTCCTTATATACATGAAGATTTGATGATCCATTTATGTAAGCTGTTCAGATATGTCTAAGGCAGAGAGAGAATCAAGAATGTTACTGCATACTTACTCGCTCCTTATAGGCATGAAGATTTTGTGATCCTGGAATGTAAGCTGTTCAGATATGTCTAAGGCAGAGATAGAATCAAGAATGTTACAGCATACTTACTCGCTCCTTATAGACATGAAGATTTGGTGATCCAGGAATGTAAGCTGTTCAGATATGTCTAAGGCAGAGAGAGAATCAAGAATGTTACAGCATACTTACTCGCTCCTTATAGACATGAAGATTTGGTGATCCAGGAATGTAAGCTGTTCAGATATGTCTAAGGCAGAGAGAGAATCAAGGCTGTCTTTCGAGGATATCTGGAATATGAATTGTAAACTAACCTAAGTGTGTGTATGAAAGCTATTGAGATATAGCCGCCTGCACCTACTAACAATCTCCTCATCTAGGAGTGGCATGTTTGTCTTGTGGTTAACCCTTTCCCTCATACCACAAATCTGCAGCAGACGACTTTGAAAACATACCAGAAAACATTTGGAAACTTCCTTTAAATGAAAGAACAATAATTGAATAGATTTGACAACATGGTGACAAAAGAAGAAATTGCTTGTTTTGAACAATTTCTTCTTTTGTCACCATGTTTTCAAAAAGCCATTTGCTGCGGAGGTGTCAGAAAGAGTCTATATGAGGGAAAGGGTTAACACGCTGGACTGTCAATCCAGAGGTCTGGGGTTCAAATACAGGATTTGAGTTCTGAATTTTTCTGAGGTGCTTTAAGTGTCTCCAACTCAACTAGAGATCAAGTACTGGTCCTTTCCAGGAAAAAAGTTTGTTGCGTGTATCGGTGCTATACACTGAGCACTTTAAATAACCAAGGGGTCTTTTTGGAAAGCTAGGGTATCGCACCCTGACTCCCTTGTATCTAACCCTGTCTCCTAATCTGCACCTGTCAAAGGCTTGTAAATGATATAGTGTACACTATTAAATGGGCCTATAGAAGCTAAAAAGCTTATGCTCAATCATAATTACATTACAAAGGACAATGTTGGCCCAAGGTTTCAATATACCGTCTGTGTATTATTGGGCCACAGCGCAGAGCCAGATCAAACTGCATAGTAGTGTAACTTGATCTGGATCTATAATAGTCAAAATGCCTTATATTTGGTAGTTGTAGAGCATAAATCAACTAGAAATATCACTGAAGGTGATAAATACCCCCAGCTGGTGCCTGAAAATATACATATGTTTGAGAAATTCAAGGGGCCATAACTCATTTAAAAATAATTCAAGTGCAACACGCCGACAATATGCACAACTAGGCATGGTATCAATCAATCTTGTGAAGTTATATTGAATTCTGACCAAGGGTTGCTGAGAAATAGTGTTCACAAGATATGTCTACAGACCATCGGACCGACCGACCGACCGACCGACCGACCGACCAATTGACAAGCGTGACTCCTATATAGCCCCCATATACTATGTATCTGGGGGTATAAATATTGATTTGTTATAGATATGATTGTTGTAGATGCTTCAAAGTCCAATCAACAGCTATCATAAAAGAGTATGCTTGACTATTCAAATAAGGGTCACATGTAAAAAATGTTTAATAAATGTAAGCAATTCTAGTAGGAGATAGGTAAGTTCCATTTAGCTTTGTATGAGTCATCAATAAATCAATCTTTGGTGAAAGTGACAAATTAACTGTTGATATACTGAGATATTATAACTTGGCCTATATTTGTACAGTCAACAAAGTTTTGAAGCACATCTGCACAGTTGCTGGGTGTGGCTTTCATTATTGCTCTCTCTCTCTTACTCTTATATTTTATTGACCCTTTCTCACATATTGACACTTTCGGATGCATCTGCAGCAGAAGACTTTTGAAAACATTGTTGCAAAAGGAAAAACTGCTCATAATAAGCAATTTCTAATTTTGCCACCATATTTACAACTTTATTCATATATTATTCCTTCACTCATTGAAATCTTCATTATAATTTATATGGTTAGATGTTTTCTGCTGCAGATTTGTTGTATGTGGCAAAGGGTTAAATTCACCAGAAAGGTATCTAATAGATCAACCTGCTATTATTCTATTTTATATAAATTCATACATTTTAATTTTCCATATATTACACAGATTTCCTGCGATGTTCCCTGAAATATGTCAGTAATTGACAGCATGATGGATAGACAGCGAGAATTTGATATATACATGTCTCCCTGAAAGACAGCCAGTACAAAAAACAAGAGGGTCGCGGAGTGAACACAAAGTTAAAGTTTTGTGACGAGACAGATGACAACGCAAAGGGTATCACAATAGCCAGACTTTTCTTCTTCACAGATGGGCTAAAAAATTAAAATCTTATCAGATAAACAGTAAAACTGATCCTTAAGTTAAATCTGACAAAGTAAAGTAGACGAACCTCTGGATGTGCCAACAGTTTGCTGAGATCAATCTTGGGTTCCTCTGATTCCTTGGTCATTGTTCTAAGTATGGATGCTGCAGCCTTGTGCTCAGCTGGGAGTAGGTTAGCGTTACACACCATTTCCTCTAGGAAATCTATCACAGACGCTTTGAGCAGGGCATCACACTCAAAATCCTGGAAAATGCAAACGTGGATATAAGGGGCCATATAGGTCACTAGATTCAAACAACTTTCAAAGATATATTTTGGTGCCAACTATTTCACCATATATCACCACCAACAGTGCCAAACTGTCGCTGCCAGTTTGAGGGCTTGGCGTGAAACAGTTGCAACTAAAAATATATTTCGAAAACCCTGGTTTAGGGGCAATTTTGACCCCTTTGTAAACAATGCAAATTAAGGTGCCATTGCTCAGAACGAGCAATGGCACCTAAATTTCCATTGTTTACCAAGAAAAATGATTTACCCAACGCTTTTAAAGATTTTATGGTGAGGTGATTAACCCTGGTAACAAAATACCAATTTTTAGTTACAACCGTTTCACACCAAGCCCTCGAGTCGCTGCCAGTCGCTGTGTTGCTGCCAGTTGCTGCCAGTTGCTGCCAGTTGCTGCCAGTTTTATTTTTATCTCGACCAAGGTTTTATGCCCACAAACAATCCCATCTTGAACAGTGGATCAGTTTGAACAATTGTGGTAGAGAGTAAGCATAGGAGCATTCACTAGAAAATATTTTTAAAATTGGGCCAGCGATTTCAGATTTTGCTTAAGAGATTGCTACTTTAAGCCGTGATAGCAATCTTGTGCAACCAAGCAGATCAGTTTGAACACTTTTGATAGAGGCCCGCCTAGGAAATATTACAGTGAAATTAATTTGAAATCAGACCAGAAAAATATTTGAACAGACAACAGACTGACAGTGAGTGATCACAATAGACCATCCTGTGACCACTTTAGGCTCAGGTGAGCTAAAAATAAATCATTACATGTTTTACCATGAGACACATTTTTTTTACTTCCATTTATTTGAGTTTATATAGGTTTTCGACATAAACTTACCATATACAATGGCTTGCATATTCATGCAGACTAGACTATGAAATATTTGTCAAATTACCATAATGTTCTAAATGACAGGAATAACCCTTTCCCACATGCATCAACTCTGCAGCAGACGACTTTAAAAACATACCCGATTTCTTTTTGGAAACTCCCTTTAAATTAAAGTACAATAATTGAATAGAGTTGAAAACATGGCGACGAAAGGATAAATTGCTTATTTTGAGCAATTTATTCTTTCATTTCAGAAAAGCCATCTGCTGCATAGGCATCAGAAAGCGTCTACATGAGGGAAAGGGTTAGGGCTTTTTGTTAAACAAGTGGCCCAAGGGCCAGTATCACTGCACTGCCATTAGGCAAAAATTAAATCTCCAAACAGCCCCGCCCCCTGGTGGCCATGTTGTTTGACCAATCAAATTAGGAGAGGACATTGAGAGGATTCTTCCTATGAAGTTTTATCCCAATTGGCCAAGTGGTTAGGGAGGGGAGACATTTGAAGCAAAACGCTGACGCTGCATGCACGCACTTACACATGCAAGACGGACAATTCGCCATGACATAAGCTGAACTGGCTTTCATCCAGTAGAGCTAAAAATGCACCAGTCTTCAAGGGGTTTGGTTATAAATGATAAACTGCCATAAGACAACTACCTTAGCCAAATTAAGGCAATAAGTCATTTTCTTTACAAAACACACATATCCTAATTCAATAGGCATTTACTGACCTGGGAATGCTTGGAAACCCAATGCTTCAGAATATTTAACACTCTCATAGTGGCAGCTGTACTGATTACTGATTCCCTCTTCTTTAAAAACTTGGGATCCATATTAGCTGTAAGGTAATAACATCTTTGATTAAACATTCTATAGACTAGATATTACATAATTATCAGCTATGAGGAAATAAGATATATATTCTATTAAACATTTGTCAATTAGGTAATATGTATTAGCTGTGAGGAAATAATATACAATTATGGACTTTTCAGCTGTTATACATGATGTGATATGCACCAAAAGAATGATTTTTTTGGGGCATATCAACATCATGTATAATAGCTGAAAAGCCCATAACTGTGTTATTATATATTACCCTCAATTTATCATATTGTTTTGATATTGATCAACTTAAAAGAAAACACATTAACTGCTTGCTTCGTAGCTTTCTTTGTGTTAAGTGCATCTTTATCTTCCATAATTCTTTGCATTTCTTCCTCCGACAGGTTTACAAATCGTGTTGGTGACGGTTCATTTTCCATTTTGACAGTTATTGTCGTTTGGAAACACAGGAAATGATCAATGGAAGTCAAGCTTGATTGCATTTAATCATGATCATCCGAATGAGCTTGGAAAGTTTCCATGGTCATTCGGAACGCGCCTCAGAAAATTCCGTAGCGTACAGATAAAGGCAAAGGATATTAATAGGCGGCTCATGGGATTCCCCGGTCTTCCCCTGTTACTATTTATAAAACTAGTGCATATCAGAAAAAAACAGTGCATATCACAAGATATCTTTTCAAAAAAGTTACTTTTTAGCCAATGAAAAAGCGTCTATTTATAGGTTATATAATAACATCTTTTATATCATTCTATACAACTTGATATTACATATCAGTTGTGAGGAAATAAATCAGCTTACAATATGGTTTCAATAATAACTGCCATAAATTGTTGAGACTATAACAGACAAAGCAATGACTATGGGATTCCTCTTTTAAATAGCAGTTACCTTTTTGCACATCAAGGATCTACAGGAGACGAAATATATGATAGTATAATTATTGAATCAGGTTGAAAACATTGTGGCAAAAGGAACAAGAGGGCCAAGATGGCCCTAAATCGATCACCTGAGTAATAGTAAATATCTAACTGCAAATATCTGGGAAAATTTGATCATGAGTGCAAATAAAACTGCAAGGAGTGGACACTATTAAAGAAGTAGCTTATCAGTAAAGGCCATTTGTATCTTGAAATCTAACAAGAACTTTAATAAGAATGGAATAAGTTTTGTAATTTTGCGCCTTTCCTGATGCCGCCTTGCTGCTTTGTTTTTCAACGAAATCAATATGGCTTGAACAATTTTTGTAGAGGGTCACTCAAGGAACATTTCTACCAAATTATGTTGGAATAGACCAAGGTTATTATGGAGGGAAAGGATTTTAAGTTTGGTCATTTTTTCACTTTCTGATGCCGCAGCAACCAAAGTTCTACAAAGAATGTAAGTCTTAGAACAATTTTGAAAGAGGACTAACAAAGGAAAATTTCCTGTAAAGTTTTGTTGAAATTGGTCCAAAGGAATGGTAGGAGTTGTCCTTTTTTTAGCTAAAAGATCAATTTACCCCTTCTGTGATGACACATTGTTGCTATGATTTTGTAACCAACCAATATGGCTTGAAAAAAGTAAGTAGAAGATCAATGAAAGAACATTTCTACAAAATTATCTTGAAATCAGGCAAGCACTTTCATAAGGACGGATGGAAAATTAAAGTTTTGTTATTTTGCCCCTTTTCTGATGCAGCCTGGTTGCCATGTTTTTCAACCAATCAATATGGCTTGTACAATTTTTGTAGAGGGTCAGCCAAGAAACATTTCTACAAAATTATATTGGAATCTGACAGGCAGATTCAGAGAAGAATAATTTTAAAGTTTGGACATTTTTCCCCCTTTCTGATGCCGCAGCAAACCAAAGTTCTCCATGGAATTTAAATCTTTGAACAATATTGAAAGAAGAAAAACAAAGGAACATTCCTGTGACATTTGGTTGAAATTAATTCTGTGGTTTAGGAGGAGATGATGTTTAAAGGTAAAAGTTAACGATGGACAACAGACGGAGGGACAACGGCATTGGACAGAGAGCGATCAGAATAAATCACCTTCAGGTGATCTAAATATAGTTCATAATGAGAAATATCTTCTTTCGCAACAATGTTTTAAATAAATGTTCTGCTGCATTTGTATACCGGTACATCTGCATGTGGGAAATGTTTTAAAAGAATTACTCATATTAATGGTGATTGAAGTTCATCTTACCAGTACTAAGGAATCGTTGGGTTCTTGTTGTCGGTTGGTCTGTAGAGTAGCCGGACCCTGCTGTTGCCACAGCAAAGGCTGTTGCTGCTGCAGAGGAACTAGATCTGCAATCAAACCAGTGATTAGTTATGACTACATCAAAACTAGTTAAACTCTTTTCAACAAACCATGAACCTGCAGCAGACAACTTTGAAAATATATAGGAAAAATATTCTAAATCTCGATAAGAAAACTTTGACATTTTCAATAAACAAGAAGGCCATCATGGGCCTATATCGCTCACCTGAGTAAGTGCTTTAGTGTCCTAATTTAATTGCTCTACAAAAATAAGAAAGAAGGTCAAAAAGTCATGGTGAAGGTCATTCAAAGACAATGATGATATTTGATTGTAAAAGATCACACTAAGGTGATGGTCACATGTTTATAAATCAATGTAAAGGACATGTGACAAATAAATGAAGTCAAATATAACAATTTTGCCAATTTTAAAGGGCCATAATTCAGTCATGCATGGTTTTCGAAAGGAACTGAGCTCTCATGTATATCTAGCTTCTGTATAAGTTTGGAAAACATCGGATAATAAACTTTAACTTGTTCACAAGGTCAATTATAACAATTTTTCCAATTTTAAAGGGCCATAATCCCATCATGCATTGATGGATCTTGCTGGTTTTCGAAAGGAACCAAGCTCTCATGTATATCTAGCTACTGTATAAGTTTGGTAGATGCCGGATAATAAATGATGACTTTAACTTGTTCACAAGGTCAATTATAGCAATTTTGCCAATTGTAAATGGCCATAATCCTGTCATGCATGAATGGATTTGGCTGGTTTTCGAAAAGAACCGAGCTCTCATGGATATCTAGCTACTGCATGAGTTTGGTAAACATCAGTAATAAATGAAGACTTTATCGTGTTTACAAGAAATTGTGGACAGATGACGGACGACAGACAAAGGGCGATCACAAAAGCTCACCTTGTCACTACGTGACAGGTGAGCTAAAAAAAGAATGAGCAATTTCCCCTTTTGTTACACTGTTTTCAAAAGTTGCAGATGCATCAAACTTTTTCGGCATGTGGGAAAGGTTTAAAGGTCAAATTACGCTAAATACGTCTGCTGACTTGCTGATCTACAGTACTCTAGTCCCTAAATAAACCTTTGTTTGCGTAGAAATGAGTGTATACATACCATCACCAAAATGTATTGAATATATGACATTGAGTTTAAATGCATTGTGAATGTGTATAGGATGCATTGGAAATGATTGATTTGATCACTTTTAGTATTTTGACCTTGTTTGAAAGTGAAAGTAGAAAATGCTAAACACCGGTTTTGTTCGGGCCCGATTTGGTCCAAACTGATGGTTACCATTTTCGCCTGGTGAGTTCTTTCTTGCATAATGCATGACCCCACATTTTCTTTGGATTGTTTTAAAGCTAGGAGGTAACTCTTTTCAATGATATATGGTGTTCTACATGAGAAACGCTTAGAAAGTGTGACAATTCCGAGGACTGAAACTGGTCGATTTACATGGAAACAAAGAAGGATTTTTTTTGTTTTGGTGTATTGTAACCTAAAGAACTTTTGAGTGGAATATATCAAAAGTCAATTTTGTGTCAGCTGCACATATTGAAACATTCTAGGGTACTTGACGGGGTTGGATTCAGTCAAACTGCTTGAAAAATTATGAAACAGGGTGCCTGGAGTGTAATTTAGGCTCATGGAGGTACCCAGCCATTAGGTTATAGCCTTTTTGACATTTTTCCACAAAAAATGATATTTATCCTGCTATTTAAAATGTTCTGTGATTGGTTAATTGCCTAAAACAGGCATAAACATGAAGTTTAGTCACTCTTTAAACATTGGGCACAGTAAAACATAAAAATGTTATGTGCTTATGTTTTTTTTGTCTTGGAGACCTGTATGATGCGCAAGAGCAGAAAACTTGCCGGACTCAAGTCGCGAAACCTAGGTTTGAGTTGCATAGGAAATTTGAAATTTCGTTGAAAATAATTGTCTAATTGTCCTAATACATGTATTTGCTATTTTGCTTTCATTTTATATCATTCTCTGTCAATTTACACACAAACCAGATCTCTGAGGGCAACGAAAGTGTCTAAAGGAGCTTCAGAGTCCATGAAAATGACAGGTCAATTTTGTGTTGTCTGCAAAAATGTTTGGATACAATCAAACTGGTTGAAAATGATGATACTGGTTGCCTAAAATGTCTGCAAATAGTGCATAAATCTAAAGTTTGATCATCTCTATAAACATTGACACAGTAAAACCAAATATGTGATGTTTTTTCTTATTTTTCCTTTGCGAAGATCTATGTATAGCGCGAAAGCATAACACTTGGCCAATTTAGCCGAAAAACCTAAATTTGGGCGATATAGAAAAAAAAAAAAATCTTTGATAATAACTACTTTATTGACCTAATATTTGCTTTTATAATTTTATTTTATATCATATCATACTTTGTATATAACAAGTAACTGGAGGATTGCAAGCAATACCATAGTCCCCTACCGGTTTGCACTTTTGAGTCAAAAATTAGGCAAGCAAGAGTTATGGTTCATGTCCACTGCACTCCCCCTTGATGAGATGCATCCATGTGTGAAATTTCATAACCATAGCTAGTACAGTTTTGGAGATATGCTCCGGACAAAAATCAAGTATGAAAATAAAGAAAGGGAAATAACTCAAAAATTAGGGAAGCAAGAGTTATGGTTCATATGCACTGCACTCCGCATTGATGAGATGTATCCACATATGGAATTTCATAGACCTAGGTAGTATAGTTTCGGAGATATGCTCCGGACAAAGAACTGGATTCCGCCCGCGCAATAACTCAAAAATTAATCAAGCAAGAGTTATGGTTCATCTGCACGGCAACCCCCCTTGATGAGGTGTATCCATGTGTGAAATTTCATAACCATAGGTAGTATAGTTTTAGAGATATGCTCCGGACAAAAATCAAGTATGAAAATAAAGAAAGGGAAGTAACTAAAAAATTAGGCTAGCAAAAGTTATGGTTCATGTCCACTGCACTCTCCCTTGATGAGATGCATCCATGTGTGAAATTTCGTAACCATAGCTAGTACAGTTTTAGAGATATGCTCCGGACAAAAATCAAGTATGAAAATAAAGAAAGGGAAATAACTCAAAAATTAGGCAAGCAAGAGTTATGGTTCATGTCCACTGCACTCCCCCTTGATACGATGTATTCATGTGTGAAGTTTCATAGCCATAGCTAGTATAGTTATGGAGATATGCTCCGGACAAAAATCAAGTATGAAAATAAAGAAAGGGAAATAACTCAAAAATTAGGCAAGCAAGAGTTATGGTTCATGTCCACTGCACTCCCCCTTGATGAGATGCATCCATGTGTGAAATTTCATAACCATAGCTAGTACAGTTTTGGAGATATACTCCGGACAAAAATCAAGTATGAAAATAAAGAAAGGGAAATAACTCAAAAATTAGGGAAGCAAGAGTTATGGTTCATGTGCACTGCACTCCCCCTTGATACGATGTATTCATGTGTGAAATTTCATAGCCATAGCTAGTATAGTTATGGAGATATGCTCCGGACAAAAATCAAGTATGAAAATAAAGAAAGGGAAATAACTCAAAAATTAGGCAAGCAAGAGTTATGGTTCATGTCCACTGCACTCCCCCTTGATACGATGTATTCATGTGTGAAATTTCATAGCCATAGCTAGTATAGTTATGGAGATATGCTCCGGACAAAAATCAAGTATGAAAATAAAGAAAGGGAAATAACTCAAAAATTAGGCAAGCAAGAGTTATGGTTCATGTCCACTGCACTCCCCCTTGATGAGATGCATCCATGTGTGAAATTTCATAACCATAGCTAGTACAGTTTTGGAGATATGCTCCGGACAAAAATCAAGTATGAAAATAAAGAAAGGGAAATAACTCAAAAATTAGGGAAGCAAGAGTTATGGTTCATATGCACTGCACTCCGCATTGATGAGATGTATCCACATATGGAATTTCATAGCCATAGCTAGTACAGTTTTGGAGATATGCTCCGGACAAAGATTTGCCGGACTGACTGACTGACTGACGGACGGAGTGCAAACCTAATAGTCCCCTTCGGCACGCCGGTAGGGGACTAATTAGAAACAAGAGGGCCATGATGGCCCTGGATCGCTCACCTTAATTATACAATGTACTATAATGCAAAATACATCAGGACAATTATTCTGAATGCAACCTCCACAGTGTTAACAAGATTTTCCTTCATTTGGCCTAGTGATCTATATTTTTTTACCTGATATGACCCATATTCCAACATGGACTAGATATTATCAAGACAACATTCTGACAAATTTTCAACTTGCTCAAAGTAAAAATGCGGCCTCCGGAGTTTGAACAATATTTTCCTTTATTGACCTTGTTTCTGACCCTACATGATCCATATTCGATCTTGGCTTAGATATCATTTAGATAAACATTCTCATAAAATGTCAAGCTGCTGTAGCAAAAAATGTGTCTTCTACAGAGTTAACAAGATGTTCCTTCAATTTGGCCTAGTGACCTAGTTTCTGACCCAATATGACCCATATTCGAACTTGACCTAGATATAATTCAGACAAACATTCTGACCAAATTTCAAGCTGCTGAAGCAAAAAATGTGGCATCCAAAGTGTTAACAAGATTTTCTTTCAATTTGGCCTAGTGACCTAGTTTTTGACCCCACATGATCCATATTCGAACTTGGCTTAGATATCATTTAGATAAACATTCTCATAACATGTCAAGCTGCTGTAGCAAAAAATGCGTCTTCTACAGAGTTAACAAGATGTATCTTCAATTTAGCCTAGTGACCTAGTTTCTGACCCAATATGACCCATATTCGAACTACCTAGATATCTTTAAGACAAACATTCTGACAAAATTTCAAACTGCTGAAGCAAAAATTGCGGCCTCTAGAGTGTTAACAAGATTTTCCTTCAATTTGACCTAGTGACCTATTTTTTGACCCAACATGACCCTTGATCTCGAACTTGACTTACATATCATCAAGAAAAACATTCTGATAAAGTTTCATCATGCTAAAGTTAAAAATGCAGTATCCAGAGTGTTAACAAGATTACCCTTCAATTTGGCCTAGTGACCTAGTTTTTAACCCGGCATATTCGAACTTGGCCTAGATATCATTTAGACAAACAGTCTGACCAAATTTCAAGCTGCTTAAGCAAAAAATGCGGCATCCAAAGTGTTAACAAGATTTTCCTTTAATTTGGCCTAGTGACCTAGTTTTTGACCCTGCATGACCCATATTCGAACTTGACCTAGATATCATTTAGCTTTACATTCTGACCAAATTTCAAGCTGCTGAAGCAAAACATGCGGCTTCTACAGAGTTAACAAGATTTTCCTTCAATTTGGCCTAGTGACCTAGTTTCTGACCCAATATGACCCATATTTAAACTTGACCTAGATATCTTTAAGACAAACATTCTGACAATATTTCAACATGCTCAAGTTGAAAATGTGGCCTCTACAGTGTTAACAAGATTACCCTTCAATTTGGCCTAGTGACCTAGTTTCTGACCCGATATGACCCATATTCGAACTTGACCTAGATATTTTTAAGACAAACATTCTGACAAAATTTCAAACTGCTGAAGCAAGAATTGCGGCCTCTAGAGTGTTAACAAGATTTTCCTTCAATTTGACCTAGTGACCTATTTTTTGACCCGACATGACCCATGTTCGAACTTGACCTACATATCATCAAGACAAACATTCTGATAAAGTTTCAACATGCTCAAGTTGAAAATGTGGCCTCCAGAGTGTTAACAAGATTTCGCTTCAATTTGACCTAGTGACCTCATTTTTGACCTCATATGGCCCAGTTTCGAACTTGTCCAAGATTTGATGGAGATGAATGTTCTGATACACTTTCATGAAGATTGGAAGCAAAATGTAGCCTGTAGAGTGTTAACAAGCTGAAATGTTGACGACGCACGACGCACGACGGACGGACGCCGGACAAAATGTGATCACAATAGCTCACCTTGCACTTCGTGCATAGGTGAGCTAAAAACATATACTTAAGAACAGTTTTTTGTCTTAAAGGCAATATTTTGTTTTATGATATTATGTCTTCCACAGAATTGCCCCACTATTTTTATGAAGTAGTCTTTAACAATAAAGACCTTATTTATAGAGGTTTCAAAGTTTGGCATGCCCAGTCTTCCATGTGGGCCTCTTCTAAAACACTTACAAATATTTACATATAATAATAATAAACTTTATTGCATATAAAACATACTTACATGTTTAAAGCAACATACAGTTAAACACAAACACATGAATTTCGTAAAGAAAAAAAAAGGAAACATACAATTTTCAGAAGAGCAAAGTAGTGATAATTGTAAGTGGATAAATTTTAAGTTCTAATCAACTTTGCCTCATAAATAAGTCTACTTTATCCGTTTATAATTGTTTTCAATGTTTCAGACATGAGATTGATAAATGTGTGTGTAGTTGGCCATGTGAAATAATACCTTTTCAAATGTTTCTCTCTTAAGTCTGTGTATTTTGGACATATAAGAAGGAAATGATATTCTGATTATATTTGATTAAAATGCATGTTTTACAGATTCGAGTGCTAAGAGGATTATTGGTAAATCTACCTTGTTCATTAATGTAAATTATAAAGTAATGCTAGCACTGAGCCCTGAGGTACACTTGATGTGATTTCAAGAGATGATGACAGTTTGCCAGCAACTGACACTTCCTGGGATCTTTTGTCAAAATATGATTTAAACCATTCCGGGGATTTATTAAATAAAATGCTGTGGCTAAATCAAGAAATAAAGTTGCTTTTAATTACATGTTTAATATTAATTGCATCAATCCATGTATCAATTATCGCTGTTAGTGCTGTTTCACAAGAATGATTTTATCCGAATCCAGATTGGTTTTTATGAATAAAAAAATTCAAGATATGTCTTCAAGTGATCATTAAACATGGCGTTTTATCATTTTTGATAATACCAGTAATTTTGAAATTGGGTGGTAGTAACTGGTGTCAGATTTAGTTCCCTTCTTAAAGATTGGAATAACTTTTGCTTGTTTTAAAGTTAAAGGGAATTTACAGTTGGCTACACTTGGTTGAAAATGTATGTTATAGGTCTTGATATGACCTTGGTGCTAAGTTTAAGAAATTTGTTTTGTGACCTAAACCCTTTCCCTCATATAGACGCTTTCTGACGCCTCTGCAGCAGACGGCTTTTTGAAAACATAGTGACAAAAAAAGAAATTGCTCAAAACGAGCAATTTCTCCTTTTTCCACTTTTAGTCATAGGTTATTCATTCAATTATAGAGATTTTCTTTTGTTTGACAAAATATATTCAAAGTCGTCTGCTGCAGAATTGTCGTATGAGGGAAAGAGTTAATTGTATCTAGCATCTGAAGTTGTATTAGTACAAAATTTTCTTTAATTAGAGATTGGCATACTATCTTGTACAAACATTGTAATTCTGACTTATTCACAGAGATAGCGCACTGAAACAAGTATTCGGTGCATCTTAAATACATAATCTGAAAGTAAGTGTTATCTCAGCATCCTCGAAGTCATTTTCTGCCTAGTTTATATTTATATTCGATTGATGTGTTTTTTGTCTGTCTTGAAATATCTTTTAACATTATTTTGGATTTTGTTTATTTTATTTTTTTTGCCTTAGATATCAGAAATTATATTCTATTGCGACAGTATTTGAATTGAAGGATTTTATTCCGTGGTTTTACGTTATCACATTGTCTTGATGCATGCCCTATATATACCAGTGTGTAAGGTTAATGTGGTTTACATGCTTTGTTTGAGATGTGAATGTGCAAAAGATATGAACCGCGTAAAACTCCAATAAAACAAAAGCAAAAGATATGCAGCAGAAAGCTTTGAAAGTACCAAGGGGATAATAAGGAAAATCGCATTTAATAAAACTGTTACATTGTATAACTAAAAAGAGTTAAAAACATTGTGGTAAATGGTTAAAACAATCATCATGAGCAATTTCTCCTTTTGCCACAATATTTAAAAAAATTATGATTATCTGCTGAAGATGTGACAAAATGCATCTACAATTAAAACATTCAGACAATGTAGACCAAGGTCCGCATTCAATGTAGACCAATGTCTGCAGACAATGTAGACCAAGGTCCGCATTTATATGCATTACGGGCAGTTTAATCTCAGCTTACACTATTTAATTAGAAGCTAAAGCATAATGAAAGCAATTACATGACATAAAGCAGGATTAGGGTAAACAATTTAAACTGTTTGATACTTTTATAGTTGTCTGCTTGGAAAATGCAGCCCCTAACAAATAGAGAGTTCAAATGTATAGCTTTGATAGAATTATGGGAAAACATAAAGTTGCCGATGTTAAGCAATTTCTTGTTTTAGCCATAATGTTTTTAAATTCTGTCTGTAGATTGCTGAGGCTTCAAAAGTGGTCTGTACATGATACATCTATTGTGGAAATTATTCACCCATGGAATAGTGAGCGGTATAAGAAGTATCCAAACTAAACCCACTGCCATAAATAGACTGTCAATCCAAGAGTGATCTCCCTTGATTATATGTTCGGTGTTGCACGCTTTACCCCTCCCCATATGCAGACCCAATCCAATGTTTTGCAGCAGACAACTTTTGAAATCATTATGGCAAAAGGAGAAATTGCTCAAAATAAGCAATTATTTCTTTTGCAACAATGTTTTCACTCTATCCATTGAGTATACTTTAATTTATGGTTATTTCCAAATATTGACATTTAATGTTTTTTAAGTGGCCTGCTGCAGATTATTCGTTTATGTGAATGGGTTAACCACCTCATACGACAACTTTGCAGCAGACGACTTTGAACATATTTTGTCAAAACATGGAAAATCTCTATAATTGAATTGATAACCTATGACTAAAAGTGGAAAACATTGTGGCAAAAGGAGAAATTGCTCATTTTGAGCAATTTCTGCTTTTGTCACTATGTTTTCAAAAAGCCTTCTACTGCAGAGGCCTCAGGAAGCGTCTATATGAGCGAAAGGGTTAAGCTGGTAATATTTTAGATTGGCATAGAGGTAATCAGCTAAAAAAAGTGATTCATTACCGTGTGCAAAAATTCCATGGTAAAATATTTTCCACAGTTAAACTAGGAGAAAATGACAATGTACAATATATACTGACACTTGCCTCCTTTTAGAAGCCCTTGAGGAAGTAACTACAGCTCCAATTTTGGCTTGTGGCGGCGATCCGTCAGCCTGTGAAACAAGACTTGCTCTGGGGGTGCCAGTACTCATCGAATCACTATCTCCCGCTACTGTCAAAGTTTGAAATAAATCTGTTAAACTCTTTCCCACATACAACAAAAATCTGCAGCAGACGACTTTGAAAACATCTTGGCAAAATTAAGAAGAAACAAAAGACTCTGTATTTTAAAGAATATTTAAGGTTTTCAAAAGTCTTCTGCTGCAGATGAGTCAAAATGCGTCTACAATCAGGAAAGGGTGAATTAATCATTAACCCTTTCCCACATATGACAATTCTGCAGCACTGACGACTTTAAACATACTTTGTCAAAAAATGGAAAAATCTCTATAATTGAACGGATAACCTATGTCTAAAAGTGGAAAACATTATGGTAAAAGGAGAAATTGCTCGTTTTGAGCAATTTCTTCTATTGTCACTATGTTTTCAAAAAGCTGTATGCTGCAGAAGCGTCAGAAAGCATCCATATGAGGGTAAGGGTTACCATCATATGATAGTTTAATGTCATCTGGATTGAGAACATCTGAGAAAATATATGATAATTTAATTCTGATACAGTGTTGAACATGAAAGAAATTCTCACTTTCAAAGACTGTTTTAAATCTGTTTAAAAATGACATCAACAATTTTCCAGACATCAAAGTTTGTTCCTCAGACTAAATAAAGCAAACTACACTATTACTGACTTAACATATCCATCATGCTAATACTTAACACTTTGAAAATGAATATAGGACAAAAGATCCAATGGATAAAGGACCCCTTGCCATTCTTAACTAGGTGGACAAAGGATCCCACATCATTTTTACAAGGTGGACAAAGGATCACACATCCTTTTCACAGGGTAGACAAAGGATCCCACATCCTTTTAACAGGGTAGACAAAGGATCTCACATCATTTTTACAAGGTGGACAAAGGATCCCACATCATTTTTACAAGGTGGACAAAGGATCCCACATCCTTTTCACAGGGTAGACAAAGGATCCCACATCATTTTCACAGGGTAGACAAAGGATCCCACATCATTTTTACAAGGTGGACAAAGGATCCCACATCATTTTTACAAGGCTGACAAAGGATCCCACATCATTTTCACAAGGTGGACAAAGGATCCCACATCATTTTTACAAGGTGGACAAAGGATCCCACATCATTTTTACAAGGCTGACAAAGGATCCCACATCATTTTTACAAGGTTGACAAAGGGTCCCACATCATTTTTACAATGTGGACAAAGGATCTCACATCTTTTTTACAGGGTGGACAAAGGATCCCACATCATTTTTACAGGGTGGACAAAGGATCCCACATCATTTTTACAGGGTGGACAAAGGATTCCACATCATTTTTGCAGGTTGGACAAAGGATCTCACATCATTGTCACAGGGTGGACAAAGGATCCCACATCATTTTCACAGGGTAGACAAAGGATCCCACATCATTTTTACAAGGTGGACAAAGGATCCCACATCATTTTTACAAGGTGGACAAAGGATCCCACATCATTTTTACAGGGTGGACAAAGGATCCCACATCATCTTTACAAGGTGGACAAAGGATCCCACATCATTTTTACAAGGTGGACAAAGGATCCCACATCATCTTTACAAGGTGGACAAAGGATCCCACATCATCTTTACAAGGTGACAAAGGATCCCACATCATTTTTACGGGGTGGACAAAGGACCCCACATCCTTTTTACGGTGTGGAAAAAAGATCCCACATCATTTTTACAGAGTGGACAAAGGATCCCACATCCTCTTTACTAGGTGGACAAAGGATCCTAAATCATTTTTATGGGGTGGACAAAGGATCCCACATCATTTTTACAGTGTGGACAAAGGATCCCACATCATTTTAACAGGATGGACAAAGGATGCCACATCATTTTCACAGGGTGGACAAAGGACCCAAAATGTACTTACCATCCTGGTCTTTGTCATTAGGTGACAGAAAAGGTACTCGGTCACTCGAGTACCCTGTCTCATCCCTAGTTATAACCATTTACTTAGATCTTTTGAAAGCTCTATATATTGAATACTGGGTTATAGATTGAAGTAAATTACATGTATTTATGAAGAAGAAACATGTGTGTGACCTGCTGATAAATCAGTAGGTGCATGCATGACAGACAAACAGATGGAAGGATGAAGTGACCCCTATGTGTCTTAACCCTTTCCCTCCCATAGACGCATTTTCGCACATCTGCATCAGACGACTTTTGAAAACATTATGGCTAAAGGAGAAATTGAATCAAAACGAGCAATTTATCCTTTTGCCACTATGTTACAACTTTTTTTCAGTAATTATTCCTTCCTTTCTAAGAGATTTTCTATATCTGGAGTAGATGTTTAAAAGTCGTCTGCTGCAAATTAGCTGTATGTGGGAATATGGTTAGAAAATAAGCTAACATGTACTTACAGTGTTCAATTGTGATGGCAAGACATGCCATCAGATTGGAAAAGTTGCTTGTTTCAGCTTAGGACTGACAACTGGTTATCATGTGCCATGGTTTGATGAGGAATTTTTAAGTGAAAGCCTGATAGACAGACAGACAAACGGATTGGAGTACGGACCGTAGAAAAGTGATCCCTATTTGTCTCCCTGCTAAACCAGTCAATACAAATATTAGCTAATGTCGAGGGCTTGGCGTGAAACCTGTGTAACTAAAATTGGTATTTTTTTTACCAAGGTTAATCACCTCGCCATAAAGTCTTTATAAGCGTTAAATAATTTTTCTTGGTGAACAATGGAAATTTAGGTGCCTAAATTTGCATTGTTTACAAAGGGGTCAGAATTGCCCCTAAACCAGGGTTTTCAAAATAGGTTTATAGTTACAACCGTTACACGCCAAGCCCTTGATATGTACTTACAGTGCTTTAATTTGATTTGCGGTGATGAGAAACTCCAGGTGATTGGAGAAGTTGCTCGTCTCAGTTTAGGACTGGCACTGGGTGATCGTGTGCCGTCTCTTGGCGAGGTAGATGTCGTGATTGGCGATGGAATGCGTACGGGCGAGGAAGATTTCATTGGCTTAATCACACGGACTGGTGAAGTGGTCGGTGAAATTGAAAACAAGTCTATATATCTGTCTGGCATTTTGACGGGTGTGGATGGGCGCCGTGGACTTTGCTCTCCACTTCTTGGGCTAAGTGGTTGTGGTAATGAATGCCGTGGACTTCCAAGTGGGCTGCACATTGGACTAGGTCTTGGTGAAGCCGGAGTTAATGTCTCTGAACTGACATCAGACTTCATTGTGCTACCGTTACCCGAAGAAGAGTCTGATGTACTGAGTGAAAGCCCTGTTTTGTTAAGTGGTTGAAGCAAGTTTTCACAAATCTCAAGTTCATCGCAGAAAGATTCACCGAAATCCTCAGGAAGCATGACACGCTCAGATAACTCAGAGTTCATTGTTATTGCAGGTATATCCGGGAAGTCTGAATCACACAGTGTTTCACAAGTAGCAATAGGAGCCTGTAGAAAACTGGATAACTCTGTATGGCTGTCATCACTCTCCATAGACTCCTCTCTCTCTACAGAAGCTGCAAGATACAAAACCTTGTTATTTACCATTCACAAATTATGCCATTTTTAACCCATTTCCCACATACAACAAATCTTCAGCAAACGACTTTGAAAATATCTGGGCAAAAATATGCTAAATATTTAACAAGGAAAACATTACTGAAAAAAAAAATGACAAAAGGTGTAGTAGTTCATTATGAGCAATTTCTTCTATTACCATAATGTTTTACAAAAGTCATCTGATGCAGAGGCATCAGAAACCGTCTACATGTCGCAAAGGGGTTAAAGATACTACTCAGAAAATGTTTCAATGAAAAGATTGCATTATGAATCAGAGTGTATGAGTTGGATACAATATGATCTTTTTTGAAGGAGTCGCATACTGCAAAGGCGTTAAATGATAATGTCTTCTGCATCAAGGAATAAGTTATTCCTATACCAAATACATCAAATCTGTTGAAGAAAATGTGAAAACATTCAGGCAAAGTTCAATCAGTGAATAGAGTTAAAAACATCATGGCAAAAGGAGAAATTGCTCATTATGGATTAAACTTCTTTTGTAGTTATGATCTATATTTTTGCCTAGATGTTTTCAAATGTTTCTGCTACATAAGTGAATAATTGTTAAAGCCAGACTTATGTGACTTGGTATATACATGCGTTTCATCTCTAGTAAGATGTGTACCAAGTTTCATTTAAATATGTGGAACGTTTTTTGAGTGATGAGGTAAGGTTAAAGTTTTGGGAAGACAAAGACACAGGTGCAGACGATGACGTCAAGGGTATCACAATAACTTGGCTCAAAATGGTTTATACAAGTCAGAAGAGTCAATTGTAAAAAAGCACTAAAAAACGATAATGACTCACTTTTTTGAAAGTCCACATGTTTGGTAGTTCTGCTGGTCCTTTGGCTAGGATCTGTGTAGGAGGACTCACCGGTCATTTCCGTCTTCATGCAACCCGTACTGATTCGGCGTAATCGGTCCAATTTCTCAACTTTAGGTTTAATGATGGTCTTCCTGTCCACACTCGGTGGTTCCTTTGTAAACTCGCTGAGATGGTTCCCGCTGTACAAGTCTGTCTCTGGTACCGAGGCTCTAGCAACATAATACAATACAGGGCCTTTTTACCTTATATAAGTGACACCTTTAAAAGGTGTCTTCCCAATTGAAAATGCCCTCTTTTTTTCCCAATTTTGTCAGCAAATTTCCCAAAATAAAGAAATAATTTCCCAATTTTCTGACATAATTATTCCAGCTATATTAAATGGGATAATTTAAATTCCTCTTTCGAGACGAATTTCCAAACATGTCTGCAAAATATTTTCGCAGTCCGCTGTAATCTCTAGTCTGAAGTGAATAAATACTGTTAATGATATGTCCATGATTTTGTTTGTTGTTTAAATGTCGCTCCACCTTTTCCGAATTTGGGCGAAAATCGCGCTTAAATTTCCCAAAATGAAAGGCTAAGGCTTCTTCCCAATTTCTGGAAAAAAGGCCCTGCAATACACAGTGTAATGTCATAAACAAGACGAATTTACTAAATCCTTTCTCACATACAACACATTTTAACACATCCTCACAAACAACAAATCTTAATCCTTTCTCACATACTAACATACAACAAATCTTAATCCTTTCTCACATACTAACATACAACAAATCTTAATCCTTTCTCACATACTAACATACAACAAATCTTAATCCTTTCTCACATACTAACATACAACAAATCTTAGTCCTTTCTCACATACTAACATACAACAAATCTTAGTCCTTTCTCACATACTAACATACAACAAATCTTAGTCCTTTCTCACATACTAACATACAACAAATCTTAATCCTTTCTCACATACTAACATACAACAAATCTTAGTCCTTTCTCACATACTAACATACAACAAATCTTAGTCCTTTCTCACATACTAACATACAACAAATCTTAATCCTTTCTCACATACTAACATACAACAAATCTTAGTCCTTTCTCACATACTAACATACAACAAATCTTAATCCTTTCTCACATACTAACATACAACAAATCTTAATCCTTTCTCACATACTAACATACAACAAATCTTAATCCTTTTTCACATACTAACATACAACAAATCTTAGTCCTTTCTCACATACACCAAATCTTAATCCTTTCTCACATACAACAAATATTAACCCTTTTTCACATACAACAAATCTTAACCCTTTCTCACATACACCAAATCTTAACCCTTTCTCCCATATAACAAATCTTAACCCTATCTCACATACAACAAATCTAAATCCTTTCTCCCATACACCAAATATTAACCCTATCTCACATACAACAAATCTTAGTCCTTTCTCACATATAACAAATCTTAACCCTTTCTCACATACAACATATCTTAACCTTTTCTCATATACACCAACTTTTAACCCTTTTCACCCATATAACAAATCTTAATTCATTCTCACATACAACAAATCTTAACTCTTCCTCACATACAACACATCTTAACACCCCTGTCGAAACACCTGAACAAACGAGATGAAAACATTCACCCAACAGAGTAAATTGCTTATTTTCTATTTTGAAATTTCTCGTTTGAACACAATGTTTTTAAAAGTTGTGAGATATGGATCTGTACATAGGAAAGGATTAAATCCATAAGATATATGATATTTCAAGAGAAGTCTGATTAAGGAATCAGAGAAAAAAGTTTCTCACAATTTCTTATAATACTAGAACTATCACTGATTGTGATTAATACCCCCGAATGCTGCCCTGATAGGAAAGGTAGTGAAACGTTTAGAAACCCCACCTTAAATTCAATCTTGTAGTTTTAAAGTCATTCTACAGACAAGAAAAAAGTAAGAAAGGGCAACGATAGTAAAAAAGGGCAACGAAAGTTATTCTCCGGACAAGAAAAAAGTAAGAAAGGGCAATGAAAGTTATTCTAAAGTTACAAGAAAAAATATCAAAGGGCAATAACTCTGTAATGGTTAAATGAGTTATGGTACTTGTACACTGCACTTCCTATCATTGTGCTCTACAATTTTATGAAGTTTTATTAGATTCTATCTTGTAGAAAAAAGTAACAAAGGGCAATAACTCTGTAATGAGGTAAAGTAGAGTCATGGTTCCTGTACACTGCACTTCCTCTCACTGTGTTGTATTATCGTATGAAGTTTTATTAAATTCCATGCAATAGTTATGCTCTGGACAAGAAAAATTGCAACAGACTAACCGACAGACCAACAGATCACAGGGTGACTCCAATATACCCCCTTCAAACTTCTTTCGTCGGGGGTATAACGAATATATCAGTTACCGTTTTGTGTTCCACGACAAAAAGTTCTGTTGTATAAGTCAACATTGTTATGAACATTGTCACCTGGGAAAGGGTTAAGCTGACAATGTTATATCAAGTAATCAGTAAAACTCACCTTTCAGCAATCTCAGCCTCACTTTCACAGATCCCTCCCTCGGGACTCCTGTAGACCTTTTTGAGAGCATCGAGAACCTTCTGCCCAGTGGTGAACACACGGTAGGTGAGCAAAAATGTGTTCAAGAAGTCGATACTCAGAAAGCGCAGGTCAGTGAGCCTCTCCAGTAAACGATCCACACTTCCATGGCGAATCTACAAAAACAGTTGATTGATTGATTGGTGTTTTACGCTGCTTTCAACAATTTTTCAGTTATATCATGGCATGTTCTGGGTAAGATACCAGTACTACTGGTCCATTAACCTGACATCAGCCAGTCAGTCGTAATGCTAACCCCGCAACCCTAAGCACCTAGGAGGGCAGCCATTACTACAATTTTTAGTCTTGGGTATGACCCAACCGGGGATCGAACATGCAAAAACAGGGAGAGGAAGATATCTGAGAAGATTATCAAATTCAAACCCTATGTGTCAGGTTCTTGAACAAATTACTTTTAATTAACAATTGCTTGGTTTTGAATTTCTATGCATATATATTTTTGGGGGCATTTGCCATTCAACCTTATGTAGTTGTAACATGAGTTTTTCATATCAAATATTCGCAGGTATGTTTTTGCTTAATATAAAACAAGTTAATGCCGTATTGCAAGCAATACAAAAGTCCCCTACCGGACGAGGACAGCACATTGAGTCTTTTGACCTCTAAATGTGACCTTGACATTGAGGTATAGGCCTGGGTCTTGAGCATGGCACGCCACCTCATCATGGTGAACGTATGTGCCAAGTTTCTTGGAAATCCTATGAGGCATGGTTGAGATGCGGGCTGGACAGGAGAATCCTATCAAACAGTACTCATTTTGACCTTTGACCTCTAATTGTGACCTTGACATTTGAGGTACAGGCCTGGGTCATGCCTGTGACACGCCACCTCATCATGGTGAACATTTTCTTTGAAATCCTATGATGCATGGTTGAAATGCGGGCCTGACAAAGTACAGTCCTATCAAATAGTACTCATTTAACCTTTGACATCTAACTGTGACCTTGACATTTGGGGTACAGGCCTGGGTCTTGAGCATGAAATGCCACCTCATCATGGTGATTGTTTGTGCCAAGTTTCTTGGAAATCCTATGATGCATGGTTGAGATGCGGGCCGGACAAAGTAATCCTATCAAACAGTACTCATTTTTACCTTTGACCTCTTAGTGTGACCTTGACATTTGAGGTACAGGCCTCAATATTGTGCGCGACACGTCGCCTTATCATGGTGAACGTTTGTGCCAAGTTTCTTTCAAATCCTATGATGCATGGTTAAGATGCGGGCCGGACAAGGTTATGTGGGACTGACAGACAGATTCGACCAAACCTATAGTCCCCAAACCGGTCTATGACCGGTAGTGGACTAATAACCTCTATAACACAAAAACGTCCAATCTTCAAGCAGTTCTGATGTCTTCAACAACAACTTCAATTTGACCAGGTTAACAGTTAACCCTTTCACACATGCAAAACATTTGCAGCAAACCCCTTTGAAAAGAGTTCAAAACATTGTGGCAAAAAGTCACACAATGATTCCAAAGGTTGTCAGCTGCAAAGGCATCAGAAAGTGCCTGTATGTGGGAAAAGGTTACCCTTTCCCTCATGTAGACACTTTCTGATGCCTCTGCAGCAGACAACTTTTGAAAGCACTGATAAAAGGAGAAACTGCTCATTTTGTGCAATTTCCCCTTTTGCCACAATGTTTTCAACTTCTAACATAAACTAGAAATATCACTGAAGATGATAAATACCCCCAAAACAGCACCTTGACTCAAAATATGGTTTACGACCAACCAACAAAAGGGCCATAACTCTGTAAACAAGAAAAAGTAACAAAGGGCAATAACTCTGTATTTAGATTAAATAGAGTTATGGTTTCTGTACACTGCACTTTCTCTCAATGTGTTGTATCATCCTATGAAGTTTTATTAAATTCCAACAATTAGTTTTAAAGTTATGCTCCGGACAAGACTCTACGAATATGAAAAAGTAACAAACGGCAATAACTCTGTCATTATGTAAAGTAGAGTTATGTTTCTTGTACACTGCACTTCCTCTGATTATGCTCTACCATTATATGTAGTTTTATTAGATTCCATCTATTAGTTATTAAGTAATTCTACGGACAAGAAAAAGTAACAAAGGGCAATAACTCTGTATTTAGATAAAATAGAGTTATGGTTCCTGTACACCGCACTTCCTCTCAATGTGTTGTATCATCCTATGAAGTTTAATTAAATTCCAACAATTTGTTTTAAAGTTATGCTCTGGACAAGACTCTACGAATAAGAAAAAGTAACAAAGGGCAATAACTCTGTAATTATGTAAATTAGAGTTATGGTTCTTGTACACTGCACTTCCTCTGATTATGCTCTACCATTGTATGCAGTTTTATTAGATTCCATCTGTTAGTTATTAAGTAATTCTCCGGACAAGAAAAAGTAACAAAGGGCAATAACTCGGTATTAAGATTAAATAGAGTTATGGTTCCTGTACACTGCACTTCCTCTCAATGTGTGGTATCATCCTATGAAGTTTTAATAAATTCCAAGAATCAGTTTTAAAGTTATGCTCTGGACAAGACTCTACGAATAAGAAAAAGTAATAAAGGGCAATAACTCTGTAATTATGTAAATTAGAGTTATGGTTCTTGTACACTGCACTTCCTCTGATTATGCTCTACCATTGTATGCAGTTTTATTAGATTCCATCTGTTAGTTATTAAGTAATTCTCCGGACAAGAAAAAGTAACAAAGGGCAATAACTCTTTATTTAGATTAAATAGAGTTATGGTTCCTATACACTGCACTTCCTCCCAATGTGTTGTATCATCCTATGAAGTTTTATTAAATTCCAACAATTAGTTTTAAAGTTATGCTCCGGACAAGACTCTACGAATAAGAAAAAGTAACAAAGGGCAATAACTTTGTATTTAGATAAAATAGAGTTATGGTTCCTGTACACCGCACTTCCTCTCAATGTGTTGTATCATCCTATGAAGTTTCGTTCAAATCCTATGTTGCATTGTTAAGATATGGTCCGGACAAAATATGGCTTCCGACCGACCGACCGACCGACCGACACAGTGACTCCTATATACCCCCCCAAAACTTTGTTTTTTGGGGGTATAATCATATTCCAAGTTAGTCTAAAAAGTTTCAAAGTCATCTGCTGCAGATTAGTGATATGTGGGAAAGGGTTAGGTAGAGACTAGGAAATTCATTTGTGTATTACAAACCTGCGGTACTTTACAGGAGTTCAATGTTCGGCTGAATTTGATGTCAATATCATCACGGAACAATTTGGGATCAGACCTGTAAAATATACATAAATATTATTTTGAGTATAAGAAACATTCCCATTTACAGCAAAGTATTTTGAAGATGCCTTTGTAATGAAAGTTTAAATATTGAATAGATTTTAAAACAATGTGGAAAAAAGAAAGAAAACAAGAGCTGTCGGAGGACAGCGCGCTCGACTACATGCCGCTTATTCACATAAAGCACTATTTCATTATATTGCACTTAAGTACTATTAAATCATATTATATACTCTATATGTAAAAGCAACTGAATAGATATACATACATTTAAATATAATTTAAAAATAAAATTTCCTAAGTCAATCAAGGGCCATTACTCCATATTTAGGATACAATGGAGTTATCTAACCTAATTGTACGATGGTCCTTAACAAATATGTGAAGTATGAAGTGATATGAATGATGTAACTTTAACGTTGAGCTAAACGCAAATGTTAAAACTGACCGAGTCCAAAATTAGCAAAACCTTAAAAAAAGGTTTTCCTAATGTTTGACACCATGCAAAACCCGTTTGATATGTTGAAGAATTATATTTGATAAATAAATGATCACAATTAGAAAGAAATGTAACCAAAAATTAAGAATTTATCTAAAATTCTCAAAATCAAACAAAAATCATGTTTTTTACCCCCTAAAAGTCACACTCAGCATCTTCAACATACAATGTGAAGAAAGGTATTACATGTAATTATATTCCAAATATGGAAGCCCTAACACAAGTACTTATTTAGAAAAATTCGAAAATTAGATGAAAAAGCCAACTTGCCCTAAAACTTTAACCACCCAAAAGCATGTGTTTTACCGAAAACAGAAGGTCACACTCAGCATCTTCAGCATATAATATGAAGAAATGTATTAAATGTAATTATATTCCAAATATGAAAGCCCTAGCAGAAGTACTTATTCAGAAAAAGTTAAAAAAATAAAATAAAATCCTACTTGCCCCAAAACTTTAACCACCGAAAATCATGTTTTTTACCCCAAAAAGAAGGTCACACTCAGCATCTTCAGCATTCAATGTGAAGAAAGGTATAAGATGTAACTATATTCTAAATATTAAAGCCCTAGCACAAATTCTTATAGAGAAAAATTAAAAAATTAAATGAAAATGCCAACCATATCCAACTATGAGAATCAGCGACTATAAAAATCGATAACTTAAATTACATGGGATTATAGAGCAACTTTTTAGTTTTTACTCAATAACAATTTTATTTTGCAAAAATTTAAAAAGGCACTTATCAAGTTTTCAGGACAAATATCTCCTGAATATAAATATATTTTTTTATTTGTTTTATATTAATAATATTTTGGTCCTTTTTAACTTTGAATACAGTCACCCTAATTTCCCTCTTTATTACATATAAACCGTTAAGAAAACGGCATAATGTAGTAAATTCATTTACCTTTTATTTGACATATATTTTATTAAAATAAAGTAATGAAATTTTGGTCCTTTTTAACATTTTCTACAAGTATTACTAACGTTTTAGGGTAACATTTACGTTTCCATGATTGCTAGCGAAAGCTTCCGATGATTACCGACCATTGCCGGACGATTTATGATGGGGCATATATCTATTTATTACCCCCGCTGTGCAGACTGTGTATATTGCATTATCTTACATATATATCAGCATGTAATGCCTTTTACCTAAATTCGATGCAATAAAATGTAAATACGGACACAAGCGGATGGATATTAGCCCCAGTTACGTATTTAAGGGAAAAAATGCGATTGTATCAGAACGGATAAATGTCAACATTTGTTAATATTATCCTATCTAAAATAAAATGGATGATTTTTATAACTATTCAATTGTTAAATAAAACCATAAGGTGATCAATATCCATGCATATTGTATGACTTGTCCAAATTTATGAATGAAATTTTAAACGTTTAATAATTTGTCAAAACTCATTGTAAATGTAAGAATTCTATCAAAGTTTGTTTGGCAAACTGTTCAATTTGATATGTTTAAAATTGGTTTAATTCGTATAACTAATTTCATCAAAGGGACGTTGATTGGCGCTATATAACGCGATAATTGACATTAATCCGGATGATGTTTTAATGGTGATAATTACCAAAACAACTGTGAATACGAGTACAAGTATACCATCAGGTGCAAACTACTACTGCTCGTTGCGGAAATAAATAAAAACAAAAAAAAAACAGAAAATTCAGGATGAACTTCAACAGGCAGAAGTCGATTACCGCGGAGTACAGGATAATCAGGACAGTTCTAAGAAAAGCTTCAACGAATTAAGCATTCCTGAGCTCAAGCTCATATTAAAAAAACTAGGAGTTTCTACAAAATTGCGTAAAAAAGAAAAACTCATTGAACTGATCCATTGCACGGACAAAAAGTAGACTTGTATTAACTAAACTTTAATAGGCATTATCCCCACTCAAATAATAAGGTTGTGTATTTGTTCTAAACAAATATACTCAGAAATATATATTTATCATATAGGATTGTAGGATAAAAAGAAACAGGATAAAAAAGTAACAGGACAAAAAGCAACGGACAACAAGAAACAGGATTAAAAGCAACACATATTCCAAAATACAATACAAATCAATAGGTTTAAGTCTACAAATATGAAAAAGACACAAACTATCATCTTCTTGATATTGTAATAATTTTCTTTAATTTTGATACATTTTTGTGTGTTTTATACCCTAAAGCATTGTTCAAAAAGAATTTGTCGGATTAAATTATTTACAAATCCACAAAAAAAATATGTAACTCAATTTTTGTTTCACTTTGCATGTTATTTTACGTATTATGCATATCTGTGTGAAGATGTTTGAAAAAGCGAAAGGAAAACAGTGTGGGAGAAGAGACATTGCTCATAATTAGCAATTTCTCCCTTTTACGCAATGATATATTCTGTCAACAATTATTACAAATATCAGAACTGTTGCTAGTCTCCTGTCAGATGTTAAAAAAAGGTTGAAGAAAACATTATTGGAAAAGGAGAAATTCCTTATAATGAGCCATTTCTCCTGTGTACGCAATTATATTTTCTGGCAGATATTAAAAAATTAGTTAAACCTGAAATGAAAATATCAGAACTGTTGCCTTTTGTCCTGTTACCTGTTATCTGGGCAAAAACTGTTACTTTTTGGCCGTTGCTTATTATCCTGTTTCTTTTTGTTTGATTACCATCATATAGATCTATACCTAGATTTTAACGATATTTTTACGGCATTTAATTTAATTTATATAAGTCTAGATTTTCCGAATTATGTTTCATATTTTCTAGAACGGGAGGTTATTTCTATGAGCTCAGCCATATTTACAAATGGACTAAAACGCACGAGTTCACACATATTTGAAAACAGTGTTAGAATAATTGAGATTGCTTGCTACGAGACATTTGAACTCTTTTTGCATTGTTTTCGACTCTTTTTTTTAACAAAATAAAACCATAATTGATGGATCTAATTTGTTAATTGATGCTCTCTATTGCAAAGAGGTAACACACTCATGGAGAAACGAATAATTATATGTACAATATTGACACTATTATTTTGTTATGAATAATAAAAGAGAAAGGGCTCCATGTTTTTAACAATGTACATGTATTATGAAATTGATAATGATGAAAAAACCGGCTCGATTATTTATTGGTAAATTGATTAAAAAAAAAATCGATATCATAACACCCTACTTTTATTACCCTATAATCCCATGTTGAAGTACCCTGTGTATCTCTCTACTGCCCTTCAGCAGCACTATCAATGTATACATATCGAATGTTACACAAATGTCCGGTAATTTCCGCCAATTAGCAAAATGATAACAAGAGCAGATAACAATCAAATTAGTCAACAATTAGTACGGCTTAAACAGAGGTACATTGTCTCCCCAGTTTTTTGCATGACGAGCATTGTTCCATATGTTGCCCTAAAACTTTAACCACCCAAAATCATGTCTTTTACCCCAAAAAGAAGGTAAAACTCAGAATCTTCAGCATACAATATAAAGAAAGGTATTAGATGTAATTATATTCCAAATATGAAAGCCCTAGCACAAGTACTTATTGAGAAAAAAAAAAAAAAAAAAATCCAACTTGCCCTAAAACTTTAACCCCCGAAAATCATGGTTTTTTTCCCAAAAGGAAGGTCACACTCAGCATCTTTAGCATTCAATGTGAAGAAAGGTATAAGATGTAACTATATATTCCAAATATGAAAGCCCTAGCACAAATACTTATGAATGAAAATCCCAACTTGCCCTAAAACTTTAACCGGACGCCGACGCCGGGGCGAGTAGTAAAGCTCTCATATTCTTCGAACAGTCGAGCTAAAAAGCACAAAACCGAACGCCAACGTTTGTCTGCTTTTTCTAAGTAAAACAAGCAAATTCAGAGAATTATGGTCCCCCGCTTTGGGGGTTTTATTGGTTGGGTTGCAACGCTTCCTGGCATATTGTAACTGTCTTTTCTGTCTAGAGAAGGCTTTATTGTTTATAGTAATATGTCAGTTGTATTTGTGAAGTCTAAACAGATTGACCTCATTAAATTATATGGAAAATTAAATCATCCAAAAAGCGGTTGCAGAGAGATAGCCCGGAAATGAATTAAGTCATACATAGCCGGATGGTGGGGTAAAACTCCGTGAAAAATCATCCAACCGGAACGCAAACACGATATGCGCATCTACACTTGGTGGTGATCCTTCCTATAAAGTTTCATCAAATTCCAAAAAGCGGTTGCAGAGAAATAGCCCGGAAAAATGAATTTAGTCATACATAGCCGGATGGTGGGGTAAAGGGCCATAACTCCATGAAAAATCATCCAACCGGAACGCAAACACGATATGCGCATCTACACTTGGTGGTGATCCTTCCTATGAAGTTTCATAAAATTCCAAAAAGCGGTTGCAGAGAAATAGCCCAGAAATGAATTTAGTCATACATAGCCTGATGGTGGAGTAAAGGGCCATAACTCCGTGAAAAATAATCCAACCGGAACGCAAACACGATATGCGCATCTACACTTGGTGGTGATCCTTCCTATGAAGTTTCATAAAATTCCAAAAAGCGGTTGCAGAGAAATAGCCCGGAAATGAATTTAGTCATACATAGCCTGATGGTGGGGTAAAGGGCCATAACTCCGTGCAAAATAATCCAACCGGAACGCAAACACGATATGCGCATCTACACTTGGTGGTGATCCTTCCTATGAAGTTTCATCAAATTCCAAAAAGCGGTTGCAGAGAAATAGCCCGGAAATGAATTTAGTCATACATAGGGGTAAAGGGCCATAACTCCGTGAAAAATAATCCAACCGGAACGCAAACACGATATGCGCATCTACACTTGGTGGTGATCCTTCCTATGAAGTTTCATCAAATTCGAAAAAGCGGTTGCAGAGAAATAGCCCGGAAACGAAAGTGTGACAGCGTGACGGACTGACGGACTGACGAATGAGAAATAATAGTCCCCGCGCTTTCGCGAAAGCGGGGGACAAAAAGGGGCATTTCTGATTAATTATTAAAGCCAGAGTTATGTGACTTGTTATATACATGCATATAGTTCCTTGGAACATGTGTACCAAGATTCATTAGAAAATGCTTGATAGTTTTTGGGTTATGAGGTAAAGTTAATGTTTTGTGACGACGCCAATGGTATCACAATACCCCAACTTTTTTCTTCGAAAAATAGACAAGCTAAAAACTACTATTACTTTTGTATGAATGTTTACAAAGGTCAACTGGTGTGGGAAAGGATTAATAGCAAATCCAGAATACCAAGCTGGACAAAACTTAATATTCTACCAAATATTACCAAAAAAATCTCTAAAGTGGAACAATCAGTTAACCCTTTCCCTCATATAAACGCTTTTGGACACCTCTGCAGCAGACAGCTTTTTGAAAACATAGTGACAAAAGAAGAAATTGCACAAAACGTGCAATTTCTCCTTTTGCCACAATGTTTTCCACTTTTAGTCATAGTAACATTCCATTCAATTATGGAGATTTTCTATGTTTTGACAAAATATGTTCAAAGTCGTCTGCTGCACACTTGTCGTATGAGGGAAAGGTTTAAATGGTAAAACAAGAACAAATTGGTGATGAGTTAGACAAATTCATCTTAGTGTATTCATGAAATGTGTAGATAGAGACCAGTTTGCTTATTTCAATGTATACTGCATATCAGAAGTTACTTAAAAACTTCTCTGAGTGCTTCACAATCAGTGCAAATCAATATATGACAGAGGATGAATGAATTACCGGACAGACTGGGGCATTGTTACAGAGGATGATTCACTCATGGAGGTATTCAGCAGGTCACTGTAGTGTAGATTTTCAATACACTGAAATAAAATAATAAAATACCGTCTGTAAGTATGTAGTGTAGATTCTCTATACACTGAAATAAAACAATCAAATTTGTTAATTTAAACAATGTTGGTAGAGCACTAGACACGCTACACACTAAATATCTTGGCTCTAGGCCTTTCGGTTTCATACAGGAAGATTTTCAAAGTTTGTACAACACCTGAACTGTTACAATGATACACACCAAATATCTTAGTTCTTTCAGTTTCAGACAAGAAGATTTTCAAAGTTTAAAAAAAAAATCCCTTGCCATGACAACCAGAGTTTTTCATTATTTTGAAAGGGCAACACCCAAGGAACATCCCTGTGAGAAGTTTCATCATAATTGGCCAATCGGTTTAGGAGGAGATGTTTATTTTGTTGAAGTCGCACAGTACATGATGCAAGATGCACAATGGACAAAAGGCGATCACAATAGCTCAACTTGATGTAGCTTATATATAGATTCAATGATTTACCTGACTTATATCACTGCACCAAGATGCCTTCTCTATATGAGTCGTTGCCACAAATATGAGGACAAACTGTGGCCCTGTTTTTGAGTCGACAACCAGTCGGAAGTCTAGGCCATTGTAATCTGTCTTTGAGTCTTTATCCAAGGACGTGTTTGGCAACAATGTGTTCTGTGAGGATGTACTGAGAGAACTTGACACTGAGTCTAATGATGTGGCTGGAAAAGAGACATTAATTATTAATGATTTATACCTACTGCATTTTGTATACATGTTCATAAGAACATTTTTCTAACCCTTTCCCTCAGATAAACACTTTCGGACGTCTCTGCAGCAGACGGCTTTTTGAAAACAAAGTTTTCCACTTTTAGTCATAGGTTATCCATTTAATTATAGAGATTTTCTATTTTTTGACAAAATGTTTAAAGTCGTCTGCTGCAGAATTGTCGTATGAGGGAAAGGGTTAAAGCAGACGGCGTTTTGAAAACATAGTGACAAAAGAAGAAATTGCACAGAACGTGCAATTTCTCCTTTTGTCACAATGTTTTCCACTCTTAGTCATAGGTTATCCATCTGACAGAATATGTTCAAAGTCGTCTGCTGCAGAATTGTCGTATGAGGGAAAGGATTAATTATGTTAACCATTTCCACAATCAACAAATCTGCAGCAGAATGTCATCTTCACAAAACTAAACAAAACTCTTTAATTGAAATTATCAATATTGCATAAAGTTGAGAAATTGTTCCTTTTTGTCACAATGTTTTCAATAGTTGTCTGGTGCAGAAGATACAAAATACATATGAAAGTGGGGAAACCCTTTCTCCTGTTGAAATCATGCAATAGGTATCACCCCCATATCATTTTGACAAAATCACTCATATTACGTCATGGTCCTTACTAACAATTTATAACTATATGTGCCAGCTGATCTAAGTCTACGCTTTCCACAAAAGTTGTTGTAAAGTTATGTCTATTGCACAAAAAGCAAATGGTATTACAGTAAAGCTGGTTAACCCTTTCCCACATACATTAATTCAGCAGATGACGACCTTGAAAGTATCGAGGGCTTGGCGTGAAACAGTTGTAACTAAAAACCTATTTTGAAAACCCTGGTTTAGGGGCAATTTTGACCCTTTTGTAAACAATGCAAATTTAGGTGCCATTGCTCAGAACGAGCAATGGCACCTAAATTTCCATTGTTTATCAAGAAAAATGATTTAACGATTATAAAGACTTTATGGCGAGGTGATTAACCTCGGTAAAAAAAATACCAATTTTAGATACAACCGTTTCACGCCAAGCCCTCGGTATCTAAGCCAACACACAGAGAAGCTCTATAAATGTAGGCATGATTACTGAAACGAGTTGAAAACATTGTGGCAAAAGAAGAAATTACTTGTTTTGAGCAATTTCTTCTTTTGCCACAGTGTTTTCAAAAGTTGTCTGCTGCAGATGCGTCAAAATGTGTCTGTAAGTGGGAAAGGGTTTAGAAATAGAACTAATTCTTTATGAACATATCCATGGGAAAAGGTACAAGTTGACTTTTGTGTTAAGTTAAGTTCTAGATCAGTGTTGAATCCACACTGTCTGATCAAAATCTACACTGTTCACATATTCATTACATAAGCTTTTTAAAAGATTCTGTCAAATTGTGTAAATTTGGAACATACAAGGTACAGTTCTGAAATGCCAATTGGTACCTTTTCCCATGGTCAGGCTTGAGATCATTACAATTCATACCTAACTTTATCCTATAATGAGCAGTACATTAAACAAGAGGGCCATGGTGGCCCTATATCGCTCACCTGATTTTATTTTGTTTTCGACAATATGTCAATATTGCCAATATAAAGGACATGTGACAAATAAATGAAGTTTTTATCGTGTTCACAATGTCAATTATAACAATTTTGCCAATTTTAAAGGGCCATAATCCAGTCATGCATGAACGGATCTGGCAGGTTATCGAAAGGAACCAAGCTCTCATGATTATATAGCAACTGAAAAGGTTTGGAAAACATCAGATAACAAGAGATGTTTGTCAAACATTATGCCCCCCCTGAGCGCCATGTTGGGAGGAATATTGGACAATTGAGTAAAATTTGCATAGACCGAAATGCCAGCTGATTTGTCATTTCACATTGGATGTCTATGAGTCAGTTTTAAGATTATGACCAATGTTCATTCAAAGTTTGAGGATGGTAGGTACAGTTCTTAATGACATTGTGATGATGACTGATATTTGCAGATAAACATTGTATCCTCCTGGCAGCAAGGAATAAGTACATAAGACAGAAAAAAAGAAAAGAAAAAAAGGTTTAATATAGAGATGTACAGGTCCACAGTGTCTTTGTGCCATACCATTGTGTTTAGAATGAAGAGGGCGAGGCATTTTCAAGTTATCAATGGGACTAATGTTTCGCCTTCAAGGTCACTGTGACCTTAACCTTTGACCAAATGACCTCAAAATACATAGGGTTCATCTACTGGTCAGACCCAACCTACAAGTCAAGTTTGAGGACCATAGGTCTAGGCATTGTTGAGTTATCACTCTGACAAGCTTAAACAAGAGCACCGCGTACGGCACAGACGCTCGACTGATAGGGAGAAAACAGAAAGAAAATGAGCTTTAGAAACAAAAAACCTTAACCGGACGACCACACCGCCACCGACGCCGATGCCAGGGTCATGACAATAGCTCTCGTTTTTTTCAAAAGTCGAGCTAAAAAGGTTATCACTCGGACAAGCTTAAAAAAGGTTTTTGTGTTCAAGGTCACTGTGACCTTTTCCTTTGACCCAATGACCTCAAAATACATAGGGTTCATCTACTGGTCAGACCCAACCTCCAAGTCAAGTTTGAGGACCATAGGTCTAGGCATTGTTGAGTTATCACTCTGACAAGCTCAAACAAGAGCACCGCGTACGGCACAGACGCTCGACTGATAGGGAGAAAACAGAAAAAAAATGAGCTTTAGAAACAAAAAACCTTAACCGGACGACCACACTGCCACCGACACCGATGCCAGGGTCATGACAATAGCTCTCATTTTTTTCAAAAGTCGAGCTAAAAAGGTCTTTGTGTTCAAGGTCACTGTGACCTTGACCTTTGACGCAATGACCTTAAAATAAATAGGGCTCATTTACTGGTCAGGCCCAACCTCCAATTTAAGTTTGAGGACCATAGGTCAAAATAAATAGGGGTTATCTACTGGTCAGGCCCAACTTCGTAGTTAAGTTTGAGGACCATAGGTCCAGGCATTGTTGAGTTATCACTCGGACAAGCTTAAAAAAGGTTTTTGTATTCAAGGTCACTGTGACCTTGACCTTTGATGCATTGACCTCAACATACATAGGGTTCATTTACTGGTCAGGCCCAACCTCGAAGTCAAGTTTGAGGACCATAGGTCCAGGCATTGTTGAGTTATCACTCAGACAAGCTTAAAAAAGGTTTTTGTGCTCAAGGTCACTGTGACCTTTGACGCAATGACCTCAAAATAAATAGGGTTCATCTACTGGTCAGGCCCAACCTCCTTAAAAAAGGTTTTTGTGTTAAAGGTCACTGTGACCTTGACCTTTGACCCAATGACCTCAAAATAAATAGGGTTCATCAACTGGTCAGGCCAATTTCCTCCAAGTCAAGTTTTAGGACCATAGATCCAGGCATTGTTGGATATCACTCTGACAAGCTTTGGTCTACAGACAGACCGACGGACCGACATGTGCAAAGCAATATACCCCTCTTCTTCGAAGGGGGGCATAATAAATGAAGTTATTATGGTGTTCACAAGGTCCATTATAGGAATTTTGCCAATTTTAAAGGGCCATAATCTTGTCATGCATTCATGGATGGATCTGGCTGGTCTTCGAAAGGAACTGAGCTTTCATGTATATCTAGCTACTGTATAAGTTTGGTAAACATCGGATAATAAATTATGACTTTAACTTGTTCACAAGGTCAATTATAGAAATTTTGCCAATTTTAAAGGGCCATAATTTTCGAAAGAAACCGAGCTCTCATGTATATCTAGCTACTGAATAGGTTTGGTAAACATCGGATAGTAAATGAAGACTGTATCGTGTTCACAAGAAATTGTGGACAGGCGACGGACAACGGACAAAGGGCGATCTCAAAAGCTCACCTTGTCACTACGTTTGTGACAGGTGAGCTAAAAAACCAAGAGGCCCATCAGGGCCTATGCCCCACTGGCACGGTTCTTTGGTCATTTTCAATCAAGAGCATGTATGTATGGTGATGATCGGACAGTAAATGGAGGCTCTATTGCGTTCACAAGCTGTATTATAGCAATTTTGACAATTTCAAGGGCCATAATCCAGTCTTGCATAGGCGGATCTGGCTTGTTTGCTAAAGGAACCGAGCTCTCATCAATATTTAACTACTATCTAAGTTTGGTAAAGATCCGATAGTAAATGGAGGCTCTATCGTGTTCACAAGCTGTATTATAGCAATTTTGACAATTTCAAGGGCCATAATCCAGTTATGCAAGGGCACATCTGGCTGGTTTTCGAAAGGAACCAAGCTCTTTTCAATATTTAACTACTATCTAAGTTTGGTGAAGATCAGATAGTAAATGGAGCCTCTAATGTGTTCACAAGCTCTATTATAGCAATTTCGACAATCTCAAGGGCCATAATCCAGTCTTGCATGGGCGGATGAAGACTTCATCGCATTCACAAGCAATTGGTTACGGATGCACACATGCACGCACAACACCATCGCATAAGCTCTTCTGGACATTGGCCAGTAGAGCTAACAAGAGGGCCGAGATAATTATTGGCCCTAAATCGATCACCTGAGTGATGGCATAGTAGCAAATGTGTAACTGCTTATATCGTGGAAAATTTGATCAAGAGTGGGCATAAAACTGCAAGGAGTGGATACTGTAAATGAAACAGCTTATCAGTAAAGGACATTTGTAATAAGGCATTAAATCTTTGAACAATTTGAAGGACAACCAAAACAAGCAAATTCAGAGAATTATGGTCCCCCGCCAGGGTCAAGGTCACAAGGTCAAAAAAATTGGTATTGATGGAAAGGGGTTGTCACAAGGAATACACATGTGAAATATGAAAGCAGTACCTATTACGGTTCAGAAGTTATGACCAAGGTTAAAGTTTTTGTGACAGCGTGACGGAGGGACTGACTGACTGACGGACTGACGAACGAGAAATAATAGTCCCCACGCTTTCGCTAAAGCGGGGGACAATAACATTCCTGTAAAGTTTGGTTGATATTTGTCCAATGGTCTAGGAGGAGATGTTGTTTGAAGCTCAAAGTTCATTTACCCCTTTTCTGATCTTTATCAACCAAACAAATTATGTAGAGACCGAACAATTTATGAAGAGGGTCTCAAAAAGAACATTTCTGCTAATTTTTCTTGAAATCAGATATGCCCCAGTCAGTGTCAGGTTTTAGCCTCACCGTTGTGCCCTGTTTCTGACACCCATGATATTGAAATTTTAGCCGGGTGCCATGATGTGAAACATTGTTGTCACGGCTGAGCCACGTGCTAGCCATGCTGTTGCCTCGTTGCATTTCTGTTGTTACACAATTTAAAGGTGACAATGAATATCAAAGTCTTGTTGTCGCCACGTTGTTTCACAATATGCTTTGTTATGTCTCGCTGTCGTCACGTTACAACCACGTTCAGTTAAAATACGTCACGCATTGATGACCTTCTACCAAGATTGTTGAAATTATTACAATCCATTGACGTATATCATATATAGCGTACCACAACGTACCAACTCGTAGCACAATGTCGTACTACGTAAACTCCGTAGCATAAGACAGCTCATAAAGTAGTACAGCGTGTTACAGCGTATCATAGCGTGAAATAGGGTGGCATAACGCGGCACAAAGAACGTGGTAGCAGCGAGGCCACAATGTAGCATAGCATGTCTATGTTCATGTTCTATTATGCTGCTGTACCACGTTCTCGCCACGTTGTAGTACGCTTATGGGAAACATGAGCATTAAAATTGTTCTACGTTTGCTCACGTTGTAGCCATGTTTTTCAACGTAGCTAAACGTGGCGGCCAAAACATGACACTATGACTGGGGCAATAAGGACTTGAATAAGAATGGAATATTTAAATGTTGTCGTTATGCCCCTTTTCTGATGCTGCCTGGGTGCCATGGTTGTTAACCAATCAGTATAGTTTGAACAATTTATGTAGTGGTCAACCACAGATTATTTTTAACAAACTATATTGGAATCAGACATGCAGATTCAGAGAAGGAGAACTTTAAAAGATTGGCCATTTCCCAACTTGATGATGCCGAAGCAACCAAAGTCCTACATAGAATGGAAATCTTTGAACAATTTTGAAAGAAAACAACCAAATGAACATACCTGTGAAGTTTAGATTGAAATTTATCTCGAGTGGTTGAGGAGGAGATGTCATTCAAAGCTAAAAGTTAACAACAGACAAGGGACTGAGAGTGAAGTTTAAGCTCAGGTGATCTAAACACAACCCCCCCAGGCCCCCCCCCCCCCCCCCCCTCCCCCATGGACATGGACATGTCGTACATGAGTGTTGTGATTATCTCTGTGAGTTTTAAAGAAATGACATATCACACTTACTGTCCTCTTCGAAGTAGAACAAGTCAGAACCCGGGTCTTCTATAATAGTACAATCAATCAGGGGAATCTTGCCATATTGCTGAAAATGGAAAAAAAATATATTGGTTTATATAATAATACAAGGAACACTAAAAGTTCTTATTCAGTAATTTCGTAAAATCGTGGCAGGTTTGAAGAACTGAACTGTAGTGTACTTAAACCCTTTCCCACTTAAAGATGCATTCTGAAGCACCTGCGGCAGATGACTTTTGAAAACATTGTGACAAAAGGAGAAATTGCTCAAAACGAGCAATTTCACCTTTTGTCACAATGTTTTCAATTTTTTTCAGTACCGTAAAAGCTCAGTTATAAGTCGCTCTCTACTATAAGACGCTCCCCCTACTTTGAGGTCTAAAATCTAGGATTTTATGCTGTTCTTTCTAATAAGACGCAGTCAGATTTCTGATTTTTTTCAACCTCCCCAAAAATACAATATCGAAAAAGATTCATGTCCAAACAAATACGACAAATACTTCTATAAAACATGGTTCTCGATGTAAAACTGGATAATGATACATTAAGACAAGTAATGCACAAACCTGATTTTATAAATCCAAATAAGCCAAACAAACTAACTAGTCCGAATTTCTTAATATTTGTTTTAGCCTATAAAAATAAAAGCGCAAAACTCATTTATACTTTCATTTATAGAGATTTTCTATGTTTTTGCATCATTGTTTTCAAATGTCATCTGCTGCGGATGTGTTGTATGTTGGAAAGTGTTAATGGTTTCTCAAACCTCAGTAAGTGTAAATATTGTTTGTTATTATCTGGAACAATACTATATGCATGGATGTCAATTTGTATATTTTATTTAAGTGATGCATAATACAGGTTATACACATAAAGATAGTATAATAAATTTAAATAGATATTAAAATTGATTACATGGAATAAACTATTTCATATCTTCTTAAATAACAATGTTGTATGTAGATCACAGATTTATTTATAATTCTTTTATCTGTCAGCATATTTTTAGATGAGGGCCAAATGTTATATCTTAAAACTCTGGCACCATGCTACTGACATTATTATTAAGTCTGAGGTTAGAGTAATTGATATGATCAAACAGGAAATGATATTCAGTTTCCACCATTTTGTGAAACAAGCTTTCAGCTTATATATAATTCTCGCTCGTTGTCTGTTTTCCGGAGACTCAACCAGTTCTCGCGTTGTTCCAAACATAAACACAGAACCTACTCATCACTGGATTCGAACCTGGGACTTTTGGTACAAGATGCCGATGCCCTAACTCTGCACCACTGTTTACCACCGCTTGTGGTATATTACATATCTTGTAATTTGTATTATTATTTATATATTATGTATTAGTTTTGCCTGACCAGTGTCTGGTCTAATGACAGTTGTATTTAGTTGCGGGTCATGAGACCACAGCGAGGGCTTGGTGTGAAACGGTTGTAACTAAAATTGGTATTTTTTCACCTCGCCATAAAGTCTTTAAAAGCGTTAAATCATTTTACTTGGTAAACAATGGAAATTTAGGTGCCATTGCTCGTTCTGAGCAATGGCACCTAAATTTGCATTGTTTACAAAGGGGTCAAAATTGCCCCTAAACCAGGGTTTTCAAAATAGGTTTTTAGTTACAACCCTTTCACACCAAGCCCTCAAACTGTCAGTATGTCACATGATCCAAACCAGTTGAGCTCATTAGAAATAGGAAAATGCAATTTGTTTAACCCCCCTTTCCCTCATTCGACAATTCAGCAGCAGACGACTTTGAACATATTTATGACTAAAAGTGGAAAACAATGTGGCAATAGGAGAAATTGCTCGTTTTGAGCAATTTCTTCTTTTGTCACTATGTTTTCAAAAAGCTGTCTGCTGCAGAGGCGTCAGAAAGCGTCTATGTGAGGGAAAGGGTTAATTCACATAGTTTTTTTAAGCAATATTTTCAACTGTCTGCTGTTAAAAATATCCAAAACGGGACACATAACCCTTGGCAAATTTGAAGTGTTATTTTGATGTAACAGCTAGAACAATGGTGAGAAAATCAAAAGCTGTTGGTTTTGGGAAATTTTCCTTTTTCCATTATATTTATAAAGATTCATCAACTACAGAGTGAGAAATCTCTGTTATAGGGAAAGAGTTAACCCTTTCCCACATAAAGACACCTTTTGACACATCTGCTGCATACAACTTTTGAACAAAGATTATTGAGATATCGCCTTTTGTGGCCTACATGTTTATAAAGTCGTCTGCTACAGATTTGTTGTATGTGGGAATAGGTTAATGACTATCCTATATCAATACCATCAATTCTACAGAAAAAGTAAATAATCAATACCTCGATCTCTATGTACATTATTTTGTGTTGAAATCTTTCTCACATCAACAAATCTGCAGCAGCTAGATGCCTTTGAAAACATCCAGGCAAAAACATGGAAAATTGAATTAATTTTTTTTTTTTTTTTTTAAATTAAAGGTGAAAACATTGTGTTAAATTGCTTGTTATCAACACTTTCTCTATTTGTCAGTGTTTTTACCAACGTCCTCTGCTGCCCGTTTGTCAATATGTATCTGCATGAGGAAAATTTCAATACATTAAATGATTTCTTAACCCTTTCCTTCATATAGACGTTTTTCTGACGCCTCTGCAGCAGACAGCTTTTTGAAAACATAGTGACAAAAGATGAAATTGCTCAAAACGAGCAATTTCTCCTTTTGCCACAATGTTTTCCACTTTTAGTCGTAGGTTATCCAATCAATTATAGAGATATGTTATCAACAATTCCTCTATTTGTCAGTGTTTTTACCAATGTCTTAGCTACTGCCAGTTTGTCAATATATATCTGCATGTGGAAAATTTCAAAACATTTCTTAACCCTTTCCTACATACAGATGATTAATTTAGCTTCTGTAACAGACATCTTTGGAAAACATTGTGGCAAAAGGAAGAAATAGCTCATAATGATTAATTTCTCTTTTTGCCACAATATTTTCCAACCCTGAATCATAAATGCTTAACCCTTTCCCTCATATAGACGCTTTCGGTCGCCTCTGCAGCAGACGGCTTTTTGAAAACATAGTGACAAAAGAAGAAATTGCACAAAACGTGCAATTTCTCCTTTTGGCACAATGTTTTCCACTTTTAGGTTATCCATTTAATTATGGAGATTTTCTATGTTTTGACAAAATACGTTCAAAGTCGTCTGCTGCAGAATTGTCGTATGAGGGAAAGGGTTAAACTTTCATTTATAGGGGTTCACCATTGTTTTAACGGTGTTTTCAAAGTCATCTGCAGCAGGATTGTTGTATTTGGGAATGGGATAATATTTACTACATGCAGCTATATTTCTCTTATTCCCTTTGTTCTCTTCTATCCAATATCTTTGCTTGATAATTTCCATACAAATTATAACTGTCAAATTAACTGAGAACAAAAAGCTCTAAGGCTATGCATATGCTATCTTCATCATCCATTCTATAATATAGAAACTTGATCAATACATTTACCTTAATTAACCCTTTCCAATATACAACAAATCTGCGACAGATGAGTTTGAAAAGATCTCAGTAAAAAGGGCAATTTCTCCTTTTGCAACAAAGTTTTCAAATGTTGTCAGCTGCAGATGCTTCTTAATGTGTCATCATGTCTGCGTCTACACGTGGGAAAGGGTGTGTACATGATTTTGTGTTCAGAATGATTATCAAAACAGTAGGATGAATATCCATACTGCGTAACTCGTTCCCACCTATAGATGCATTTTGACACGTCTGCAGCAGACGACGTTTGAAAACATTGTTACAAAAGGAGAAATTGCTCAAAATTAGCAATTTCTCCTTTTGCCACAATGTTTACAACTTTTTTTCAGTAATTATACCTCTAAGTTATAGAGATTATCATATTTTAGAGTAGGCATTTTCAAAGTCATCTGTTGCAGATTTGCTGTATGTGGAAAAGGGTTAATCCTTTTTAGTAGTAGGTTTTCATTTGAAAAGTCCTTAAGTTGTGAGCAACAATAGAATCAGAATTGAAGCTCGAGTTTATCAATCTAGCTCATTTCCGTCCTCATACACAAATGTCATTATACATTGCTCCATAGAACTTGATATATGTCTTAAATCCTACAATTAGTACATGTACAATGCAAAGCAGGAAATATCTTATACTATTCTCAAGCAACAAACCAAATATGTCTCAAATTCGTCTAATACTATAACCAGTTCTATACATAACTGACTTAAAATATACATAACTGACTAAAAATATGTCTTTAGTTCTTGTAAAGCTTATCATAGCCAAATATGTCTAGAATTCTTGTAAAGCTGTTCAAAGCTATCTATGTCTAAAATCATACTACATATGTATACACTTCGACGAATTTCTAATTGGCTAACATATAAAATATTATATTATGCGACATATTTAATCAATAAATCTAAAGTTTGGTTATTTTTGTATTGTACACACCAATCGATTTACAGAAAGAAAACACGTATTCATGTACAAAATCATCCATGCGGAACGGTAGGTCAGAAAATAGCTCGCGTTCCTCGTACACGGCATGGGAGTTGTCGTATTTGGTAGGAATGTATTCTTCATGGATTGTCTTTTATGAAAAACATTAAATATGGCAAGAATGAGCATTGCAAAACAGGCTCAAGCTGTCGGAATGATTCGTGCCGGCACCCCCAGCAGACAGGTATGTTATGCGTCGTTATAATGTGTAATACGCGATTTGATTTTACAGTTTTTGTTTTAAGGGTGTCCATGTTAACTCTCTCTGTTAAGTTTGTTCCCGTGATCAAATTTCAATGAAGCTTTGTTTTACATATTAGGAATAAATTGTATTAAACTTATATTTGGTTATTCGTATTTTCTCCGAATACTTTTCCTAAAATATGATAAAAACTAGGTGGCCAATTAGAAATTCGTTCAATATATTGAAAACATTTAAAATGCTCTTCCATAAAACTAAAGGTATTGCTCTTAACCCTTTCCCTCATATAGACGCTTTCTGACGCCTCTGCAGCAGACGGCGTTTTGAAAACATAGTGACAAAAGAAGAAATTGCACAAAACGTGCAATTTCTCCTTTTGCAACAATGTTTTCCACTTTTTGTCATGAGGTTCCATTCAATTATAGAGATTTTCTATTTTTTGACAAAATACGTTCAAAGTCGTCTGCTGCAGAATTGTCAGATGAGGGAAAGGGTTAAAACATGCAGACACCATTGAACGCATCTACAGCACACAACTTTTGTCACTATATATATATATATGTTTTTATATCTGTTCAATAAGCATTTCTTCATTTGTAAAGACTTTCAAGATTTTCATCTAATATGTTTTTGATTATCTACTGCAGATTTGTTCTATGTGGGAATGAGTGAAAATCTACCATTTATGTCTCAAAATTTCTCTACAATTTCACTAAAACTCTGTAGAACTATACATGGGTATGATTTTTACCTACAGCCACTATATAACTCACCTTAACCAGATGTAACCGACCATTTTCCTTGGCTCTTGTGGTCAACAGTATATGGTTGGTAAACAGGAATATTTGTCTAACCTCTTCCTTCTTCGAGTCTCTGAACGGATAGGACCCTAGGGAAGGTAGTCGCCCGCGACCTACTTTGAACTTTTCCGGGATCACTTGCAGCAGGTTGCCTGAGGAAAGATAAAAAGCTGATAGAGACAACAGCTGATCATGAGGATTCTAAAATTCAACTCAACTGGGCATGTGCAAAACACTCAGAGCCACCTGTTTCTTACACTGTATTCCAAGGGAAGAAACTCTCAAAGATAAATCCACAGTCTCAAAAAAAATCAATTCCAGTGAGAGAAAGAGAGAGAATTTGTCTAACTGGTCAGCATCCATTCAATTCACATGATAAAGAAACACTGCTGGCACATATATGTTCAATATTCAACACTTCATTGACTAGACCTGACATTAAATGACAGACTAATTTTACCTTTTTTTCTCTCACACTCTTCCTGTGAGATCTCAGTAGAACTAACTCTGCTGTAGATGTTACAAAATCATGTTAACCCTTTCCGGATCAAACCCAATATTAACATGTCTGCAGCAGACAAGTCTTTTAATACATTGCTTTAAAAGGAGAAATAAGTCAAAATGAACAATCTCTTCTATATGTACCAGGTTTCCTATTCTATCTTAAAATACATTATTAAAACATGTCGTAGTCAGGATTTTTCCCCCACTAATTTTGTGAGATACCATCAATTTGAAAGAGTTTAGGAATAAGATGACAAAGGGAAGGGTTGAGAATAAATCAATAGTCCTTGAGTAGCTACATGAAGCCAGTGATCAAGCCTACACACTAGTTAAAACACATTCTTACCCTTGCTTGCACTCTCCTTAGTCTTGCTGAGTAAGGAAAATTGCTCTGGTAATGCAAAACAAAGGCCTAGCAGTTCTTAAAATTATAAATAACGGCAAGACATTTCTGTAACTACACTGATTGTTTGCAAGTTTAGCTGACATGCTTAATTATATTCAGAGGCATTTGCATTAAAAACATCTGAGGAGGAAATTAAATATCTGAAAAATATAAGTATATTTAAACAACAAAATTGAAAATATTTTGGAAAAAGAAGAAAATGCTCATCTATAACTCAACTTAGAGCAATGAGCCATGACTGCAATACAAGCAAGCTTATTTAACCCTTTACCAATAAAACATTATCTTTGGAAACATCTAAACAATGAAATAGTTCAATTATTGCATAGAGTTGAAATTATACTGGCAAAAGTAGAAAATGAGCAATTTCTCATTTAGTCAAAATGCTTTCAAAAGTCTGCTGCATTTCGCTCAAAATGTGTCTGCAAGAAGGAAAGGATAAAACTATACAACAAAGGAAGAGAAGCATGTGCTAGTCTTGGCTCATTTCTCAAAGATCATGAATTCATTTTGAAGATATTGATGCCCAGAAGAAACAACCCAAAATGATATTCAATAAAGTTTTGTTCTGAAAAATAAATCATTGTTATGCAATAATAGCTTAATTTAGATCATTGAGTTTTGTTCTGAAAATTAAATCATTGTATGCAATAATAGCTCAATTTAGATCATTGAGTTTTGTTCTGAAAATTAAATCATTGTAATGCAATAATAGCTCAATTTAGATCATTGAGTTTTGTTCTGAAAATTAAATCATTATTATGCAGCAATAATAGCTCAATTTAGATCATTGTTATGCAATAATAGCTCAAATTAAATCATTGTTATGCAATAATAGCTCAATTTAGATCATTGTTATGCAATAGTAGCTCAAATTAAATCATTGTAATGCAATAATAGCTCAATTTAGATCATTGTTATGCAATATTTATAGCTCAATTCAAATCATTGTTATGCAATAATAGCTCAATTTAGATAATTGTTATGCAATAATAGCTCAAATTAAATCAATGTAATGCAATGATAGCTCAATTTAGATCATTGTTATGCAATAATAGCTCAATTTAGATCATTGTTATGCAATAATAGCTCAATTTAAATCATTGTTATGTAATAATAGCTAAATGTAGATCATTTAGGGCTGTCAATCCAGGGGTTTCATTGTTTCCTTCAGTCGACGAAAGTCATTGTAACCAGCAGCATTCATTTTTAAAGTCCATGTGGAAAGGAAGCCAAGCAGTTGCATGGGTAGACTATTGCTTCATAGCGTAACGAGAAAGTCTGAGAAAACATATTGGTTGGTGAATGGCCACTTCTAATGACAGTGTCATGATTGCTATTTTGAAAACATTTATTATGAAAGCATTCTTAAGGAAAAATTATGTTGAAAATTGATAGCAGTTTTGAAACATTTCGGAAAACATTGTGAGAATTTGTCTCAGCTGCATGGAGATGTCAGAAGTCTCTTTCCCTGATACAGGCATTCTCTTAACCCTTTCCCTCAAATGACAATTCTGCAGCAGACGACTTTGAACATATTTTGTTAAAAAATAGAAAATCTCTATAATTGAATGGATAACCTATGACTAAAAGTGGAAAACATTTTGTCACTATGTTTTCAAAAAGCTATCAGCTGCAGAGGCATCAGAAAACATCTATATGAGGGAAAGGGTTAAACAGATGACTATTAAAAACATTGTGGGAAATTTCCCAGGCTGATCTGAATCTACATTGCTCACTAAAACCTTTTCCAAATAACAGGCTCATATCAGGTAAATATCAGAGATAAGGGGTAGGTACTAAGGATGAAATCAATAACTTGACCAATACAAAAACGATCAGCATACTGGGTCAATTGTCCTTGTGAGCATGATCCTTTGTAAAACTGTCCTCAATCTAAATGACAGAATATCCCTTTGTTCGTATACAAACAACATTCAACACATTTCCCGCAGCTTTTGTATTGTTTGAATGGTGTTTTACCTCACTTTTAACAGAACTTGAGTCGTTCCACGGGAAAACCTACATTATGAACTCTGCGTAATGTATCGCTCCAGATCAGACTGCGCAGTATACTGACACCAGTCGGGTCACGGTAGCTCAGTCGGTAACGACGCGGGCTGTCAATCCAGGGGTTGTGAGTTTGAATCCCGGCTCGGCCAACTTTCTTTCTGACGTTTGACATGTGTCATTGCGACATGCGTCATTCGTCTTCCACCAATGGGCTAAGTCTATGTGGAAAAGCAGCCAGTTGCTTGGGAAGATTGTTGTGTGGAGTACTGGTGTGAGAAAACCAGGAAATGCATGAGTAGGTGAACTGGCCGCCGTGATATAACTGAGAAATTGTTAAAAACGGCGAAAAAGAAGAAGAAAAAGTATACTGACACCAATACATCAGTTGTAATGCTATATTAACAACTTTGGGGGCCCAGAAAGAACCCCTTTTCTACAATTTTAAAAGTCTTTAGTAAATACTGTGAAAAACAAGAAACTTTTCAAAACAAGCTCTATCTCATTGTCTTGCAATGATTTCAACCCCGTATCAAAAGCAAGTTCTTCAGATATATTTTGAAAGCAGATTTTCTCTGACAAGGCCATATCAGATAATCCTTTCCAACATGCATTTTGACAGATTCTGTAGCAGATGATTTTTGAAAACATGATGAGCAAATTTCTCCTTTTGTCACAATGTTTTCAACTCTATTCAATAATTTTACCTTTATTTACAGAGATTTTCCATAGTTTTGCATTGATGTTTTTTGTTGTATGTGGGAAAGCGATAACTGAATGATTGATTGATTGGGGTTTAACAACGTTTTTAACAATCTTTCAGTCATTTCATGGCGGCCAGATGACCTAGTCATGTGTTTCCTAGCTGTCTTTCTCACATCAGTACTCCACACAACAAACTGTCCAAGCAACTGGCAGCTTTGGATAATATCAAAAAACTCAGTTGTTCTGAAAATCGTGGATAGTAGTAACTGTTAAGGGTTACAAAAAATGATAAGGGTCAAAATTCTGTTAATTTTGATTCGTTTACAAACTTAATGCATACAAAATAAAAAATAAACTATTTTTAATTAATAGAAATGTATATTTAAATTCCTGTGTGTTTGAGTGCCTGCATAAATGTAACAGTACATGAAACAGAAGATAAACAATTTATGTTAACTTTTCCTTGAAAGTTTACTTTAGTAAAACAGGAGTTGTTTCCCTTGTATATTGTAATGCGCAATAAAGAACCAAGGACTCTCCACAATTTAGAGTTATTTTGATACGTTTAAACACTATAAACAATAAATCCTAACTATAAATCACTGAAAGTGATGAATACCCCCAGCTGGTGCCTGACAATATGTATATGTATGAGAAATTCAAGGGGCCATAACTCATTTAAAAATAATTCCAGTGCAACACGCCAACAATGTGCACAACAAGGCTTAGTATCAATCATTCTTGTGAAGTTATATTGAATTCTGACCAAGGGTTGCTGAGCAATAGTGTTCACAAGAAATGTCCACAGACCAACGGACCGAAAAACCGACAGACAGACCGACAAGCGTGACTCCTATATAGCCCCCATATACTATGTATCTGGGGGTATAAATATGTTCTTTTGTTAAAAACCAACATATTGGATATTCTTGTGTGGACTATTTATTTATTCACGAGGGACAGCGAAAACAAGGCTTGACACACGATCCTTCCGCCATTACTGAGCATGATTACATGTATGTGACTCAGGTGTCTCTGGCCATCTCACAGAAGTAACCGAATCTCGTTTAACCCTTTCCCTCATATAGACGGTTTCTGACGCCTCTGCAGCAGACGGCTTCTTGAAAACATAGTGACAAAAGAAGAAATTGCTCAAAACGAGCAATTTCTCCTTTTGCCACAATGTTTTCCACTTTTAGTCATAGGTTATCCATTCAATTATAGAGATTTACCATTTTTTGACAACTACTGCGTAAAAAGTAATATTTACGCATGAGATTTGCCTATTTTGAGTATTCAATAAGATTTGGTGAACTATTTTTTTTGGGGCAACTGTTTGGTCAACATCCGTTATAATCGTTTCGATTGCAATAGTCTTGTTGAATAATTGTAACCCATCAGCATTCATTGTGCCTGGTGTGTGTGTGTGTGTGTGTGTGTGTGTGTGTGTGTGTGTGTGTGTGTGTGTGTGTTACCAAACAGTGTATGGCCTAAAGAAACTGGCAAAGAATGACTATAACTGTTAGTCTATAAAGTTAAGAAGGTCATGAAATTAACAATCTGATTGACGCGTGATTGGACTGTGAGCGTGACTGGAATGAAGTTGGAATTAACCCTTTCCCTTATACGTCAATTCTGCAGCAGATGACTTTGAACGTATTTTGTCAAAACATAGAAAATCTCCATAATTAAAAGGATAACCTATGACTAAAAGTGGAAAACATTGTGGCAAAAGGAGAAATTGCACGTTTTGTGCAATTTCTTCTTTTGTCACTATGTTTTCAAAAAGCCATTTGCTGCAGAGACGTCAGAAAACGTCTATATGAGGGAAAGGGTTAAGTTGGAGTGCAATAAGAGCTGGTTGGAATTTATCACTCGGATTGAAACATTATACAATCATACGAGTGCTTTGATCATAGTGAACAGTTGTAACAATTTACTTATTTTAATGATAAAAAATTATTTTGGAACATAATTGTTAAGAAGTCCGATATAATGTTTATAGATTTGATACTAAGGGAAAACTAAGACAGTTTATCGTATAGAAAGGGCCTTTCAATCATAGACCCTAGAATGGATAAACAATTACATACTTATAAAGAATATAATTATACTATTTACAATTGTGTAAATCTGTTATTTTAATTCATTTATCAGTTCTAAATATGGTTGTACTGTCAAACAAAGGCTAGTATGTTGAACGTGCAATAATGAAATAATTCAAATTTTCTGTAAGATTAAAAAAGGAAACTTGAGGTCCAGTATCACGCACCATTAGGGGTCAAATAATTATAATCAAGTTGGAATTTGATTGCGAGTCACCGTTACATATCAAAGCACTCACAAGTTACATGCACCCGATACTCGTCTATCTCTACATTTAACCCTTACTCATATAACAAATCTACAGCAGACGACGACTTTGAACATATTTTGTCAAAAAATTGAAAATCTCTATAATTGAATGGAAAACCTATGACAAAAAGTAGAAAACATTGTGGCAAAAGTAAAAATTGCTTGTTTTGAGCCATTTATTCTTTTGTCACTATGTTTTCAAGAAGCCATCTGCTGCAGAGGCATCAGAAAGCGTCTATAAGAGGGCAAGGTTTAAACTGCGGGTAATGACAATAAATAGGTATCTATTGTAGAGCAGGCCAGATTACGATATCTATATATGTTTGATATATTTTCGATGTTATACGAATAAAATCCATATTCAAATTGCAAAAATTTGCTTATATACAGGAAAAAGTTGTAAACAAACTCATTTAGGTCGCCATTAATTTTGCAAGTTGTTTACTGCTCGTCTGTTTTCCCATACAAAATCAGACAAATAATGGTTAATCAATTGCATTTTTAAGTTATTAACCCTTTCCCTCATATAGACGCTTTCTGACGCCTCTGCAGCAGACGGCTTTTTGAAAACATAGTGACAAAAGAAGAAATTGCACAAAACGTGCAATTTCTCCTTTCGCCACAATGTTTTCCACTTTTTGTCATAGGTTATCCATTCAACTATGGAGATTTTCTATGTTTTGACAAAATAAGTTCAAAGTTGTCTGCTGCAGAATTGTCGTATGAGGAGGGAAAGGGTTAAACGTTGCAAAAATAATTCTCAAACCTTCTTTTAAAATCCCATTTACCAATAATCAAGACATACAAATACATGATCATTTTGTCAAACAATGGGTTAGAAGTGTGTCGACCTTGCAATAAGGAAATAATATAAATTGTCTGTAGGATTGACAAAAGGAAATAAACACAATATCAAAATCGATGTGAGAATAAAGTGTAAATCGAATCTTCAAAACATTCTCTGATTTCAACAGTGTGTCTAAACAAGAGGGCGATGATGGTCCTGGAATGCTCACCTGATTTAATATAACTTGGTAAATGGTCACCCAATGAACTTTTGAGACAAAGTTTTTTAAAGTTTTCACTATATATTCATAAAAGGAAACAAGGGCACCGCAAAGCGTATGCATCCCCTCGGTATTAAATTTAAAAATATGGCTAAAAATATGGCCAATGACCTGGATATAAATTTTATGTACCAGAAAACGAATGTTATTTGTCCTTACCTTTATCAAATTGTTATTAATGTTATGTACCAGAGAACTAAGTGTAATTTGTCTTTGTCTCCGCATTTGGTCTTTGCCAAATGACCCTGCCTTTGCCCATTTACAATCAATAGGCTTCTAGACCTTGCCATATACTAACTGTATGGCAAGTTTAGTTAAGATCGGTCGAAGGATGATCAGTGTAGAGTGGTCACAAGGTTGTTATATGGGAAAATAGTCAAAGTCAAATTTTTACCTTGACCTTGACCCTATGACCTTGAAAATAAATATGCTTGTAGACCTTGCCATATACTAACTGTATACAAAGTTCCTTGCCATATACTAACTGTATACCAAGTTTGGTTGAGATCAGTCAAAGGATGTTCAGTGTAGAGTGGTCACAAATGGACAGCCCTGTTACTATATCTCCTCTCAAACTCTGTTTGACGATGGGATAGTAAAGCCCCAATACCCCTGGCAGCCATGTTTTTCAAGGGAACAGAACAATTTGAACAATCTTGGTAGAGTGTCACCCAAGGAACATCTGTGCCAAATTGTTTCAAATCGGTCAAGGTCCAATAAGATTTTTGAAATTTTCACTTTACACAAATAAGGAAAACAAACTCCACCCCCTGATGGCCATGTTTTTCAACGGATCAGAATAATTTGAACAATCCTAAAAGAGGGGTCACCCAAGGAACATTAACGCCAAATTATTTTCAAATCGGGCCAGTACTTTTGTACAAGAAATTTTTTAAAGTTTGTTTACCATTTCTATAAATACATATAGGTAAAAAAAAGCCCTGCCCCGTGGTGGCCATGTTTTTCAACGGATTAGAATAATTTAAACAATCTTGTTAGAGGGTTATCCAAAGAACAATTGTGTCATTTTTGTTTAAATCTTGCCAGTAGTTTTCGACAAGAAGATTTTTAAAGTTTTTCCTTTCCGTTGCTGCCTGGCTTGAACCAGAGTTCCACATGGAATCAATTCTTTGAACAACTTTAAAAGGGGACTACCCAAGGAACATCCCTGTACCGTTTTATCAAAATTGGCCAAACAGTTTAGGAGGAGTTGTGGTTTGAAGCAAAATGTTGACGGACCACAGACAACGACCGGTCACAATAACTCACTCTCAGCCTCTGGTTCAGGTGAGCTAAAAATCAACATAATTAAGGAAACATTTAAGGCGTAATGTCAATTATGAAGTTTTCACTTTTCCTTGATTACAGGGGTACGCATTCTAAATGAGCAATTATACCTTTTGCCACAATGTTTTTAACTATTTACTTTCAATTAGAGATTTTTCATTTTTGCCTAGATATGTTAAAATTCATCTGATGCAGATTTATTGTATGTGGGGAAAGGGGTTAACCTTTCCAAATCAAAAAATGTCAAAAGTGTAATAGATTGATGAGACCGATAATAAAACATTGTTGGCAAAGTAGAAATTGATTAATTATCATCGGTATTTTGTCCATATATGCCCATAATATTTTCAAAAGTTGCAGATTGAGTCATAAATATTGAACTATATCAGAGAAATGGTTAATAATAAAACACACTTTTTCAGACTGAAAATATTGGGAGAAAATACATCAAAACAAGTGATTTCTGCTTTTCCAGTTTTACAGAGATAACATTGTTTCAAAAGAGAGAGGAATCTGCTGTGGTCGGGTGGTTAGCGTCGGGATTTCGAAACCGGGTATCCCGGGTTCGATCCCCAGTTGCGGCACTACAGTCATGGTGGAGTGCCCTTGGGCAAGGCACATTTTCTAGCCTAGTACTGGTTTGTTTACCCACGGATCATGAATAAGTGAACTGTCGCCGTGATATAACTGAAAAATTGTTGAAAGTGGCATAAAAACCCCAAAAAATAAAATAAACTCAAAGGAGAGAACTAAAAACACAGGATCAAGAAGGTTTTTAACCTTGTAACCCTTTCCTTTATAAAGATGTAGTTTGATGCCCCTGGGGCAGACGACTTTTGAAAACATTGTGACAGAGAGCGGAGCAATATCTCTTTTTGTCACAATGTTTTCAACTCTACTTAATAATTATAAGCTATCATCATTTTTAGGGATACTCCCGCATTTTCCAAGCTGTTTTCGAAGTTGTCTGCTGCAGACAGATTTGTTGTATTTGGGAAAGAGTTTACCCTTTCCCACATACAACATGTAAAATCTATGTAAATGAAAAATTAATTGATGAATGGAGTTGAAAACATTATGGCAAAAGGGATAAATTGCTCATTGATAAGCAATTTATCCTTTTGTCACATTGTTTTCAAAAGTTGTTTGCTGCAGTAGATTCAGAAAGCGTAACTATATGTAAAAATGAGTTAACCCTCATATGGGACGCTTTCTGACGCCCCTGCAGCAGACAGCTTCTTGAAAACATGTCGACAAAAGAAGAAATTGCTCAAAACAAGCAATTTCTCCTTTTGTCACCATGTTTTCAACTCCATTCAAACATTGTACTTTCACTTAAAGGGATTTTCCAGTTTTTTTTCCAGTATGATTTTAAGGTCGTCTGCTGCAGATTTTGTTGTGTGTATTTGGGGAAAGAGTTAACCCTTTCCCTCATACAACAATTCTGCAGCAAACGACTTTGAACATATTTTGTCAAAAGATAGAAAATCTCCATAATTGAATGGATAACCTATGACAAAAAGTGGAAAACATTGTGGCAAAAGGAGAAATTGCACTTTTTGTGCAATTTCTTCTTTTGTCACTATGTTTTCAAAAAGCCGTCTGCTGCAGAGGCGTCAGAAAGCATCTATATGAGGGAAAGAGTTAAAGGCAGAGAACCAGGTAGAATGTGTAAAGCGTAACTAGACTGGTTTGTACTTGTATGAGTGGGTGGTGGTGACACGTAACTAGACTGGTTTGTACTTGTATGAGTGGGTGGAGATAAAACGTAACTAGACTGGTTTGTACTTGTATGAGTGGGTGGAGATGACACGTAACTAGACTGGTTTGTACTTGTATGAGTGGGTGGAGATGACACGTAACTAGACTGGTTTGTACTTGTATGAGTGGGTGGAGTGTAACTAGACTAGTTTGTACTTGTATGAGTGGGGTGGAGGTGACACGTGACTCTACATGACGTCTGGCATCAAAACGCTTATTACCATGGATGGTCTACAGCGAGTATTATCGCACATTCACCTTAGTATTGGTTTTATCCTTTCTATTTTTGGATTTATAACCCTTTCCAAAATGTATAATCCATTTGATGCATCAGCGTTGAAGAAGAATTTTGAAAACATTTGTGGGAAAATGAGAAATTACTGATCTCTGCATTTTCGAAATGTTTTCAATTCTATTCAATAATTCATTTATTTTCATTTAAAGAGTTTTTCCGCATTTTTGCCTGAACGTTTTTAAATTTGTTGTCTGCAGATTTATTGCATGTGGGAAAGGGGTTAAATTGTTTTTTTGTAACCTTCTCCCGTAATAGATTTTTTAAAAATTGTGTTCCCATGGTTTCTTAATGAATATATCTAATTATATTATGAGAATTTATTGCCTCCTTTTAATCTTTGACAGTTTTGTTTGTTTGCAAGGCCGATTTCTGCCACTTTCAACGATTTGTAAGTTCAATTACAGCGCATTCAAGTACATTACCAATACTACTGGACCATTAAACATCCGAACACCAGTGAGTTAGTCATAATGCCAATCACTAAACTCTGAGGGCCAAAAAGGGGTAGCCATTACTATTTTTTAACCCTTTCCTTCATACGAAAATTCTGCAGCAGACGACTTTGAACATATTTTGTAAAAAAAATGAAATATCTCTATAATTGAATGGATAACCTATGACTAAAAGTCGAAAAACATTGTGTCAAAAGGAGAAATTGCTCGTTTTGAGCAATTTCTTCTTTTGTCACTATGTTTTCAAAAAGCTGTCTGCTGCAGAGGCGTCAGAAAGCGTCTATATGAGGGAAAGGGTTAAAAGTCTTTGGTATGGCCTGTAGAATGTTAAACCCATGACATACTATACCCAAGTTCCACATTATATACCACTAAACCGTACTTTTATTGACAGCATCACTGCAGATTTAAAATGACTTTTGTAAACATCTTGATAAAGGAGAACACCCCAAAATGAGCTGTTTTGACTTACTATTACTATTACTATTCATAAATGCTTACATTTCCGTTTCACATGTAAAATTATCAAAAAGAGTTGAAAACATTGTAAAACAAGAGGGCCATGTGGCTGTATATCGCTCACCTGATTTAATAGAACTTCAATAGATTTCAAAGTTTTTACTCTAAACATATAAGGAAAAGAAGCAACCCCCCTGGTGGCCATGTTTTTCAACGGATCAGAATAAATTGAACAACCTTGGTACAGGGTCACACAAGGAACATTTGTGCCAAATTAATTTCAAATTGGGCCAGTGATTTAGTACAAGAATTTTTTTAAGTTTTTACAATGCACATATAAGGAAAACGGATCGGATTAATTTGAACAAGCTTGGTAGAAGGTCCCCCAAGGGAACATTTGTGCGAAATTATCTTTTAATCGGGCCTATACTTTTGGACAAGAAGATTTTTTAAAGATTTTACAATGCACATATAAGGAAAACAAGCTCCGCCCCCTGGCGGCCATGTTTTTAAACAGATCAGAATAATTTGAACAATCTTGATAGAGGGTCTCCCAAGGAATATTTGTGCAAATTAATTTTCAAATTGGGGCCAGTTCTTTTGGACAAGAAGATTTTTAAAGTTTTGGCAATTTTCCCCTTTTCTGATGCCGCAATCAACCAAAGTTCTACTTGGAATTAATTTCTTTGAACAACTTTAAAAGAGGACCACTTAAGGATCATTCCTGTGAAGTTATTTGAAATCAGTCTATTGGTTTAGTAGGAGAAGACATTATGATCAATTTCTTCTTTTGTCAAAATGTTTTCAAAAGTCGTTTGCTGCAGAGGGCTTCAAAATAAGACTATATGTAGGAAAGGATTATGTTATAAAGCTTAGAATGTGAAAACAAGAGGGCCATGATGGCCTGGATCACTCACTGAGTTATGCCCATCATGCACTGTCAATCACAATATCTCATTTTGTGGTCAGGTAAGCTAATACTAGAGTGTTAACAAGTTTTTCCATCAATTTGGCCTTATAGTGAACTAGTTTTTGACCGGAATAAAACCATGTTCAAACCCTGGCCAAGATTTCATCAAAACACTCATTCTGCCTAAGTTTCAACAGGCTAAAATTAAAAATATGGCTTCCAGAGTGTTAACAAGATTTTCCTTCAATTTCGCCTAGTGCCTAGTTTTTGACCCGACATGACCCATATTTAAACTTGGCCTAGATATCATCAAGACAAACAGTCTGACAAAGTTTCAGGGCTGCTGAAGCCAAAATGCGGTCTCTAGCTTAACAAGATTCACTCAAATGTGGCCTAGTAACCTTGTTTTTGACCAGAAATGATATAAAATAGAACATGACTATCAATAAAAACTCATATTCTGATGCTCAAATTAAAAATGCAGCATTAAGAGTGTTAACCCTTTCCCTCATACGACAATTCTGCAGCAGACGACTTTGAATGTATTTTGTCAAAAAAAGAAAATCTCCATAATTGAATGGATAACCTATGACAAAAAGTGGAAAACATTGTGGCAAAAGGAGAAATTGCACTTTTTGTGCAATTTCTTCTTTTGTCACTATGTTTTCAAAAAGCCGTCTGCTGCAGAGGGCGTCGGAAAGCGTCTATATGAGGGAAAGGGTTAACAAGATTTTCATTCAATTTGGTCTAGTGACCTAGTTTTTGACCCGACATGATCCATATTCGTATTTGGCCTAGATATCATCAAGACAAACACTGACAAAGTTTTTCAGCCTGCTGAAAGAAAAAAATGTGGTCTCTAGCATAACAATATTTTTCTCAAATTTGGCCTAGTAAACTTGTTTTGACCGGAAATTAAATAAAATTTAACTTGGCTGTCAATCAAAACACATATTCTGATGCTCAAATTAAAAATGCAGCATTCAGAGTGTTAACAAGATTGTCATTCAATTTAACCTAGTGACCTAGATACAGTATCATCAATACAATTATTCTGACAACGTTTCAACTAGTTTTGGACTTCACATGACCCAGTTTCGAGCCATGGCCATGATTTGACAGAGATGGACATGTATGTTCTGATCAATTTCATGAAGATTGTATGTAAAATGTTGCTTCTAGAGTGTTAACAAGGCAATGGATGATGATGCATGAGGCAAAACACACAACAGATTTCAATTTGAACTAGATTTGATTTTTATGAATGTTCTTTTTTTTTCATGAAGATTTGATGAAACAAAAGGCCATGATTGCCCTGGATCACTCACCTGAGTTATTAAATATGACTCGTCATACCATCCACACAGTCCAGCACTATAACTAAGTTTGCGGTCAGGTAAGGTATTGCAAGAGGCTCAAGAGGACCAGTATAGCTATTTTGTCAAATCCATATGACTTGAGGAAACTGATAGAAGTTCACCAAAGAAATGTTTATATAATGTTTTCATTTAGCCATATAAGACAAAACAGCCACGCCCCCTGACTGGTGGCCATGTTTTTTTACCAATCAACAAATTGAAGGAATCTCTTAGAGGGTCACCCAAGGATAATTTCTATGAAGTTATTTGAAAATGTGGAATCCAGTTTGGATGGAGAAGAATTTACAAAAGAAATTCTTTCAGTTGCCATGAAAACCAAAATTCTGAATGTATCCAACAAATTTAAAGGAATTTTGGTGAGGACTTTGAGAAGATGCTCTCTGTAAAGGTCTCATCCCTATTGACCCACTGGTTACAGAGGAGAAGATGTTGATGTTTGGCACACGCCGGACAAAGGGTGATCACAATAACTTATATGTAAGCATGAATATCACTTCATACTCAGATTAGCTAAATAGTGGCTTCCAGTGGGGTTCACAGGTTTTATATGTTTTGACCTATAGGTGACCTAGTTTTTGATCCCATGTGATCCAGTTTCAAATTTGACTGGGATTTTAATAAGAGATAAATGTTTTGATTTAATCTTATAATGATTTGATGAAAAATGAGACCTTTAGAGTGTTTGCAAGGATTTTCTTAATTTGACCTAGTGGCCTAGTTTTTTTTTATCCAACATGATCTCCAATTAGACCCAACGTTTTTGTTTTAAAAAAACAAAAAACGTTGGGTCTAATTGGAGATCATGTTGGATAAAAAAAAACTAGGCCACTAGGTCAAATTTAAGAAAATCCTTGCAAACACTCTAAAGGTCTCATTTTTCATCAAATCATTATAAGATTAAATCAAAACATTTATCTCTTATTAAAATCCCAGTCAAATTTGAAACTGATCACATGGGATCAAAAACTAGGTCACCTATAGGTCAAAACATATAAAACCTGTGAACCCACTGGAAGCCACTATTTAGCTAATCTGAGTATGAAGTGATATTCATGCTTACATATAAGTTATTGTGATCACCCTTTGTCCGGCGTGTGCCAAACATCAACATCTTCTCCTCTGTAACCAGTGGGTCAATAGGGGATGAGACTTTACAGAGAGCATCTTCTCAAAGTCCTCACCAAAATTCCTTTAAATTTGTTGGATACATTCAGAATTTTGTTTTCATGGCAACTGAAAGAATTTCTTTTGTAAATTCTTCTCCATCCAAACTGGATTCCACATTTTCAAATAACTTCATAGAAATTATCCTTGGGTGACCCTCTAAGAGATTCCTTCAATTTGTTGATTGGTAAAAAAACATGGCCACCAGTCAGGGGGCGTGGCTGTTTTGTCTTATATGGCTAAATGAAAACATTATATAAACATTTCTTTGGTGAACTTCTATCAGTTTCCTCAAGTCATATGGATTTGACAAAATAGCTATACTGGTCCTCTTGAGCCTCTTGCAATACCTTACCTGACCGCAAACTTAGTTATAGTGCTGGACTGTGTGGATGGTATGACGAGTCATATTTAATAACTCAGGTGAGTGATCCAGGGCAATCATGGCCTTTTGTTTCATCAAATCTTCATGAAAAAAAAAAAGAACATTCATAAAAATCAAATCTAGTTCAAATTGAAATCTGTTGTGTGTTTTGCCTCATGCATCATCATCCATTGCCTTGTTAACACTCTAGAAGCAACATTTTACATACAATCTTCATGAAATTGATCAGAACATACATGTCCATCTCTGTCAAATCATGGCCATGGCTCGAAACTGGTCATGTGAAGTCCAAAACTAGTTGAAACGTTGTCAGAATAATTGTATTGATGATACTGTATCTAGGTCACTAGGTTAAATTGAATGACAATCTTGTTAACACTCTGAATGCTGCATTTTAATTTGAGCATCAGAATATGTGTTTTGATTGACAGCCAAGTTAAATTTTATTTAATTTCCGGTCAAAAACAAGTTTACTAGGCCAAATTTGAGAAAAATATTGTTATGCTAGAGACCACATTTTTTTCTTTCAGCAGGCTGAAAAACTTTGTCAGTGTTTGTCTTGATGATATCTAGGCCAAATACGAATATGGATCATGTCGGGTCAAAAACTAGGTCACTAGACCAAATTGAATGAAAATCTTGTTAACCCTTTCCCTCATATAGACGCTTTCCGACGCCTCTGCAGCAGACGGCTTTTTGAAAACATAGTGACAAAAGAAGAAATTGCACAAAAAGTGCAATTTCTCCTTTTGCCACAATGTTTTCCACTTTTGTCATAGGTTATCCATTCAATTATGGAGAGTTTTCTTTTTTTGACAAAATACATTCAAAGTCGTCTGCTGCAGAATTGTCGTATGAGGGGGAAAGGGGTTAACACTCTTAATGCTGCATTTTTAATTTGAGCATCAGAATATGTGTTTTTTATTGATAGTCATGTTCTATTTTATATCATTTCTGGTCAAAAACAAGGTTACTAGGCCACATTTGAGTGAATCTTGTTAAGCTAGAGACCGCATTTTGGCTTCAGCAGCCTGAAACTTGGTCAGACTGTTTGTCTTGATGATATCTAGGCAAGTTTAAATATGGGTCATGTCGGGTCAAAAACTAGGCACTAGGCGAAATTGAAGGAAAATCTTGTTAACACTCTGGAAGCCATATTTTAATTTTAGCCTGTTGAAACTTAGGCAGAATGAGTGTTTTGATGAAATCTTGGCCAGGGGTTTGAACATGGTTTTATTCCGGTCAAAAACTAGTTCACTATAAGGCCAAATTGATGGAAAAACTTGTTAACACTCTAGTATTAGCTTACCTGACCACAAAATGAGATATTGTGATTGACAGTGCATGATGGGCATAACTCAGTGAGTGATCCAGGCCATCATGGCCCTCTTGTTTTCACATTCTAAGCTTTATAACATAATCCTTTCCTACATATAGTCTTATTTTGAAGCCTCTGCAGCAAACGACTTTTGAAAACATTTTGGACAAAAGAAGAAATTGATCATAATGTCTTCTCCTACTAAACCAATAGACTGATTTCAAATAACTTCACAGGAATGATCCTTAAGTGGTCCTCTTTTAAAGTTGTTCAAAGAAATTAATTCCAAGTAGAACTTTGGTTGATTGCGGCATCAGAAAAGGGGGAAAATTGCCAAAACTTTAAAAATCTTCTTGTCCAAAAGAACTGGCCCAATTTGAAAATTAATTTGCACAAATATTCCTTGGAGACCCTCTATCAAGATTGTTCAAATTATTCTGATCTGTTTAAAAACATGGCCGCCAGGGGGCGGAGCTTGTTTTCCTTATATGTGCATTGTAAAATCTTTAAAAAATCTTCTTGTCCAAAAGGTATAGGCCCGATTAAAAGATAATTTCGCACAAATGTTCCTTGGGGGACCTTCTACCAAGCTTGTTCAAATTAATCCGATCCGTTTTCCTTATATGTGCATTGTAAAAACTTAAAAAAATTCTTGTACTAAATCACTGGCCCAATTTGAAATTAATTTGGCACAAATGTTCCTTGTGTGACCCTGTACCAAGGTTGTTCAATTTATTCTGATCCGTTGAAAAACATGGCCACCAGGGGGTTGCTTCTTTTCCTTATATGTTTAGAGTAAAAACTTTGAAATCTATTGAAGTTCTATTAAATCAGGTGAGCGATATACAGCCACATGGCCCTCTTGTTTTACAATGTTTTCAACTCTTTTTGATAATTTTACATGTGAAACGGAAATGTAAGCATTTATGAATAGTAATAGTAATAGTAAGTCAAAACAGCTCATTTTGGGGTGTTCTCCTTTATCAAGATGTTTACAAAAGTCATTTTAAATCTGCAGTGATGCTGTCAATAAAAGTACGGTTTAGTGGTATATAATGTGGAACTTGGGTATAGTATGTCATGGGTTTAACATTCTACAGGCCATACCAAAGACTTTTAACCCTTTCCCTCATATAGACGCTTTCTGACGCCTCTGCAGCAGACAGCTTTTTGAAAACATAGTGACAAAAGAAGAAATTGCTCAAAACGAGCAATTTCTCCTTTGACACAATGTTTTTCGACTTTTAGTCATAGGTTATCCATTCAATTATAGAGATATTTCATTTTTTTACAAAATATGTTCAAAGTCGTCTGCTGCAGAATTTTTCGTATGAAGGAAAGGGGTTAAAAAATAGTAATGGCTACCCCTTTTTGGCCCTCAGAGTTTAGTGATTGGCATTATGACTAACTCACTGGTGTTCGGATGTTTAATGGTCCAGTAGTATTGGTAATGTATTGAATGCGCTGTAATTGAACTTACAAATCGTTGAAAGTGGCAGAAATCGCCTTGCAAACAAACAAAACTGTCAAAGATTAAAAGGAGGCAATAAATTCTCAGAATATAATTAGATATATTCATTAAGAAACCATGGGAACACAATTTTTAAAAAATCTATTACGGGAGAAGGGTTACAAAAAAACAATTTAACCCTTTCCCACATGCAATAAATCTGCAGACAACAAATTTAAAAACGTTCAGGCAAAAATGCGGAAAAACTCTTTAAATGAAAATAAATGAATTATTGAATAGAATTGAAAACATTTCGAAAATGCAGAGATCAGTAATTTCTCATTTTCCCACAAATGTTTTCAAAATTCTTCTTCAACGCTGATGCATCAAATGGATTATACATTTTGGAAAGGGTTATAAATCCAAAAATAGAAAGGATAAAACCAATACTAAGGTGAATGTGCGATAATACTCGCTGTAGACCATCCATGGTAATAAGCGTTTTGATGCCAGACCGTCATGTAGAGTCACGTGTCACCTCCACCCACTCATACAAGTACAAACTAGTCTAGTTACACTCCACCCACTCATACAAGTACAAACCAGTCTAGTTACGTGTCATCTCCACCCACTCATACAAGTACAAACCAGTCTAGTTACGTGTCATCTCCACCCACTCATACAAGTACAAACCAGTCTAGTTACGTTTTATCTCCACCCACTCATACAAGTACAAACCAGTCTAGTTACGTGTCACCACCACCCACTCATACAAGTACAAACCAGTCTAGTTACGCTTTACACATTCTACCTGGTTCTCTGCTTTAACTCTTTCCCTCATATAGATGCTTTCTGACGCCTCTGCAGCAGACGGCTTTTTGAAAACATAGTGACAAAAGAAGAAATTGCACAAAAAGTGCAATTTCTCCTTTTGCCACAATGTTTTCCACTTTTTGTCATAGGTTATCCATTCAATTATGGAGATTTTCTATCTTTTGACAAAATATGTTCAAAGTCGTTTGCTGCAGAATTGTTGTATGAGGGAAAGGGTTAACTCTTTCCCAAATACACACAACAAAATCTGCAGCAGACGACCTTAAAATCATACTGGAAAAAAAAACTGGAAAATCCCTTTAAGTGAAAGTACAATGTTTGAATGGAGTTGAAAACATGGTGACAAAAGGAGAAATTGCTTGTTTTGAGCAATTTCTTCTTTTGTCGACATGTTTTCAAGAAGCTGTCTGCTGCAGGGGCGTCAGAAAGCGTCCCATATGAGGGTTAACTCATTTTACATATAGTTACGCTTTCTGAATCTACTGCAGCAAACAACTTTTGAAAACAATGTGACAAAAGGATAAATTGCTTATCAATGAGCAATTTATCCTTTTGCCATAATGTTTTCAACTCCATTCATCAATTAATTTTTCATTTACATAGATTTTACATGTTGTATGTGGGAAAGGGGTAAACTCTTTCCCAAATACAACAAATCTGTCTGCAGCAGACAACTTCGAAAACAGCTTGGAAAATGCGGGAGTATCCCTAAAAATGATGATAGCTTATAATTATTAAGTAGAGTTGAAAACATTGTGACAAAAAGAGATATTGCTCCGCTCTCTGTCACAATGTTTTCAAAAGTCGTCTGCCCAGGGGCATCAAACTACATCTTTATAAAGGAAAGGGTTAAAGGTTAAAAACCTTCTTGAGTCCTGTGTTTTTAGGTTCTCTCCTTTGAGTTTATTTTATTTTTGGGGTTTTTATGCCACTTTCAACAATTTTTCAGTTATATCACGGCGACAGTTCACTTATTCATGATCCGTGGTAAACAAACCAGTACTAGGCTAGAAAATGTGCCTTGCCCAAGGGCACTCCACCATGACTGTAGTGCCGCAACTGGGATCGAACCCGGGATACCCGTTTCGAAATCCCGACGCTAACCACCCGACCACAGCAGATTCCTCTCTCTTTTGAAACAATGTTATCTCTGTAAAACTGGAAAAGCAGAAATCACTTGTTTTGATGTATTTTCTCCCAATATTTTCAGTCTGAAAAAGTGTGTTTTATTATTAACCATTTCTCTGATATAGTTCAATATTTATGACTCAATCTGCAACTTTTGAAAATATTATGGGCATATATGGACAAAATACCGATGATAATTAATCAATTTCTACTTTGCCAACAATGTTTTATTATCGGTCTCATCAATCTATTACACTTTGACATTTTTTGATTTGGAAAGGTTAACCCTTTCCCACATACAATAAATCTGCATCAGATGAATTTTAACATATCTAGGCAAAAATGAAAAATCTCTAATTGAAAGTAAATAGTTAAAAACATTGTGGCAAAAGGTATAATTGCTCATTTAGAATGCGTACCCTGTAATCAAGGAAAAGTGAAAACTTCATAATTGACATTACGCCTTAAATGTTTCCTTAATTATGTTGATTTTTAGCTCACCTGAACCAGAGGCTGAGAGTGAGTTATTGTGACCGGTCGTTGTCTGTGGTCCGTCAACATTTTGCTTCAAACCACAACTCCTCCTAAACTGTTTGGCCAATTTTGATAAAACGGTACAGGGATGTTCCTTGGGTAGTCCCCTTTAAAGTTGTTCAAAGAATTGATTCCATGTGGGAACTCTGGTTCAAGCCAGGCAGCAACGAAAGGAAAAACTTTAAAAATCTTCTTGTCGAAAACTACTGGCAAGATTTAAACAAAAATGACACAATTGTTCTTTGGATAACCCTCTAACAAGATTGTTTAAATTATTCTAATCCGTTGAAAAACATGGCCACCACGGGGCAGGGCTTTTTTACCTATATGTATTTATAGAAATGGTAAACAAACTTTAAAAAATTTCTTGTACAAAAGTACTGGGCCCGATTTGAAAATAATTTGGCGTTAATGTTCCTTGGGTGACCCTCTTTAGGATTGTTCAAATTATTCTGATCCGTTGAAAAACATGGCCATCAGGGGGTGGAGTTTGTTTTCCTTATTTGTGTAAAGTGAAAATTTCAAAAATCTTATTGGACCTTGACCGATTTGAAACAATTTGGCACAGATGTTCCTTGGGTGACACTCTACCAAGATTGTTCAAATTGTTCTGTTCCCTTGAAAAACATGGCTGCCAGGGTATTGGGGCTTTACTATCCCATCGTCAAACAGAGTTTGAGAGGAATATAGTAACAGGGCTGTCCATTTGTGACCACTCTACACTGAACATCCTTTGACTGATCTCAACCAAACTTGGGTATACAGTTAGTATATGGCAAGGAACTTTGTATACAGTTAGTATATGGCAAGGTCTACAAGCATATTTATTTTCAAGGTCATAGGGTCAAGGTCAAGGTAAAAATTTGACTTTGACTATTTTCCATATAACAACCTTGTGACCACTCTACACTGATCATCCTTCGACCGATCTTAACTAAACTTGCCATACAGTTAGTATATGGCAAGGTCTAGAAGCCTATTGATTGTAAATGGGCAAAGGCAGGGGTCATTTGGCAAAGACCAAATGCGGAGACAAAGACAAATTACACTTAGTTCTCTGGTACATAACATTAATAACAATTTGATAAAGGTAAGGACAAATAACATTCGTTTCTGGTACATAAAATTTATATCCAGGTCATTGGCCATATTTTAGCCATATTTTTAAATTTAATACCGAGGGGGATGCATACGCTTTGCGGTGCCCTTGTTTCCTTTTATGAATATATAGTGAAAACTTTAAAAAACTTGTCTCAAAAGTTCATTGGGTGACCATGTTACCAAGTTATATTAAATCAGGTGAGCATTCCAGGACCATCATCGCCCTCTGTGTTTAGACACACTGTTGAAATCAGAGAATGTTTTGAAGATTCGATTTACACTTTATTCTCACATCGATTTTGATATTGTGTTTATTTCCTTTTGTCAATCCTACAGACAATTTATATTATTTCCTTATTGCAAGGTCGACACACTGTCTAACCCATTGTTTGACAAAATGATCATGTATTTGTATGTCTTGATTATTGGTAAATGGGATTTTAAAAGAAGGTTTGAGAATTATTTTTGCAACGTTTAACCCTTTCCTCCTCATACGACAATTCTGCAGCAGACAACTTTGAACTTATTTTGTCAAAACATAGAAAATCTCCTTAGTTGAATGGATAACCTATGACAAAAAGTGGAAAACATTGTGGCGAAAGGAGAAATTGCACGTTTGTGCAATTTCTTCTTTTGTCACTATGTTTTCAAAAAGCCGTCTGCTGCAGAGGCGTCAGAAAGCGTCTATATGAGGGAAAGGGTTAATAACTTAAAAATGCAATTGATTAACCATTATTTGTCTGATTTTGTATGGGAAAACAGACGAGCAGTAAACAACTTGCAAAATTAATGGCGACCTAAATGAGTTTGTTTACAACTTTTTCCTGTATATAAGCAAATTTTTGCAATTTGAATATGATTTTATTCGTATAACATCGAAAATATATCAAACATATATAGATATCGTATTCTGGCCTGCTCTACAATAGATACCTATTTATTGTCATTACCCGCAGTTTATACCTTGCCCTCTTATAGACGCTTTCTGATGCCTCTGCAGCTGATGGCTTCTTGAAAACATAGTGACAAAAGAATAAATGGCTCAAAACAAGCAATTTTTACTTTTGCCACAATGTTTTCTACTTTTGTCATAGGTTTTCCAGTCAATTATAGTGATTTTCAATTTTTGACAAAATATGTTCAAAGTCGTCGTCTGCTGTAGATTTGTTATATGAGTAAGGGGTTAAATGTAGAGATAGACGAGTATCGGGTGCATGTAACTTGTGAGTGCTTTGATATGTAACGGTGACTCGCAATCAAATTCCAACTTGATTATAATTATTTGACCCCTAATGGTGCGTGATACTGGACCTCAAGTTTCCTTTTTAATCTTACAGAAAATTTGAATTATTTCATTATTGCACGTTCAACATACTAGCCTTTGTTTGACAGTACAACCATATTTAGAACTGATAAATGAATTAAAATAACAGATTTACACAATTGTAAATAGTATAATTATATTCTTTATAAGTATGTAATTGTTTATCCATTCTAGGGTCTATGATTGAAAGGCCCTTTCTATACGATAAACTGTCTTAGTTTTCCCTTAGTATCAAATCTATAAACATTATATCGGACTTCTTAACAATTATGTTCCAAAATAATTTTTTATCATTAAAATAAGTAAATTGTTACAACTGTTCACTATGATCAAAGCACTCGTATGATTGTATAATGTTTCAATCCGAGTGATAAATTCCAACCAGCTCTTATTGCACTCCAACTTAACCCTTTCCCTCATATAGACGTTTTCTGACGTCTCTGCAGCAAATGGCTTTTTGAAAACATAGTGACAAAAGAAGAAATTGCACAAAACGTGCAATTTCTCCTTTTGCCACAATGTTTTCCACGTTTAGTCATAGTTATCCTTTTAATTATGGAGATTTTCTATGTTTTGACAAAATACGTTCAAAGTCATCTGCTGCAGAATTGACGTATAAGGGGAAAGGGTTAATTCCAACTTCATTCCAGTCACGCTCACAGTCCAATCACGCGTCAATCAGATTGTTAATTTCATGACCTTCTTAACTTTATAGACTAACAGTTATAGTCATTCTTTGCCAGTTTCTTTAGGCCATACACTGTTTGGTAACACACACACACACACACACACACACACACACACACACACACACACACACACACACCAGGCACAATGAATGCTGATGGGTTACAATTATTCAACAAGACTATTGCAATCGAAACGATTATAACGGATGTTGACCAAACAGTTGCCCCAAAAAAAATAGTTCACCAAATCTTATTGAATACTCAAAATAGGCAAATCTCATGCGTAAATATTACTTTTTACGCAGTAGTTGTCAAAAAATGGTAAATCTCTATAATTGAATGGATAACCTATGACTAAAAGTGGGAAAACATTGTGGCAAAAGGAGAAATTGCTCGTTTTGAGCAATTTCTTCTTTTGTCACTATGTGTTCAAGAAGCCGTCTGCTGCAGAGGCGTCAGAAACCGTCTATATGAGGGAAAGGGTTAAACGAGATTCGGTTACTTCTGTGAGATGGCCAGAGACACCTGAGTCACATACATGTAATCATGCTCAGTAATGGCGGAAGGATCGTGTGTCAAGCCTTGTTTTCGCTGTCCCTCGTGAATAAATAAATAGTCCACACAAGAATATCCAATATGTTGGTTTTTAACAAAAGAACATATTTATACCCCCAGATACATAGTATATGGGGGCTATATAGGAGTCACGCTTGTCGGTCTGTCTGTCGGTTTTTCGGTCCGTTGGTCTGTGGACATTTCTTGTGAACACTATTGCTCAGCAACCCTTGGTCAGAATTCAATATAACTTCACAAGAATGATTGATACTAAGCCTTGTTGTGCACATTGTTGGCGTGTTGCACTGGAATTATTTTTAAATGAGTTATGGCCCTTGAATTTCTCATACATATACATATTGTCAGGCACCAGCTGGGGGTATTCATCACTTTCAGTGATTTATAGTTAGGATTTATTGTTTATAGTGTTTAAACGTATCAAAATAACTCTAAATTGTGGAGAGTCCTTGGGTTCTTTATTGCGCATTACATTATACAAGGGAAACAACTCCTGTTTTACTATAGTAAACTTTCAAGGAAAAGTTACATAAATTGTTTATCTTCTGTTTCATGTACTGTTACATTTATGCAGGCACTCAAACACACAGGAATTTAAATATACATTTCTATTAATTAAAAATAGTTTATTTTTTATTTTGTATGCATTAAGTTTGTAAACGAATCAAAATTAACAGAATTTTGACCCTCTTATCATTGTTTGTAACCCTTAACAGTTACTACTATCCTCGATTTTCAGAACAACTGAGTTTTTTGATATTATCCAAAGCTGCCAGTTGCTTGGGACAGTTTGTTGTGTGGAGTACTGATGTGAGAAAGACAGCTAGGAAACACATGACTAGGTCATCTGGCCGCCATGAAATGACTGAAAGATTGTTAAAAACGTTGTTAAACCCATTCAATCAATCATTCAGTTATCGCTTTCCCACATACAACATAAAACATCAATGCAAAACTATGGAAAATCTCTGTAAATAATGGTAAAATTATTGAATAGAGTTGAAAACATTGTGACAAAAGGAGAAATTTGCTCATCATGTGTTCAAAAATCATCTGCTACAGAATCTGTCAAAATGCATGTTGGAAAGGATTATCTGATATGGCCTTGTCAGAGAAAATCTGCTTTCAAAATATATCTGAAGAACTTGCTTTTGATACGGGGTTGAAATCATTGCAAGACAATGAGATAGAGCTTGTTTTGAAAAGTTTCTTGTTTTTCACAGTATTTACTAAAGACTTTTAAAATTGTAGAAAAGGGGTTCTTTCTGGGCCCCCAAAGTTGTTAATATAGCATTACAACTGATGTATTGGTGTCAGTATACTGTTTCTTCTTCTTTTTCGCCGTTTTTAACATTTCTCAGTTATATCACGGCGGCCAGTTCACCTACTCATGCATTTCCTGGTTTTCTCACACCAGTACTCCACACAACAATCTTCCCAAGCAACTGGCTGCTTTTCCACATAGACTTAGCCCATTGGTGGAAGACGAATGACGCATGTCGCTATGACACATGTCAAACGTCAGAAAGAATGTTGGCCGAGCCGGGATTCAAACTCACAACCCCTGGATTGACAGCCCGCGTCGTTACCGACTGAGCTACCGTGACCCGACTGGTGTCAGTATACTGCGCAGTCTGTTCTGGAGCGATACATTACGCAGAGTTCATAATGTAGGTTTTCCCGTGGAACGACTCAAGTTCTGTTAAAAGTGAGGTAAAACACCATTCAAACAATACAAAAGCTGCGGGAAATGTGTTGATTGTTGTTGTATACGATCAAAGGGTTATTCTGTCATTTAGATTGAGGACAGTTTTACAAAGGATCATGCTCACAAGGACTATTGACCCAGTAGTGCTGATCGTTTTGTATTGGTCAAGTTATTGATTTCATCCTTAGTACTACCCCTTATCTCGTGATATTTACCTGATATGAGCCTGTTATTTGGAATAGGTTTTAGTGAGCTATGTAGATTCAGATCAGCCTGGAAATTTCCCACAATGTTTTTATAGTCTTCTGTTTAACCCTGTCCCTCATATTGATGTTTTCTGATGCCTCTGCAGCTGATAGCTTTTTGAAAACATAGTGACAATATGTTTTCCACTTTTAGTCATAGGTTATCCATTCAATTATAGAGATTTTCTATGTTTTTAACAATATATGTTCAAAGTCGTCTGCTGCAGATTGTCATTTGAGGGAAAGGGTTAAGAGAATGCCTGTATCAGGGAAAGAACTTCTGACAGTCTCCATGCAGCTGAGACAAATTCTCACTATGTTTTCCGATATGTTTCAAAACTGCTATCAATTTTCAACATAATTTTTCCTTAAGAATGCTTTCATATTATATGTTTTCAAAATAGCAATCATGACACTGTCATTAGAAGTGGCCATTCACCAACCAATATGTTTTCTCAGACTTTCTCGTTACGCTATGAAGCTATAGTCTACCCATGCAACTGCTTGGCTTCCTTTCCACATGGACTTTAAAAATGATTGCTGCTGGTTACAATGACTTTCGTCGACTGAAGGAAACATGAAACCCCTGGATTGACAGCCCTAATTGATCTACATGTTAGCTATTATTACATAACAATGATTTAAATTGAGCTATTATTGCTATAACAATGATCTAAATTGAGCTATTATTGCATAACTATGGTCTAAATTGAGCTATCATTGCATTACATTTGGATGTTTAATTTGAGCTAT